>QUSF01000003.1:48011310-48530553 GCA_003676055.1 Chloebia gouldiae | reverse complement strand
AGAAAGAAAGAAAGAAAGAAAGAAAGAAAGAAAGAAAGAAAGAAAGAGAAAGAAAGAAAGAAAAGAAAGAGAAAGAAAGAGACACCCACAGGAACACAGGGGATGCATAGGAAATTATCTGACAGGCAGGTGTGCAGACAGGCAAAGCAATATGCATTTATCTTTAGGTATAATTGTATTTGGGTATTATGCAGGGGCTTCAGTCATGACTGACACCCTGCTCTGTACTAGATGCACTGTAGACACTTAATAAAAGGCAGTTCTGGAGTCATAACAAAGAATTACTGGAGCTTCATGTTTAACTGAAGCACCAAGTACCTTACCACAATCAATTGTAAGAAAGAATTTATAATATGGTTCAAGAGGACTCTGGATACTCCTAATATAAGACAGAGTACATGGTAGTATTTTAAAGTACTTTTATGGTCAAGTATCCATATGTTATCTGTAGTAGGAGATGAAGATAACTGGTTTATTAGTGTGGTAATTGAGACTGAATGATGTGGACAATATAAGAGGGAGGCAAATATATATTTACTCAGAATGCTTAAATGCTTCAGTAACTTTAGTGCATTACTCTGCTAACCTCTTCCAATCTGTTAAATATGTATTGAGTAGATAATGAGGCTATATCCTCAGTAACACAAATTATTTAAAGTAAAGCAGTGGTTTAAAGCTACTAGTTGTGAATTATTTCAAAACGTTTCCCGAAGAAGTTCCCAAGATGAGGGCTGTAGATCACTGTCAGTTTAAGGAAAGAAATGGTGTTAAATTATGCTGACTCTTTCCCATGTTTTCAGCTGCTAATTTGCATTAAAATATGGCTAAAAATACTTTAATTTTTCACAAATATTGTTTCACTGTGGAAGCATTTACTGTATTCTCCAAAGTGTTGCTATGCACTTGTCTCGAAAAAACCTTGAAGTCACATGAAGTCTCCTCATCCAGACATAAATTATAGTCTAAGAAAAGCTGACAGTCTCTTCTCTGGCATTTACCTTGCAGGTTGTGCATTAGTGAAAGGATGCCTTTTTTCCTGCCCCACAAATAGCAGATGGAAATGTTCCAGATTGATTTTGACTTCTCCTTTAAAGGTGACTGAAGTATTTTTAATGTAATTGCAATAAATTTTGATAATATTACTATAATTCACTTTCTGTGCATTTTTTTTCAATATAGAGCTTCTGCTATGCATCCATGGATTGCCTATGAAATGCTCTAAACTGAATTAAGAAGAAAAACTGAGACCAGATATGGTAAGGAAAGGAATCAACTATAATACTGTTATGGTAATAATTTTAAATGTAATAGAATCACGGAATCTGCTGAATTGGAAGGGACTCACAAGGATCATCTAGTCCAGCTCTTGGCCCTGCACAGGACACCTCAAGAGTCACACCATGTGCCTGAGAGCATTGTCCAAACACTTCTTGAACTCTGTCGGGCTTGGTGCTGTCACCACTTCCTGGGGAACCTATCCCAGTGCCCAAGACACTGGGTGAAAAACCTTTTCATAATATCCAAACTAAACACCCCTGAATCAGATTCATGCCATTCTCTTATGGCATGAATCTGATTGTGTCCTGTCACTGGTCACGAGAGTCAAGTGATCTGTCACTGGCCCTCTGCTTCCATATTTTTATCTTCTTGTTGTCTTAAAAAAATTACCACAATTAACTGATGGTCAAGCCAAAAATGCATTCACTTCAAATTATAATGCTATATTTTTAGCTGTGTGGAGCAAGAAGAAGATACTGTCTCTTTTCTGCCATTTCACCTTCATCTTCCTTTTCAGATGCATTAAGATTAGGAAAGACTTTTCCTGGAAAATAAGTATTTTATTCAGATCTTTACAGCTTCTCATAGGTGGATGGATCACAATATTCATGTGATCCCTTCTTCTTCAGAGAAATACCCATGAGTATCAAGAATCCCAGTAGAAAACCTGACATTGTTCTTAATAAATCCAAGACTTCCTCCAGTAATAGAGTTCTCCATTATCTGGCATTTCATTCTGTGCATGTGATCATAAAGCCTTGTTTGGTCATATTTTGAAATACATTGCATTTGTCTATCCTGTGCTAATTCCTCATATTTAACGTTGTAGAGACTTGGATGAAAATTCTGCTAATTCTGCAAATTCTGATGATTTTTAGAGCTCTACCATTCAAGAGGCTTGGGGAAACCAAAAATATAAAAGGAAAACCATATTTTAAAATGATAGTTTGTTAGGCATAAAAAAACCTTCATGTTTACTGTTCAATATTAATTCAGAAGTTGTGTGTCCTTTTTCAAGTTGGCTCATTTTCTTCTGTGGAACCAATGTTATTGGAAGCCATTTGGTCTGACCAGTGTTTGAAATTCTTAATTATCCTTTCTAGCTTTCTGACATTGTGTTTTCCCTCTTGACATTCACATACTGTAAATATAGTTCTATCCAGGATGAATTCCATTTAGCAGACATTACTTGACAGCTATAGTAAATTCAGAATGATCTATTCATTCATCAATATGTGTGTACAATTTCCATTAAGCTCAATAAAATTTGTGTACAGCTGTAATAACTGGAGTCTTTTAACAATGTAGTGTCTTTCTAATTGCCAGGGAGGTTTCACCAGTTGACTGAGGTATCTCTCTACTTTTTAATGCTTTGGGAGTGTTGAAGTGGTCATTGGCACTGGTAAGTGCCAATGTTCAGGTAAATTCTTTGGCTGGTTTTGGGCCCCTCACTACAAAAAAGATATTGAGGTGTTGGAGCATTTCTAGAGAAGGGCTGGGGAAGGGTCTAAAGAGGAGCAACCAAGGAAAGTGTTCAGCCCAGACAACAGGAGGCTCAGGAGAGACCTCACCACTCCCTACAACTCCCTGAAAGGAAGGTTGTAGCCAGTCTGGGGTCAGGTCTCTTCTCCCAAGTATAAAAGCAACAGAACAAGAGGAAATGGCCTCAAATTGTGACATGTTTAGATCAGATACTGAGAAAAAATTCTTAATGAAAAGGGTTGCCAAGCATTATGACAGACTGTCCAGCAAAGTAGTTGAGTCACCACCCTGGAAATATTTAATAGATATGTAGATGTGGCACTTTGGGACATAATTTAGTGGTGGCCATGGCAGTGCTGGGCTAGGGTTGGGCTTGACAATCTTAAAGGTCTTTTCCAACCTAGACAATTATATTATTTTATGACTTGAGAAATAAAAATAAGCTGCAAACACTTGACATTTTCAAGATAGGGGTGCTAAAGCTTGTATGTACCCTGCTGAGACTGCAGGTGTGTCTCACTGCTTGCTCAGAAACATCCTCACATTTACACTCTGGAACAGAAAGGTTAGGAGAAAGAGTAGAAGTATCTAATAACTTCATATTGTGACTTAACACAATCTGACCATGTTTTTGTTGCAAAGGTTAATATATTCAACTTGAATTTGTTGAATCATGTAAAGTAATACTTCACAACATGCTCCAGGAAAAAGAAAAAAAAAAGAGTATATATGGTTAGCTTGTTTTATAGGACTAAAGAATGCCTGAAGTTCTTTGTAATGATTTTTTGTGTGACAGAATCAGTCAAAGTTAATGATTTTGCAGGCCTCACTTGTGGTTATATTAAAAATAATTGCATTACCCTTGCACAACTCATTTCTGTTTCTATATAGTTTAAATATTTTATGCAGTTTTTAAGGACTGATCCTATTCCAAGGTGGGGAAAATGCAATAACCTGTGCTGTTTCTTCTGTCTCAAACCACAAGGAAATTTTCTACTGTCACCATTATTGAAATATTCACTAACCAGCCTGCTGAATCTTCCTGTTTTGATTTACTTGTCTTATCCTCTATAGCTGTTTTTTTTTTTTAATGTCTATATACTTATGATCAATTTGAGTATATTTTTGAAAACCCCAATCATCATATGTTAAACAAGTGTGAAGTTTGAACAACTAAAATCAAGTCAAGGTTCTTGTCCTGTGAGGATTTACTGAGGTAGGTGATATGCAGATATAAAAGCTTGAATGGGTGATAAGCAAGTATGTGCTTTGTTGTGCATGTTGGAAGAGCCTTAAGAAACAGAAATTTTGTTTGAAAAACGGTCTGCTGAGCCTTTAAGTACTTAGAGAATTATAAAGGCCAATGAATACAGAAAGGGTTTCAAGAACTTGGAATGAAAGTGGTAGAAATTTTTACTTGTCATAGTCAGAAGTTTTTCTTTTTTCTGTGAATATTTACAGGCAGTTTGTGAAACTATATCAGCTCTACCATTTCAGTGGTAGCTAAAGAAAAGAAAATGTAGGTTGACAAACTTGAAAAATTGTGGGATATACAGCAGGAGGGGAACAGAAGATGGAAACAAGAAGGAAGTTATGGAAAGAGGCAATTTTGAACAAATTTTATGTCACTAATGAATATTTGGTTCATAGTTAATTCCCAAAAAAAACTCACATGTCTTAATGATTACTGGACATCAAAATGTATCTATAAGTTATAAGGAAAGGGGAGGGCATTGCAAAGAGATCCAAATAACGCAGGGAAAAGGTAACAGAATCTATAGGGAAATATTTATTCTTTCAAAAACAGAAATAAATATAATAAAACTTATTCGTAGTGCACTCTTTTATTTCACATTTGCTGTATACATATTGGCATTATTTCTATAAAAGCATTTGAAATATCGATATATTAATACTCTTTATGGATCAGGCAAGGCAGGGAAAGCCTCAAGGAGGAAAAATCACGGCAGTTGGACAGAAACATTTTTCCCAGGACTGGAAAAGATTACAGAAACACTTTTCCCAGGACTGGCATTTAAGCTTTGTCCTGGGCTGTGCTCAAACCTCTAGGCCACAGCTCCCCTGGGATATCAAGTATTACGTATGGATGAGCTTTCAAAGTGACCTAAGAGATAGGCACTGTACTCCCTCTGAAAGGCAATAGGATTGAGGATCCTAATATCCCAAGGTCTTTCTGAAAATCTCATCTTACACACAGTCTTAACCACTTCATCACAGTCCCTAAATAACAGCAGGTACTTGTTAACAGCATGTGTATTAGTCACTGAAAATAATTTATCCCTGCTTTGGGGCTCCTCTAAAGAAATTATACCTCTCCATTTCTCAGCTTTCTCTATATAACACCTGAGAAATAATTGTTTTCATTTTTCTTTGCCTCATTGATTGTAGAATAAATAATCCATGAATAACTCCCTATCCTCATTATTCTACCGTATCTGGTGAGCAATAACTTTCGGTTCAGCTGTTTTAGGGCAATGCCAGGAGGGATGAAGAGGGATGAAAAAGAAGAGTCAGACTCTTGCCATCCCTAAAACATAAGGCTGGGATATGGCCAGGTTGTCTCCGTCATATTTTGTAGGTGAAAACCATAGTGAAACTTCAATGCAGCTTGCTTCCCGGCTCGCTCTCGGGCTGAGAATTAATTACCGAATGGCAACATCTGCATTAGCGGCTCCTGCAGCCCCAGCTCTCTGCAGGCGGGATGATGCTCGCTCCCCAACAGATCTGGAAGCGCTCGGAGGACTTGCCTGCTGGCCACCTGTCTCGGATCCGCGCAGGCTGGAGCTCGGGGAGCCGCGGTGTGCGGGGGAGCGGCGGGGGCGCGGCAGGAGCCGCCCGCGGGGCGAGCAGGGACGCCGCGCCTCCGCTCCAGCGGCACCGCGACACCGCCCCGCCGCTGGCTCCGATCCCCTCCCGAACCCCATCCCCATCGCCATCCCCATCGCCATCCCCATCGCCATCCCCATCCCCATCCCCATCCGTCCTCGCCCCGGCCCCGGCCCCGCTCCACCTTCCCCCAGCCCCAGCCCTGGCCCCGATCCCGGCACTGGCTCCCGCCCCGCTCCGCCCCAGCCTTGGCCCCGGTCCCCGCCGCCGTCCCCCGGCTCTGCGTCTGAGTCAGGCAAGAGAGGACGATCGGGGTCCTGGAGGCCCGAGGGGCGCAGAGGAAGAAGGAGGAGCTGGAGGAAGCGAAGGGAAGGGGAGGGGAGCGCAGGAGAGAGGATTTTCCCATCTCCTGTCTTTTTTTTTTTTTTTTTTTTTTTTTTTGAGGGGAAAGGCTGCTGCTGCTAGAGGCAGCGTTTCCTCCTGCTGGAAGATGATAAATACATGAGGAGAGAGGCTCTGAGCCTGCTTCTGTGCTGCGGGAGTGTCTCTCTCCCTCCCTCCCCTCTCCCTGCTTCTGTGTGAGTGTGTGTTTGGCTGCCCGGCTGTGTGTGCGTGTACACTGTGTATATATATCTGAGCTGGGAGGTTATTGCAAGCTTCTCTCAGCAGCGCTCCTCTGTACGGGAAGAAGGGCTCGGCTGCAGTGGTAGCATCAACAGCAGCATTAGCAGCACCAACTGCTTTATTCGCCTTTCTTCCTTCCCTTCATCTCCATCTCCCTTTTCCCTCCCTCCTCCCACGTCTTTTGGGGGATTGATCTTCATTTTTTAATTATTATTATTATTATTATTTATTTTTCTACTCTACAATCCTTGTTATTTGATACTTCGTGGCTTTTTTCTTTTTTTCTTTTTTTCTTTCCCTCTTCCTCTGAGAAGGAGGCACAGAAACAAACACGCACAAACACAGAGAAATAAGGGAAAGAAAAGTACCGGGACTTATCCTGCTGCTGCAAACCCAAAGATAGCAGACGAAGAGGGGGTTTGGCTTCTACCCCAAGGTAAAGCCCTGCCCCCTTTACCTCCTCGACACCTCCTCCGAGGAAGAGAAGGAGAGAGAGCGAAGGGGGCCAAAGTGGAGAAAAGCAGGTCTTCTGCGGCTGGCATTTGGAGTACAGGGAGCCAGGAAGTGAAGGATGGTTGTGGTTACCCGAGCTGGCTGCAGGGCAGCTCTCTTCCTCTGGATTTTCATCAGCATTAGCTGCAGAGCCAGGACTGCTCTGCCCGCATCTCGTAAGTACCCTTTTCTAAGAAACAATTTCAGCTCTGAATTAAGCCAGAGGGAAATTCCCACAACTCTGTGAGGTTGATTATTTTTGCTTTGATGATGAATATTGTGTTTGATTGTGTTTGATTTTTCTTTGTATGCGTATGTGTGCACTGAGGTCTCATGCTGTTTGCAGTGCTCCCCATCAGATCTTCCTTGGTAATTTCAGTGGTAGCTGGTGTGGAAAGTTGCAAGAGACCTGCTCTGTGATATAATCTTGGTTCTGCAATGGAGTCAGAGGGGGAAAGGAATCAGAAGCTGTTCAAAGTTTGGGGATAGTTTTTTGTTTGGCTGGTCGGTTTGGTTTGTTTTGGTTTTTCCCATCTTCCTCGGAAGGTATGCAATTTGCATTTGGAAGTACTTCACTTCCACAGTTTTGTGAGGGGAAAAAAGGAGATGTGAGCAGTTTCCATAAACAGTGTTTTATTTAGGAGCAGCAAGAGAAAATTTTCTTATTTAAAGAGAAAGGAATGATTGTGAGTTGATGACAGGGAACTGAGCCAGGACAGCATTTCTTTAGAGCAAAGTTTTGCTGCCCATAATAGAATGAGCAAAGGTATTTTAGAGGAGACCATCAATTTCCCTGCTAGCAAGGTAGAAATAGTAGAGAAATGATCAAACATCTGCTGAAAAGCTGAACTCCAGACTACAGGAGTGTGGAGCATCTGTACAGAATCCGATTCTGTTCTCAGTATAAAAATGACAGCATATTCATTGATTTCAGTGACTATTAGATCAAATCTTTAACATTCCACTGAGCTGTAGTTTAGAGCAAAACATTTCACAAGTAGATGTCAGTATTAAGTATTTAGTTGTTTCTCTTCAGACCATGTAAACATTTGCCAATTGCCAAGTATTTTTGAAATGCATATTGAAATGAAACAGTGCATTTTTATAGTATCATCATCATACTCCTGGCTTGATCGGCTGTTTATAGAGGAAGGAAGTGTCCTGAAATGTTATGGATAGATGTTCTGGGATTGCATACATGAGAATGGGGGTTGATTCTACTGACCAAGCAGGGAATTGCCATAGAATGTAATGTACATACTGCATAGAGATCTATGTAGATCACTCTATTTATTTGTTTAATTGTTTCCTTGGGGGCTAGAATGAACAATGCAATGATTAGGGAATTGGAACTGCTATGCTTTCTTAGTGGGTTTCTATCTGTTATCATCTAATACCTATTGAAAAACAAGTGTTATTCCAGGATTTACTGGCACTTGCATACTTGTTTGTGTGTCAACAAATATGTACAGCAGTGTCTGCATTGTTATCTAGGTCTCAGAGGCTGTAAGATGTTCAGTTACTTTGCTGTCTTTGAATTAGGAGAAGTATTGATCCTGTGGTTTACTTCTTAGTTTTGACCAGCTATATATTTTTTCTTAGGGATATTATTTCTTCATGGTCATCTCTCAGGCTCTGCATAATAGGAATGTGTGGGGGAGAGGATTCATGATTTAGGTTGTCAGAAATCTGTTCTTCGAAAACAAAGTCCCTGCTTTTCTCTAATAGGATTTTGGAGCTTTTTTGTTTGGTTTTGGAGGGTTGTTTTTTTTTTGTTGTTTTTTTTTTTTTGTCACTCAGCAACTAATGGCTGTAGTATAAGTTGAAAATGACCTACACTAGGTTATCTGATTTCCCAACAAACAAATCTTTAACTTTTGAAAGAAGTTTGTTGAGAAGTTAATGGTTGTAGTAACATCACTATACCCATAAATTCCAGGAATGGAAGATATATATAATCTTAATTACAATTTAGTCATATACATTCCCATCTTGATATATAGCTATTAAAATTTTTCTTTATATTAATCACCTTCCACAAGCTTATACATTATACTTCATATGTAGTGAGTGGCATTTCATTTCATTTCAGACTCACTTCTTAAAGTGAAATGGAGCTAGACTTGTTTACTAGAAACATAACTAGAAGTACACGTCAGCCTTAAATTTACAAAAGGATTGTTCACATTGCAGCACATGCTGAAAACTCTTGTAAAGGCTTACGGGTGCTTGGGAGCTGGTACCACAGTGGGAGCTCCAGTGCTGTGTCACACTGTTTTGGTGCACCACTTTGCTGGTTATTCTGTTGCATGCTTTGCTATACAAACTAGTCACTGTACTGTATTTTGTCACTGTGCTCTATTTTCTGGGGTTGTTTATAACTTTGTCTGCAACTGATTGTGAATGGGATTGGAGAATTTTATTCTCTGTTGAGAAGATTATAGACCTAGTTTTCATCATCCTTTTTTTATTTCTCTTTTTTCTTTTTTTTTTCCCTCTGTTGAATTCTGAATACTTCTGAAACAATTGAAAACTGTGTGAAATGCAACTTTGATGTAAAACTTATTTCCAACCACTATTTCATTTACTTCTCTATTGTTACTTTATATTTTGGCTTTGAAGTAATTAACATCATCAAATTTATTCTTTACAGTATTTTTTAGGAAGTATGCAAGTCTTATGGTGTACAGTGAATTACAAATCCCAATATATGAGCTTGCTACTTAGTATTTTTTCACAGTCTGCTTGTGCTAGCACAGAAAAAGACAGTTTTCAGAAAGAATAGAATTGGATATTGCTTAAGTGAATATGCTGTATCTCAAATGTTTGTTTACTTTGCAAAGTAAGTCTATCTCTAGTTAAAATGGAATCTCTCAGTAGTACTGATTCATGTGAAAATCTTTTAATCTCATTTAGTTTTACCTTGAGATGAAGTGAGTGTTGAAAGCCCATCCTGTGGTATAATAAACATACACTGTGATACAATATCACACAAATTAATGCTCAGATCTTACTGTCAATTCTATTCATGATCATGTTTTCATACCCTGGCAATAAATTCTTCATATTCTTACTTTTTTTTTTTTTTTAATAAGTGTGGGAGGATGAAAACACCCTTCTGGAATGAAGGCTAATGAACAGCTCAACCAGGAGAGGTCATCACAAGATAAAAAGTAACACAAAATATACAAATTTAGTGCTTTATAGTTCTTTACGTGGCTAAAATGGAATGATAAGAATATGAATATGGGTAGACTAATTCTCATTTGTATTGCTATAAAAACCCCAAACACAAAAAGCAGCAACCTTGTTACTTAATGTTAAAGATATTAATTATAGGATTGTCTCCTTCTCTATGAAAGGAATTCACTTTACAAGTAATTAGCTTTGATAGCTAGGGTTTTTTTGGTTTTTTTTGCATCATGTCCATTTTTATGCAATGCAAACCTGATCAATAAAGAACTATTAAAACTTCTAGTTCTGATACTTGTGATACTTTCTTAGTATGCCCCATACCACTGCTCAAATTGAAGTTTGAGCCCATTTTACAAGACTTGGTGAAGAAATCAAAAGGGGGGCATGTACAGTAAATCATCAAGATATATAAAAGAAAAAAATATGCAGCTTTTACCTTTGACTTCATGGCACCCAGATTTTCCTAGAAAAAGTATTGAAAAGGAGTAATGTCCCTTTTGAAAGATCAAGGCATTGTACAAGAAAGTCCTTTTTAAGAAGCCAAGTTGGATGGAGCTCTGAGCACTCTGGTCTGATGAAAGTTCTACACCTGTGTTGGACATATGAGGTGTCATATATTCTATTAGATTCTCACTTGGTGAATACTTCTCTTCCAGATAATGTCTCAGACATAATGATATTTTTGGAAATCTGATCAATTCCATTTTTTCTGTATAATAACTGATTAACATTTATTAGTTTAGGACCTGTTGTCTTGAGGTTAGCACAGTGGTCCCACAGAATTTAGTTTCAAGTATACCAAACCATTTTCAAGGACATTTAACATTTAGTAATTTTTCTTATCTTTGGGGTCAAAGCACTCAAAAATATACTAAACTTTTAATTTGAGCGCCAAAGTCTCTTTTAAGTTAATGGAATATCATAATATTAAACATATGCTTTCTCTTTTGTTCTTTTAGAACACTTTAGCTAGAAGTTAGAACAAAATTTACATCCATCATAGTATAATTGTATTATTATTTAGGTGCTATTCATCACTATATAATAAAATTCATGTTCAGCAGACAAGTGACAGTTTTAACAACATTGCACTGAGTTACTGAGTTACTGTTATTATTTAACAACACTGCATTGAGTTACTCATCATGACTCTTTAAATAAATTGGCTTTTTTTTGAGCAATATGTTAACTTATATGTGAATGCATTAAACAGTATCAAATAGTCTGCTCTAATTTCAAGATTGGTGGCAGCAGCTATAGCCTGTGGAGTGGAGAAAATCCAAAGTTTCAAAGAGTCTTTAACTTTTGTGTATGCAACATTGCACAAAACCTAATTGCAGACATTCATCTCGATACAGCTAGTCTGATTCAAAGTTTGGTGTCAATGGGCATTGGTTCAATTGTAAATGTCATTGAACTACTCTTTTAAAAACTGGCTTTTGCTTGGGCTGTTTTTACTTTGCTTCTGTGTTTATTTTTTCTAAATGCTGGTGCAATAATATGAAATAAGGCATGAAAAGTTCTTTAATAAGTAGTCTGGTCTGAAAGAAAGCTTGAAGGTGAAATTAAAGACTACAAATTCAAAACTTGTTTCTGAGCATTCTTTGTTTCTTTTGCAAGGAGTTAAGAAATACCTTTTTTTATTTCTTTTTTTTTTTTTTTTTTACTCAGGTACTTTTAACACAGAAGAATATTTAAATTGCTGCAGTTGTGATAGGAAATTATTTATATATAACGCATTTGACATCAGACTATGTCTCCTCTTGGAGAGGAGACAATGGATCTGTTACAGACAGTAGATTTTCCTATAGAAGTTCTTCAGAACTTTTAAAATGGATCTCTAAGTCTTTAAAATTGTCAAATCTCAAGTTTACTCAATATTTAAGAGTTTTTAAGACTGTAATACTTTCAATATTTGGGACAATAAAAAACTATGCACAAACCATGGGGGAGTTTCTGCATTTTCTTTTTTCTAGATTTTAACAGCTGATCTCGCTCTGAGTGATCTGACTCATAGGTCAAATAAGATAACTGGTTAAATTTTGAGGTGTTCCCTTACCCATGTCTATGTCCTGAATAGCTGTCATGTTCATCTTACAAATGCACATGCACTTGCAAATTTCTTCCAGTCAGCTAGGAAATTTAAACTAGGAAATGTTAGAGAAGCAACAGGAGTCTTCTTCATCAGATGAAATGATGAATGATTTTGCAAATTTGTTATTCTTAACATTTTTAAATAATTTATAATTATAGCATTATTTCCAAAATCCACATAGAGACGAGATCCTTCTTTAAAAGATCAGGAAGACCTGTAGGATCATTTATCCAACAACTTCATTGGCATTGCATAGGTAGCTAATCTGAGACCACCAGCTAATTGCAGAACATGTTAAATCTCTAAATTTGGTGAGGTAGAAAATTGCAATAATCATAATCAATTCTTTTAAGCCATTTGCATTTACAACTTTGAAGACATTATAGATATAATAAAAGAATTCCCAAGTCCTATGCTTAACATTTACAAAGAACTTGGGCACTTGGTTTTGATCATTCTGCAATTTTAAAGCAGCTTTACAAAGCTGAGACCTTTCCAACCTCAGAAATTGTCTCAGTATTCATTCACTGTAGTAGTAGCCAGCCTTTCTGACTGAGTCTTTAAGGTTGAACAGCAGATAATTCAGAGCTGAAAAGGATATTGACATACACATTTACCTCTTTCCTCTGCCTAAAAAAGTCTAGAAAGTTTTTGACTTTACAATCTCCTGGTGGAGATATGGTTCTTTCAGACATTTAACTTAAGCAAGTTGTCATGCCAAGTCCATTGAGGTACTGGCAAACTTATTTACACATACAGTTCGTTACTTGATGTTAATATTTGCCACCCTTTGAAATATTTATCAAATATTTTATTTTAAGTTGTGTGTGCACACCAAAAATATGTTTTAAATAAATCAGTGACTAAAATTGACACAGCATAGCTAGGAACTTTGTTGGCAGTTTTGCATTTGTATTGGTAAAAGCTCAAGTTGGGTTACAACTTTCAATGTGTAAATAAAATAAGCAGCTAAAAATACTTTCTAGAAGCCAGAAAACATTTGAATTGTTCTAATCAAAGGATTTTCCATCACACAAACAAATGTGATGTTTTAAAATTAACATTTATTATTTGTATCTAGAATATTTAAGTCTCAGCTTAAAGGGAAAGTAATTTTTCTTTTAGAAATTTAATGACTGTCTAAATATAACATAAACAATCTATTTGATTTTGACTGCTATGTCATTTAGTGTTTTCTAACTTTTCTTTTGCCCAAGGAAGTCAACTGTACACGTGCTACATTTCTGTTTCTACAATGTAGGAATAATTTGACAAAAAAAATAAGCTTTTTTTTTTTTTTTTTCATCAAGTCTAGAGGGGTATTACTGTCTGGGTTTCTTAAACCACTGAAATATTGATAAAAATGCCTCTTATTGATTGCTTAATCGTCTTGTATACTTAAACGCATATTTGCTGAGAACCCAATGGAAACCTGGAATTTATAGGAAGGTAATACGGAAGATCAGTAGATGAGCTGAGGAGGCTGCAAGGGTCCATGGGTCCATTTCCATAAGGGGCATCAGAAAGTCTGTGATGGAAGGTTTGCCAGAGAAGAAAAGGAAGAATTATTTATCCTAATGCAGTAGGATAAAACACAGCAGGAAAGGCAACCTCAATATAGTTAAGGTTTCATACTATTTCATATCATATCGCTGGTTTTAATTACCATTGATGTAAAGTTCTTGGAGCACACTTTGAAATGCAATTAAGATGTGATGTGCTTTTACTCAGCTTATGGGAATAGAAGGAATACTGTGGTTAGGGAAAAGCAAAAAAACCCAAAAACAAACGAACAAACAAAAAACCTAGAATAACAAGCCAACACACAGGAAAACAAAAAACCTAAATTTACACCCTGTTGACCCAGGTTTCAAGCACAAATACCTTCCTAAATTCTTTAGACTCTGCCCATATTTTTAGTGAAACATAGGAAGGGCTTGTAGATATTTTTCCCTGGACACAGTTAAAAAATTTAGATATCAAAAAAAAAGAAAAAAAATGGTTAGTTATTCATTTAAAAACACAGTCAGAGATTAAAGCTAGTGCCATCTACCATTATTCTGGATTATGGGTAAAAAAGGGAGAGGAATGTGCTGAACAGAGGTTGAGGTTGTCTCCCACACAGTAACAGTAACCTATTTATTTTTCTGCTGAGGAATGGAGTCACAGATTGCCCTGTCCATAGCATTAGCATTGCATTAGGAAAAGAGTAAGCTGCTGTGAGAAATGGAGTCAGAAGCATATCCTGTACAGGGCAGGCTCTACTGGATACATGCTCCCAGGCTTCAGCAAGCTGTACTCTCTAATGTTCTTTCCTTTGGTTTTACATCCAAAAAAATATGCTAGTGGGCATACTGTCAGTTATATGATGAATATTCTACCTGCTTCTTCCCTGGTACATCCAAGCTGTTAGAAATGATAGGAGAATTCCCTCTAGATAGGAGAAGGTATCCTTTACGGTTCCAACCGTTTTCCAAAAAATACACATCGCATGATCACACACCCATTTGCTTCTGCTCCTAATTCATTTGGCATTTCTTACATGCCTTCTTTCTGATTTTATTAATCATCTTATTCCCTACTCTCTGTCCTCTCCCTACCCTTTCCTCCAGCAATAAACTGACTCCACTGGCTTCTCTTGGATTCTCATTGATTCATCACCACATTGAGTAATTTGCTGAGCCTGAAACTAAGGGAGATTGTCTTCATTGATTCCTGATTAATTCATCTGTTTGTGAAAGCTAGGTACACAGGTAATAACTCAATTGAAATTCCTTCACTGCTTAATTGCTGTGGCATAATCCTGGCCTCTTAAATCAGATAATCAGATATTATGAATGAAGTTAGGATTTATTTTTTCAAAACACAATTATTAGAATATCATTATAAGGAATGCTTTTATTAATTCTGTTTATAATTATTCATAAATGCAATTTTAGAGTTTAGGTCAGTACAGTGCATAGGTTTTATTCATATGGAAAAAAACTGTGTCAGAGGAATTCTGTGAGTGAATTATGCTTCCAAATCTACATATTCATAATTTATAAGGCCAAAAAGGATCCAACCCAGCTACAGTGATATGGTTGATTGTATTACTACTTTTTTCTGCTTTACAGATGTCCTGGTTTAGGGCAAATCTGAGAGGAAACTTCCAAAGGGCTCCTTCTAGAAAGCAAATTCAAGAAACCCCTCCCGCTACTGGTTCAGGAAAATATTTCCTCGGAGAAAAGTGGAAAAAACTGACTATTTAACAGGCAAAGAATTCACAAGCATAAAAAATGAATAACATTAAACAATATTGAAAATGAATAATATTAAACCTCTCACTGCTCTGAAGAGAGGGAAATTCAGAAAGTCCTGGTCATTGTAGATTGGCTTGCTCAGTCTCTTATCAGTCCCTTTGCTGCTGGAAAATGCCATATCCCAGGCCCTGGTAGGCCACAGGTGTGAGCTGCCAGTGTTTTTCTGAGTTTCCAGTCCAGAGCAGGTTTGAACAGTCCCAAGAAAAAGAAAAGCCACAGTCCGGGGAAGTTCTCTGCCTCAGCTAGCTAAAAACTAACTAAAAGCAAAGTAGAGCTCTGTCCCGCTGTCTGTCCGTGTGGCAGACAACACAGTCTCAGAGAAGAGATAGATCAAACTCCTACCTTTATATTTCGAAAACAACCACCTAAGACATTCCACTGCTTCTCCTTCTTCCCCCTTCACTCTCAGATACAAGGATCATAAAGTCATCCCAGGACAAAAGATCACAGAATCAATGAACCAGGGAATGGTTTGGTTTGGAAGAAACCTTTAAAGATCATCTAGTCCAACCCCACCCTACAGGTAGGGGCATATTTCACCAAACCAGATTCCTCAATGCCCTGTCCAACTTGATTCTAAACACTTCCAGGAATGAGATATATGCAGCTTGTCTGGGCAGTCTATTCCAGAATTCATTCATTTTGTGTAATTTAAATCCAGCCCCTTTAGTTTAAAAATATGCCTCTCATACTATCAGTACATTCTCTGGTAAAAAGTATTTCTTTATCTTTCTTGTAGACCCCTTTTTAGTATGGAAATTCTGCTATATAACGTCTGCCTGGAACTTTTTTTCCCCAAGATAAACCACACCAACCCTCTCAGCTTCTCTTTATGAAAGGGAGAAGACCTCTGACTATTTCCGTGGCCCTCATGTCAACAAACTCCAACGTGTCAATGTCTTTCTTCTGTTGAGCTGGACTCAGTGTGGCCCTGAGCTGGACTCAGTGCTCCATATCAGGTCTAAGTACAGCAGAGTAGAGGGGCATGCTGCTTTTTATTCCAGGATCTACAGGCTTTCTCAGTTGCAACTGTACATTGCTGGCTCCTCTTTTTCTTCTGCCAAAATCCCCAAGCCCTTCTTTTCTTTCAATCCATTCATCCCCCAGTTTGTATTGCTGCTGGGGATTGCCCCAAACCAGTTGATGAACTTCATGAGTTTCACATGAGACCACTCCTCAAGCTTGTCCACATCTCTCTGGATGGTGTCTTTTCCCTCAGTCATTTCAGCAGCACCACTTAGCTTGGTTTCATTCCACAAATTTGGTAAGGGTATACTCAAACCCATGGTCTACATAATTAATAAAGGCATTTAACTGTATTTACCCTAATACCCCTGAAGGAAAACACTCATCCCCATTTGGATCTCCATTTGGATTTTGAGTCATTGAATCTCCAGTCAATCCTTATCCATCTAACAATTCATGCATCAAACCCATATTTCTCCAATTTAGAGACAAGGGTGTTGTGTAGACTGTGTCATTGGCCAGGTAGGTACATCAGAAGCTCTTCCCTCATCTACCAATAGAAACACTTTTGTAGAAGGCCATCAGGCTTGTCACATATGGTTTGCCCTTCATGACACCAAGTTTACTTTCCCTAATACACCTCCTTGTCATTCATACTCTTTGGCAGAGTTTCTAGGAGAATCTGGTTTCATGAACTTCCTAGGTACAGAGGCTGACTGGTTGGCAGTTCTCAGAGTATCCATTTTTACACATTACATAAATGGGTGCAATGTTTCCCCTTTTACAGACATTGGGGCTCTTGCTTGACTGCCATGACTTTTCAGAAGTGATAGAGAACTGCTTGTATCTACCAGTTGCCTCAGGACCCTGGGATGCATCTTGTCAGCTTCCATAGACTTATCGATGTTCAGGTTCCTCAGTTGGCCTTGAATCTGGTCTGCTCCCACAATGGAGTCTCTGCCTTTATATGCAGGGGCTTGAGAGATGTGGGAAGTTCATTTGGCAGGGAAAATTTGAGGAAAAATGTTGCTGAGTACATCAGACTTCTCCATGTCAGTTGTCATCAGATGCCCTGTCTCATTTATCAGAGGGGTACAGTTTCTTTTGTCTTCCTTTCCCAAGTCACATACCTGTCAGGGTTTTCACACATTTTCTTCTGGCATTAAATATCTCAGTCTGGAGCTATGTTCTTTACCCAAAGTTTATGACTTCAAACATGGTCACATTGAAATTCCTAATGCTTCCTTTTACCAGTTGGCTTAGTTGTTCTAAGCTTTTGACGTGTAAACTTGAAGTCATCTTCAGCTTCAAAGACTATGCATTTTTCTGCAGTTCAAATAATAAAGATTTAAGCAGTGAAGGACTGAAAATCAGACTTCCACTAGTTTTCACTAGCAATCACTCATTTCCTTTGTTACAATTACATTTTGAGATATTTAGTGTGCCACATTTGCAGTAAGTTTGAATCTTGGTTAAAATAGTGTAGACTACCATTAAAGTGCCTTCAGAATTCAAAATACATATTATTGCAATTTATGCAGAAACAGACATAAATATCTGCAAATTTCATATGATCCAATTTTGTATTCTCAGGGAAAATAAAGAAGCCTTCAGAAGATCAGGATACTTTGATAAGATCTACTTTTTTAAAAAACTATGTTGATTTTCAGTAATTGCATTTATAGCATTTAAATTTTTATTAATCAGGTTGTATTACTTTGTCTAGCAGCAGTGTTAGTTGGGAGTGGCTTGTAAATGTGCAGGTCATCTTTTTCAGTATTTTCACTTCACAGTTTCTTTCAGCCTTCTGGAAATTCTTTGTTTCAAGGGTTATTGGAAAGGAGCAATAATCAGCAGTGACCTTCTCGGTTACAGCTTGCCCTGCTGGTTGAAACTGCCTGGCCTTGTTAACCTCTGTTTAACATGTTCATCAGCTTTTATTAGAATGTAAATTGTTTTGTTGCCACTTTGGTATCTAACTACACAGTCTTGTTCAGTTTCCTAACACTGTATGTTTTTGTCTTTTTTACGTGGTTGGCATCACTTATATGTAGCAGAAATTCATCACTTATATGTAATGGTCTGCTGGTATGGCTCCTTTTGCTCCTCAACTCCTCTCTCACTTCTTAAAAAAAAACTCCAAAACACAAAACTCAACACCCACACCTGTAATTTTGGTTCTTTTTTCTAATAATAGTTCTTATGATTTCTGTGTATAGACAAATTTAACCTTTTATCTTTTTGCTTATAATTTAATGTATTTGTTAAATTCTGTTTTACAAAATCACAGAATGGTTGAGTTTGTAAGAGACTGCTGGAGGTTATCCTGCCTTGCTAAGGTTCCTTATATCAAATCTAAATCTGTCCTCTATGAAGGCTATACAGCACCAGATAGCATGGCCTTGGAGAGGCTAGAGCAGCATGGTTGTTGGTTGAAGACTGTTCAAAGATAGGAGTTGGTTTTATTTTTCTGCTCACGGGAAAGGAAGTTGCTTTTGGTTTTATATTAAATCTGAAATGGAGTAGCTCAAACTGAGTACATCACTTGAAGTATTTTTTCTTCTTTGTACAGCTGTTGAGTCCTACAAATATAATTACAGATAGTGAGGACCAGGGAAATAAATTTTGATGTGCTGAAACAGGGACACTCAGATTACAGGCCTATCACAAAACCAGACACATCAAAAACAGTCTAATGAGTGAAAATTCTGTCCCCAAAGTTATGACCTAAAAGTTTTCTTCAATTCTTCTGACTAAATATTAAAAAAGGAAGATGGAACCAAACTAGAAAAATCTTGAGATGGAAATACTGAAATTTCGGACATAACTCAGATTCAAAAGTCAGTGGAGTGAGGTCAGTCTTTCTAGATCAGTCATGTCCTTGCATATATTCCTCAAACTCTATAACAGGATCTATTTGGCCATTTTTTTTTATTTGATGAGGGTGCATATGCAGTGTCCCTTTGGATTGCTCAAGATTCTCTGTATCATATACCCTGTATCGTGTTGTAGGAATGCATCCCCCAAAATATTGTAAGATGGCATGTTTTCAAGTAAGCAGCTACATGAAAATTGCATGAGTAACTGAATAAAATTAGATAAATGTAAAACAATGAAAAATAAGGCTGAATTTTCAACAGAACTATAACAAAATTGTATCATAATGCTGAGAAACCACAACAAATATTTCAAGTCTGATTGTAGGACTGAAAAGAATTTATTGGCACTGTCTCATTTACATAGAGACAAAGATTAGAGGAGTGCTGAGAATTTTTGGTGCAATTTCAGAAGCATGATTGGCATTTTATGGTTATACACACATTTACAACAATACTCTACTTCCCAAGAAGAAAAATATTATTTACAAGTATAGCCTATTATTTGTACTTATAAATCAGTGTATTCCTTGCTTTGTTTTAATAACTCTGATTACAGAAAGAAATGAACATAAAGCTATGAAGGATATCATAGTAAGTCAGCATATAAAGATATAAATACTGCTAATAACACACAAACTTTATATATATCAAAGAAAAAATGTTCTGCTGTCACTTTTAATGAGGAATATAGTTATTTTTCAGCACTGGTGTTTAATGCCTAAAACGTTTTTATTTTCTTGCCTTCCATCTTCCTTCTGCCCCAGGCAGACATTTCAACTAATTCAAATAAAAATTCTTATGTGATATTCCAGAAGATTCTTATCCTTTGATTTTTGCAGAGGAGCAAGAGGGAAAAACCAGACATCTTTCTGTATATTCCTGCAGGCAAATTCATACTAATATCTGGGGTGTATCCATCAAGAGTTGAAAGATGTGAATAGATCTTGAGGGATGTTTTATGATAGAAAGGATTGGAGACCATAAAGGCAAGAATCAGGACTTCTTCTGTAAAATGTTCAGCTCCTTGAAAGCTGTTCAGAGCCTGTGGAAGGAGACAGATAATGTGGAGCTGGTTAAAGTCTCTAGTTCTCTGCCGTTTTTGTTGTACATTGCTTGTTTGGACTACTTTTTTTTGCGGATATAAATGGAATAAATATTTAAACCATTTGTAAGAATTAGCCTTAAATGTAAATCTGTGTGTTATCTGTGGCTTTAATAAGAAGAGTTGTGTGCATAAAACAGTGTTTATAACACAACTGATAGCAGTAAAATTTTTCAGTGCTACTTCTCTAATTTGTTTTTAGCAACAGTAATATTTTCATAAACCATATTGAAATAATCCAGCCACATTCTACATGGTAAAATCTCTCTGAGATTTCTAAATGGCATTTATGAAATCTGGCTGGCAGAAAGGCACCACAAATACCTTCAAAGAAGGAACATGATTCAGCTGCAGAATTGCTCTTCAAATACAAGCTTTGCATTGCTCTGGATTTGTTTCAATTTAATTTAATACACATAATCAACCAGTCTGCTAAATGGACTTCTGTTGGGGGTTAAGTTTCTTTCCTTTTGTTACTTTTTAGGTATATATTTTTTTTCCATAAGTTGCTATGAAACACTAACTGGGTACTTAAGAAAAATGAAGTGGCCAAGCTAAGGGGAGGACGACATCTGGTTGCACTTCTCTTATCTGGGAGTTTCTCTCCAACAGGCAGAGATACCAGGACAATTGGGCTCATAAAAGACAGGGCTGGGGCAGTTGTGGTCTCTCTCTCTCTCTCTCAGCTTCGGACGAGGACGGTCGGAGCTGCTGCTTGGGGAAGGGAATTTGCTGCTGCCACTGGAGCCCAGCCCAGAGCGGCTTCTTCTGCTGTAGGGTGACCCTCTGCTTGTGAGAGCAGCCACTGAACTGGGACCTTATTATCACCCACCTCACTAAAAGAGGGACTTTTCACCATCTGCTCAGTGCCTGGGATCCTCAGGGAGCTCACCTCTCCCTGCCCTGCTCAGAGAGCCAGGTCACCGCTGCCTCATCCCCGCTGCTTCTTCAGCACTGCTCCGAGCTTTCGCTGCACTGTAGCCTTGCACCCCCTGCCTGCTGAGATGTCCTGCCGTCCCAGCTTGGTGCTCCTCAGAGTTCTGCTGGGGCACTGGGACTGGCTGTCCCAGGGGCTCATGAAGCACAGCCTCCCTTCCCTCCCTTCCCTCCCTTCCCTCCCTTCCCCTCGTGGCACAGCCTCCGTTGCCACGTGCTCGCTGAGCGCCTCCGCAGCGCCCCCTGCAGCCGCGGAGGAATCACCGCTCTTGCCCCGCCCACCGGGAGCCGCCAGCGCCCCTGCCGGCCGCCACCGGCACTGCACCCAAGGGGAAGGGCCTGCGGCCGAGAAGGCTGGGAATGGGTTTCTGCTTCTGTTTGGTGTTAATGCTGGAGTTGTTATTGTTTGTTTGCTTTATTATACACGTTAGTAAAGAACTGTCATTCCTATTCCCATCTCTTTGCCTGAGAGCTCCTTAATTTCAAAATTATAATAATTTGGAGTGAAGGAGTGTAGATTTTCCACTCCAAGGGAGGCTCCTGCCTTCCTTAGCAGACACCTGTCTTTCAAACCAAGACAGCTTCATACCTAAAGCCTGATTTTGTGGGAATAATAAGTCCTTAGCTAGTGTAATTTATGTGGCTTGAATAATTTTATGGCTGAAATAATAAGGGACTTTACTTGCTTAGACTCAGTGAGGATGGGAAAAAAAGATAACATGAAAATAACAGACACTGACTTCTAAGAACACAATAACACATACCAGTAACCTTACTCAAGGTTATTTAAGAGTTCATTGACTAATGCGTAATCTTCCTAAACAATTATTACTTTTTTAGTTATCAAATTCATTTCCAGAGAGGATGAGCCCTTCATAAATTAATTCTTAAGGATTTAGAATTCCAAAGGTTACATTCTGCCCAAATCAGAGATATAGATACTAATTTATCTAATTGGTACTGAGCATTGAATTTCAGAATACATAAAATCTGTTCATTAAAAATGGCAGCAAATTAGGCCATGAAATGTATGTGATTTGATTGGCACATAGAAAGTAGAACTGTCAGTTATTTTTTGGGGTTTTTCTTGACTCTTAAGTGTGACTTTTCAGATGACATCAGATGACTTTACAAAATTTTGGAGCTTAAAAAATATAATAATGTCCAATTAAATTAATTGACTAGCAATTTAATCTGTAAAGAATGGATAGTTTAGAGTATGATAATATTTTATCTGAATATCTCAGAGTCTTTGAGAGGAAACTATCATACATATTTAAATAATTTCAAATCCTAGCCAACATATTTTTCCAGAAAAACTTTAAATTAATTACCCTCTAGTGTACATTAAAGCATATGCACTTCCAGTCCATAAAATCAGCAGAGTAATATGCATCTAACATTATTTTTATTAGTTATTAATACATCTTCAATTAAAGACATTTCAGTCACTGATCTGAAAGATCGAACTACTCATGTTTTGCAATGGATTGCCTGTCAATATCTTTGTAATTTAAAATAATGTTATGCTTGACAACATCTCCAGAGATTTCTTGAAAGTGTTACAACTTGTAGCAGGTCCAAGGAACGGTTTAGGCCCATTTTGGTCACACTAGAAGTCTGGTTTCCAGATGAGGGAAGAGGCTGAGAGGAAAATCTGAGAGGTGGAATCAGTCCTCCTTATTATGCCAATGTCCTTTCTTACATAATCACTGAGCTGTGAATACCCGCCTTTGAATTGAGATGGGGACATTGAGATGTAGGATGAAGGTATTCATCTTGGCTGAAGGATCATGATTGATTCAACTGAGAGACAACTGCAGCATTTCAGAAGGTGTCAAAGACTCATAAAATGTCCCAAAATCCACAATATTACATCATCCAGTGTGAAACTCCCTGCCTGAGGGGAGGTATGTGGTCATTCCCACCTGAACCTGAGTACTATAAACCCAATAGATTTTGCATTTTGTGGATTCTTACCCCGTGCCTCTTGTGGATAGAGTCACCCTTTTTCTCTCCCCCGGCCCCTTGTCTTTCCCTCTCTCTCTCTCTCTCTCTCTCTCTCCCTGTCTCTCTCTCTCTCTCTCATTTACTTCTAAATAAAATCCGTGCTATTGCCTTTGGCATATGGTCTCATTTGCACCTTAATTTGGGCAGAGGCATCTCTAATAATTTTAATAATCTGATCTTAACGCCATCGGACATACTGTTACATCAGAAATAGATTGCACATCCATATGTCAAATATTACTGTACTTTGTGCCAAGTTTTATGTTTAATACCCTCTTGAAACCCTAGCTGCTGAGAATTTTAGACTTTCTGTGCTGACAGGACCCCCAAGAGAACACTGCATTTGACCTGAAGCCATGGAAAAAGCTTCCAAAATTGAATGATAGGACTAGGATTATGAGTGTGTAGTTGGAGGAGAAGTGTGTAATATCACATGGTGGAAAACTTAGAGTTTAAGGTTTTAAAATATAGTAATCTGTATAAAACAAGATGAACGTTTTAAGGCAAAGACTAGGCCTTCTTCACCTTCTTCTCCTTGAGTTTGGGTGGTTGTGTAATTAAATAAAAAAGTCTGCATTGCGGGCCACGAGTAGTTAGTTGCTAAATTAAAAGTAAAAATAATTTAAGTGGCATTTCTTAATTAAACAGTTTATCCTTAAAAAGCCTTGTAAAAAGAGAGATACAGCTCCATTTTTAATTTGTTAGCATGAAGTACTCTAGAACTCACAATTTGTAAGAATATAACATATAATAAAAACTTGTAAGCGTCTACAAATTTATAAGAATATAATATATAATAAAAACTAATCTAAGTTCAAACAAGAAATACCATCTCACACATTAAATTCCAATCCTAAAAAAAAAATAAATAAAACTCAACCATTCACTACATGGCTAACTTGCTATGAGCATCTTTGTTGGGTATAATTTCTGAAAATCCCTTTTATTTCCAAAATTTCAGTAAATTTTAAAAAACAAAACATTGGAGACTATCTTGGCAAGGAGATCTATGAGCACAACATGGCAGTAAACTGCCCTAGAGCTTCAGGGCTGTACAGTGTTGAAGAGGCAGCTCTGAGTTGGTGTATATAGAGTAATAAAAATCCATTTGGAATGTCCATTTGAAATTTCCACTGGGCAGTGAAAAAGGAATCTAGAAATCAGTTAAAAATAGGGTAAAATTTATTAGGGCCACTTTTACTTCGAAGAAAACATAATGATTCATAGGGATCCAGGTTTACAATATTATTAACTTAGACTGTTGCTGGGTTATGTGATCACTCATAAGATCAGTAAAGACTTAAGAGATATACCTAACTGATTGCTGACATTCATTGGCACACAGAAGTAGACATGAACCTTCCACTTCTCAGTTGCAGACCCAAGTCCACTGGGTGACTTTACTAATTTAATTGTTAATTCAGTTTCTGGGAGCAAGGGAACAGTTCATGAGAGCTGCAGTTTGAATCATCAGGCATAATATTCTTCACTTCCTTCACAAGAGGCTGCCCATTTCTCATTGAGGTTCCTTCTTTGATCTACCTGCAATGGGGCAGCTGACATTTTTTAGAACTGCAAAGATTTGTTCTGTGCAAGTGCAAAGGTTGATACCTTAAAGACCTTGTTGCAAAGAATTGGGAATTTTTAAGCTGATTGTTAAGAGCTTTAGGGCAGACCTAAAGCTTAGGACCTTTTCCAGGGGCGATTATAAGTTGGATGAAATGTTACAGTGAGAGTTTTGCCAGGGAGTTGGCCAGCTGACACTGATTGAGAAGGAAGTTATGAACACACAGGAGGAATTTTTATCTCCCTTCATAAAGGTCAGAGTTGATACTACAACTGAACAGAATAGATGGACTCATTTGATCACGGACTGGATATGCATACATTGACTGATACTAAGTAGGGAATTGTTAAATGTAAGGAAACCAGGCATTTGGGAAAGCAGGTCAGCTAACTTCAGTCACTTCCTTTTGGCTAGCAACCATTGCATTTTGTCTTTCCTGAGGATGTCCTAATAAACCAGACTTAAATAAACTAGAAATAGAAGCAAATTTGACTACCTAACTTAAAAATGCCTTCTCAGATTTTGTCTTACTTTGATGAGCAGTACATAAAATTGCCTATTCCCATCTTTTTCATGTGGGGAGGGGTTAGAGAGGTGTTAACCCCAGACTGAGACTGAACTGAGAGGGTTGGGGATTTAAGCCATGACTGTCTGGGTTTTTACCACACAAACAAATGAAGGTGTCACCAAATACCCATGTTTATAACTTGGCTATGTTTTTACTGCATGTGTGGGCTATTAAATACTCATAATCCTCATGCCATCTTTGCGTACTAGCATGTCATAAACAAGTTACTTTTGGGTGTTCTTTTTTTTTTTTTTTTAATCTATGTTAAAAGTTCTCTTTGGGAGTAACTTTATTGCTATTTATACAACAAACAACATTTTCCCCCAGGCGGTTAGAAGTTAATTTTCCTCTGAATACTTATTTTTTAGAACAAACATATGAAAGAAATCTTGTCTTTCAAATAAGAAGAGGAACATTATGCTTCAGATAATTTTTTGTACAAGGAATAAGTCAGAAGATTAATCAAACCCCTGTTTTGCATTCAACAGATCATTTAGTAAACAAGCATAGAAAATTAGAAGCCTATTGAGTACAACTCTACTATTTTCTTGATCAGAAAATTTTAATTAAAAATAGTAGCATAGTAAGCAAACCTTCTTCTTACTTCCCACTTTTCTTGACTGCTGAACATCCTGTAATTTTGTACTTTTTGTCATATTTCTATTAAATTATACCTGATCATTATAATCCCAAAGTACATAATATTTAAGTTCATAAAATCATGCAAAAATCAACTAGAAATCAAATGAGAACACTGCCTTTCAATAGCACATTATCAGATAAACTTTTAAAATATTGTCATTTAAAATTCCTCTGTAATCAAATAAGGAAGCTGATCTTGTATGAATTTTTTTTTTATTAGTTTTCCCATCCTCACACCATTCTTATACAAATTCTGTCTTGAGATTAACAATTTGTCAAAAATCAATTTCTTTCACCCCTCAATCTTTCAACAGCCTAAACTGTGCCTCGGTACCCTATAACTTTTTTCTTTGTAGCCAAATAGATTCCAACTTTGTATGGGAAGACAGAGGTTGTCTTCCTACTGTTGTAATAGATCCTTTTTATTTTCAGCATACTGATATCCACACCATATATTCATGTTCAACTTGATGATGATCTGAGAATGTTTTTCCTTTTTAAATTGTAACACATTTTGCTTTTTTCTTATGCATAACATAGCATCAAAATATACAGTCTTTTTAGTTTTACTGTTAATAGATGTAAAATCTGATTTAAAAGATGTTCACAATCTCATCCAATTGTTTTGCAGTGAAGAAAGTTTGGATGCATGGTGAATAAGCATTAAGTGTTACAGCAATCACTTAATCAACTTCAGAATGCCCACTATTTAATGTACCCAACACAGTTTTGATGCTGACTTATAAAGTGAATACAATCTTCTGCGGCATTCCTGCATATAATTAAAACAGTTTTCAACATATATTTTTGCACAGAACTTGACCTACTTTCACACTTCTAAGGTATAAAATAAAATACTACTTGCATTGCATTCCTATTGTAAAAATCTACCATATCAATCTTAAGGAAAACTGCACTACACTCTAACTAGTATGTATGTAATATAATTCATAATAATAATTTATAGCTGAATAATAGCATTCCATGATTAGGGATCTAGTAATAGTGTATAGACATTGTGCTTAAAGCAATAATCATTACTCAAGTAAGCAGTACCTGCAAAGTCATCCATACTTGTGTAAATAAGAAATTACCTACATTTATAAGGAATGAAGGATGAAATACATGCATTATTTAATCATAACACCTTCTTACACTATTTAAGGCTTTTTATGTGCACACTGAAAAGAAATGCATGGGAATTAAGGAGGTACTTGATTTGCAGAAGAGGCATGAGGCAGTAAGTCAAGTGGACTGCTTCCCACTGTCCATTTTGTCTCAGATTGATGTAGAATATAATTTTTGCCCCAAAACCTATTTTCCTACTGTCAAGAAACTTTTCTTCTATTTTGTAAAGCAGAAAGAAGGACATGAAATATTTCCCTTCTGAAAGAAGGGGCTGAAATGTTTTTCTTCAGAGAGCAGCCATTTAAAATGCTGATATTTGAGGTGTACTTGAAAAATAATTTTAATCAATAGTTTAAAATCCTGATAGTTTTGGCATCTCTTTCAGATTTTAGAAAAAAAGTCTGTGTATCTATATGTTTGTGTTTTTTCCCAGTAATATATAGCATATAAAAGTATAAAAAAACCCTCTCTCCCCCTGTACATATCTTGGCTTGCTCCCTATTAATGTTATTATTCACCTTAAGCTCCATTTGCCTGACAGCAAAGTCCTATGAGAGCTGAAACTGAATTGTAAATACTGACTCACAAAAGTACTTTGTAACTCAATTCATGGCAAATTAACAAAGGTTGCAATGTATTTGACACAAACTGGGTTTAGATAATGCCACACCTAAATCTCTGGCAATCTTCACTGTTAGTGAAGTCTAAATAAGGACTAGCAGTGTCCTCAGCAGTATTACAAACACATCCACAGCTTTATTTCATCCTCTTTTAGGTGTTGAATTTGTATCTGTTCTCTTCCTTATTTTTCCTGGGTAAATGAATTAATTTGTTTATTCTACAGCTGAAAATTATTTAGATGTTTCAAGCCACTGTAGTGGCATAAGAGATGAAGTAATTATCTTTCTGAGCACATGGAAAAATGGAGAGATGGGAAAGAGTGCTATAATGCAAGAAGATAGGAATTAAGAAACAGGACAGATTACTTTTTCATATTTAGATGCATTTTGTTACTTTCAGGTTTAATATCTCCCCATTCTCAAATTATGTTGACAGGCAAAATTTATTTTGTTCATTTCAAGGGTTATGAATTATTTAAAAGTTCATTAGTCTTTATAAGAAGTAGGATTTCTTGAGGGTGGTTGTGTTATGGAGAAATTATAGTAAGCCATAGTAAAATCTAAGGCATAGCACAAAATTATAATGTTTTGTTGCCTTTCAGTGCAACTTGTGCTCCTCAGTATCTAGGGTTGTGGAGGATCAATGATAGTATTAAACTTATAAATCCAGTGGTACCAGGATTTTGTTACCTATCACAGAATAGGTCAGGTTGGAAAGAACCACAGTGGGCCATCTGGTCCAACCTCCCTGCTTAAGAAGGGTCATCCTAGAGCACAGGATTGTGATTAGATGATTCTTGAACTCCAATGAGAGAGACTTCAGAACCTCTCTGTGCAATCTGCTCAGTTATCTACATAGTTAAAAAGTTCTTCCTCATACTCAGATGGAATTTCCAGTGCATCATTTTCTGCCTGTTGCCTCTTGTCCTATTGCTTGGCATCACTGAGAAGAGCCTGGATCCATCCTTTTGACACCCTCCATTCAGATACATTGATATGTCTTGGGCCATAGTAAAATTTTAAGTCCTCTTCAGTTTGTTGCCTTACCTCAACATATATAAGAATATGACATGGATATCTTAAGATCCACTCTCATACTGAATTCCAACTCTTACATCTTTTCACCTACTCATACATCATGTTTACTACAAAACTTATGGGGGGAAAAGATCTATTGAGTTGTGGTCTCAAGTATGCAGAGATTCTGGCAAAGAAACATTAGGAACTCTTAAGCTTTCAAAACAGTGAAGTTGCAACACAGCTGTCTCTCCCTCTCTCCTCCTGCCACAGCCTGTCAAAAACAAGCAGTGGATAAATTAAATAGTTTTGTTTAAGAACAAGAAGTGCGGTGATTTATAGCAGCTTGAATCTGTTTGTGCAAGCATAATTGTTTACTGAAATTCTTTACAGTACATTCCCAGGGGCTATGGAAATTGGTCCAAGAACAAGCTCTGCTATGCTGCTGCCCTACTCTCCTGTCAATATCAGCTCTTTTCAGACAGAGAAAGGAGGATTCAATTTTCCTCTATCTTAAAAGAATTCATAGCTTACAGGAGAAAACACTTTTCTCTGCTGAAGTGTAAATGTGGGGAATACAATTATACAGTTCAGAGAAAAATAAAACCACTGCAAGTGTTTAGACACTAAATCTGAGAGTTATATAAAAATATTGCAGCAGCAGGCCTTATTGTGTATTTTTCAGTCAGCTTCATATGTTCTAGATTTTGATTCAGATGCTTTGAACATGTGTCTCCATCCCAAAACCTTCAATAATAAGAATCTTTATTATTATCTATGGTTTCCCATAATGCTTATGGATGTTTCACAATGTTGAATATGCTACTATAAGGTGTACAATAATAAAAAAAAACATCTGTACAGCATTTGTTGCATTAGGATGCAACTGAGCTATCATTTTTCAGGGAAATAATTCATGAAAATGACTGTTGAAGTTGATCTTTATCTTAAATACAATTTAAGGAGAAAATAAATTGTTTTAAAACTATTATGTTTGTGTTATAAAACAAACTATTTAATGAATGTTTTGAGGACTTTTTCTATTTGCATGTTTCTGGGAAATGATTTTTTATAAATACCTGAATATCCATTTTATTTTCTATTTTTAACTTGCTTCACAGAAAATGGTGAAAATATATTGGAGGAAATACATTTCGTGTTATTATGAGGGAGAGCAAGGGCATAAAAATCAGACTGGATTCACACATTTCCTAGGCATCCATTACTGTTCTCTCTCATGACCATCATTGTTGCAATAATGATCTAATTATTAATTTTCAGTTCTGATCTTTTGCGTCTTTAAAATTGTTGTGCACTTGTAGAAAGTAAAGTGACCAAATGGTAGTTTTTATGGAGCATTTACCTTCTTAAAAATCCCATTTCCCATTATCTCTGCATGTGAAGCACATATAATGTGCTTAGACTTTGAAAATATGAGCTCTGATCTTGGAGGAAAGAATACAGAAAAGTACCTGAAGGGTATTTAGTGCAACTTTGGACTTCTTAGTACATTGACCTATGGGAGCTCCTCTAGCAGAAAGCAACCAAGATGTCTGGATGGACACAGTGTAATAAGAGAGGCCCAGAGAAATGCTTTTGCAAAGCCTTTAGTACAGAAAGCTAAAGAGAGGCAGCTATTTTTATAGTATTCAAGTATTTAATGGTGGAATGCAGAGAACATAGAGCCAGAGTCTTTCCAGAATTAGGAAAAGGGGCAAAAATCCCAAGTTAAAACAATAAAAATTCTGAAAAAATACTACAAATAATTCAGTTCAGAGTACGAGGATATTGGAACTGGTTGTCCAAAAAGGTTCAGGAATCTTCATCCCTGGAAATTCTCTTTATTAAGCCGCACAAGCTTCTGAGCAAGGCCTACGTGTTCATACTAGGGATAGCTACATACTATACCTATAAGCTTGCCAGCAAGGACGTTGTGGAATTCTGCCTGGTCCTATAGACAGAAAACAGGATGGCAGAGCAAAGATAGCCAGACAGGAAAGATGTAAAGAACGTAATGGTCGTGCCAAGGTTCACCAGAGAATGGGTTCAAAGCCCCAGAGGAACACTTCTTCCATTTGTGAGCTCCATGTCAAATAGGACTAGAAAAGAGAAATGGTGAAACTGTCCTGAAGTCCCTGAAAGTTGTAAGAAAGGAAGTCAAATCTTCACCTAAAAAACTGCAACCTGCCTTTAGAGCGATGAAGGGCCTTTGCCCACCACCAGCTGGGGCAAAATCTACAAGTGCCCTGAAACCAGCTGCTTACTTCCCCTTTTAGTAACAAGTACACAGGATTGTTCAAATTAACAATTGGAATGATCCTGGAAGTAAGAAGTGCATTGATTTGAGCTGGAACTATTTTTTCTATACATCCACAAATTATCTTGTCATCCTACACACTTGCAACACAAAGGAGACTTGTAGGGTGTTCCCTATGGAGTATATGTATGGAGTATATGGAGTTGGGAGTATATGTAAATGAGGAACTCAATTCTATATTAAAATGGGAGGACTAAGCATGTTTGGGTTTGTTTTTTTTTGGTTTTGGTTTTTTTTGGTTTTGGTTTTGTTTTTTCTGTGCAGCACTATGATTTCAGCTTGCCTTGAGAACTGTACTTTTCTACCTGGAAACCAGATGGAAAACATGAATGTGCAGATGTACAATTCCCAGTATGGCATATTAATTAGGTTTCCATGCTGATTCTTCCCAGTTTTTATTCTGAGTTTTATGTCAGTATGTCCAGAGCTGTTGATGTGTATCTGGTTCCTGAAGGCAAAACAAGACTGGACAAAGTTATTTGAGATGACTCTGACCTATTTCTGCTTGTTAGGGCTCTAAAGTTAGTTTAGGGAAACGATTTATTTTACCTCTGGTGCTGCCTGCAGGAAATTACTGCTAGGATAATATACCTTTTTAAAATACCCAGTAGCTGTGTGGCACAGTGAGCTGTGAATTTATGAAGCAGCCATGATGCTTCTATTAAAAGTCAATATATTTTTCATGAGAATAGCCTTAAATAATTGGTGGTTTTTATATTAAATACTTGCAGCATTTGATTAAAATGTGTGAAATAGCTAATATGTTCCTTTACTGGTTAGATATTTTTAATATCCAATATTTACCAATTGCCACCTTTCAATGACTGTCATTCAGTGAACAAATGTGGTGAACAGAGCAGTGGGGTAATGCCAGAGAGACCAGTTTAGATGGCGTGGCTGTGGTCAGATGGAACTCTGCATTTTTTTTGGTTCACTTTTGTTATTAATATTGCTGCTGTTCCTGTTAATTTATTTGGCTCATTGCTGTTTCCAGTAAAAATTTCACAATCTTTGCCTCTTGTCTCTCTCAGTGGCGTAGAGGGAGATCTGGGTTGGGGAGTGCCCTTCTGGAACTGCAGCAGTTTTAACTTCCCATTCAAATATCACAAAATATGTGTTATTGACGTAACCTCCCCCTCCCCCAAAACCCCCAAACATTTGAAATAAAATTATGTAAATCAATTCATCCAGACACATACCGTATAAAAATACTGTATGCAACTTGTGACACTTATGTTGAAGTAATAATTATCCTGGATGACATAACAACTTACTTTAACTAGTGGCTTGCAGTCAAAATCTGTCATATGTGACCCTTTACCTCAGTATGCCAGACTGGACTTTCTTGAATATCTGAAATTCTATGGTTTTTCTTCAAGTTCTGATTTTCATTTTTCCTGTACTTTTACAAGCTCTACCACTTTACAGCTATATCCAACAAAGTAGTACAAATAACAGCAATATCCAATTTCCTGAAGACAAATCTATAATGCTTTTATCAATTAAGAACCAAAACAACATTCTGTCCATGTTCTCTGCTACTTTGTCTAACAACATTAATTAATTAATTAATTAGTTCTTTCATTATATAAATTTAGCTGCTGGTGACCAAACTTAAGACATTCAGAAGTCCAAATTAAATGTCTGGTTGGGTGGTAGACTCACTTCATAATAAATGTGGAAATTCTTATAGTGTATGTTCCCACATTAGGTATAAACTGGTCTCCTGAGTTACTTATCTTTATTGTACTGACTATATCCAAAATCTAAGGTAGCTGGACTACTCATTTGGGCATCTTATTTAAGCATCTAGGATTGATGATAGCAATATAGGTTTGCTGTTGCTAATCAAAAAAAAAAACCCCAAAAACAACAACTTATTTTGGATGCCCAGAATACTTATTTTCCGGCTAATTGACATTCAGTATTAAACTTTCAGGTATGTTATATCTGGATCTTACTAGGTTTTTTCTGATTAGCTTTATCCCTCGGCCAAAAAATTTTTACATCACAGCAGTGACCACATCATATTTCAAAAGAGGAGACTGAATAAACCAGTGCACATCACTTCAACATAGATTCATTGCACAAAGAAACTGGTTCTTTGCATAAGGCATAAATATTTCACATGTAGACCTAGGACTGAACTCATTCTGAAAATGGAAACAGAGCATGAGAAGGTAATAATCAGCCTCACTAGCAGGCCTTGAAGCCAGCAGGGTCCAATACATAGTTCCCAGAAAACCCATTCAAAGTAATTTTTTAAGACAGATTTTAAACTTTTTCCAATAGTTGCTCACATTTGCTCACAATTGACCACAACAGTTATCACTCTGAAAGAATCAACTAAGAGTTAACTGTTGAAAAATATAGCAAGTTTTCTGTTTCCCAATAAAATAAATCTCTTTGAGATTTCTGAATTATCTTCAAATGAAATAATCCCTTAATTTCTCACACTGATCTCTCAAATGAAAGTCTATGGGCTCAATCCAAAGCCTGATGGAGTAAATGAAATTTTTACTATAAACTTCAATAGGTTTTGCATCGAAACATCTCTAGGTGATATAAATAAAGCAATAAATTTCAGTCTGTAATAATACAGCCCACCATATGTAACATGAGTGTAAAAAATGTATTTACAATTTAATGAGATTGCTTTAAATTAAAGATGATGTAACACTTTCCCCCATCGAAAGGCAAAAGGGATTTAGGCCCACACTTTGTATTTGTTGCCATATTCTCCTGGCTTAGCAGAATTGCTCCTTTCTATCCCGTCTTTGGCTGAAGCAGTGCCCTGAGAGAATAGTGTAAGATTCAGCAGTGATGATAAACCTGCAAGAATCTGATCGAGCTGAAGTGATCCTTCAAAGCAGAGGTCCTGAGTTTCTATTCCTCTTCTAAAACTGATGGTACATTTTATCAGGCCACACTGAAATGTGAAATAAAGAAAGTTTATTTTATTATTGCTTTCTGTATTTGAGTGAATAATCTCCTTAGTTGTAAACACCCATATTTTGTTTAAGTGAGGTACTTAAGAGTATTGCTTGATCCAATTCCAAATGCCCTGAAAACCTAATCACAAATTCCTGCATAATAGCAAGACGTTATGGTAAGCACTGTTTCTACATTAGAGAATGTAGGCTATTTAGCTGTACTAAGAAAATACAAATATATGTGCTACAAATTTTACTTCAGCAGACATCACCTTAATGAGTATTATAATAATATTCTCTTCATGTTTAAAATGATGCATTAAAATCCCATAAGTACTGTACTTCTACCAATCGGTGAATTATTAATAATGTGATAATCATGGTAATGACACTGCCTTATTAGGTCTTGATGTATCTTGTTAACATGCCAGTTAACTGCCTGTTGGTGTGGAGGGGAAAAGTGCTTTTTTGTGCTCAGGAGGGTACTAAAGAAGTTAATATTTTCCTAACAGAGTTTATTGTTCTCTTTCTAGGATTTTTTTTTCTTATCTGTTTGTTTTTCTTTTATTTTTTTTAAGTGCTTTTCTAAAGGCTGTGATTGCCCAATCCCTTGTTATCAGTTTTACGTGTCTTTAGGACATATGAAGTAGTGATGGCATAATATAATTAATGCATTACTGTAAAATAAACCTTATTGACATCTAACCCTAAATTACTAAGTCAAAGTATTATTTAGTAATATGATCGCTTGAGGCATAATGTATTTAAAGCAGCAATGACAGCAAACCAATAGAAAAACACAGAATGCAACTGCTTATTTTTCTTGTCCTAGATATTTCTTTCAGTATGTTAATGTTCTGGCATGTCAGAAAATTACTGAGGGAAAGAAATGTGTCCCTGCAACTCAGAAGTAACAAATAGCATAAAGACTAAGTCAGCAGAGTTTGATATACCAAAAATCTGCCATTCATCTCTCCCAAATCCTAGTGCAAGCAAGCAAACAAGCCATGTTAACATTTTTTTTTTAACCTGGAAAAAATAAGGCTGTTTGTTTATTTGCAGTTTGCATCTTTAATACTGAGTTCTCCTCAGGAGTTTAAAATACGCAGAACAGAAATCTGTTTCCCTAACACTTTCTGCCCAATTTGCAAACCTCGCAGTTCTGTTGCTTTCAGCTGCCAATATTTGTCTGTCTGAAGTTTGAGAAATTTATCTCAAAGAAGCTGAACTTCAAGAAAACCATTGCAAAACTTGTAAGAACGAGGTAACTAGCTTGTGTTGTGAAAGAATTTACTTTTTTTATTTCATCATTTTTACAACTATATCTGAGGCCACTTGTAACAGCAATAATTAGGGTGTATTTGAGGTTTTAGAAAGGACATGCTAACAGTATAGTTCTGAGTGAAGTAAGTTTCATCATGTTTTGCTGCTGGTTGTTGGCACACAGTGACTTCTGTGCATTGGTGGATCAAGTACAAGATGAACATTTTGTTTCTTAATCACAATAATGCTAACATGGGCATAAACTGAAGCAGTGGGACACATTATCTCAAAGCCTAAAAAACCCAAAGGAATCATGGTATGCTGAAGACTTCTGTGTAATTGACAGGCCACATAAGAGGGGTTACCTGATCTGATGATGCCTCAAATTCCCATTTGATAGAAACAAATAAACAAAAAATGCCAATACTTAAAAAAAAAAAATCTGGTAAAGTTTTACTGGTAAAACAGAATTTCTGATATTTTGTTTTGAAAATAGTAAAGTGGCATAGTATTTTCAGTTTCTTAACTACTTTTATGTTATTATCAAAATATTCTAGAGTACTTCTACTTGTATGTCAAAATATTAAGCCGAAACTGAGTGGAGTAGTGGTCTGCAGGGTTTCTTCCCTTGTTCCTTCTTTTTACTTCTTCACATTATCAAAATATTATACTTCTAAACATACCCAGTAGCGTTTCTTAAATCTTATTTTGATCACTAAATTAATAACACTGATAGAGTGACAATTAAAAAATAATTGGTTAAAGCTGAGGGAAAAAAAATACTCCTTTACTTTCATTATATTTTTGGTGATGCAGATATACAGAATATTCTTCTTTATATTGAATCAGCATTTTCTGACAGAAAATTGTTCCAACTTAATAACTTTTTTTGCTAGGTGGTTACAGATAATCCTCTCATCCAGTCAGTAGCTTGCTGTGTGCTGATTAATTTTCTGTCAGGAAGGTCTGGTTTTTCTTCACCAAATAATTTACTGAGTCTTTTATGAAATGCTTTTTGAGACTTTGCCATAGGAAAAATTGTGAAGTCAATTGCTGCCTGGGAATCTGTAACTAATGAATAATACTAGTCTAATTAATGTCAAACTAATTCAAGTCCTGCAACTAGCTACCTGAAATAATTTTCACTTCTTCAGGTACAAATTATATTTTAAATCCATATAGAGTTTCTAATAATACCAAACATCAATGTCTTACCTCTACAATGTGAATCTCTAATAAAACCCTGAAGTGAGCAATTAAAAGAAATATGGTTAGGACTAGGAGTTATTGCAATGAAATTTTATTTTTGTTTTCCAGAGTTAATCTTTTTATGTGCACTCTCATACATAGTCACATTATTCGTTTTCATAGAGAAGTTTCCTTTAAAAAATAATTTAAGAAGTTGATTTAGTGCACAGCAGGATGTCAGCCTGTTTTAGGACTGGATGATTCATGGCAGAGCTCATTTATCCACACCACTGCCACGACAAGTCTGATGGAACTGGCTGCTAAGAACTGCCTGAGCTGTGATTGCCAACGAATCAGTCCCTTAAGAGTCACCACCTGAATCAAAAGAGTTTCATAAAATGCCTAACATAATTTCAATCTATATTAGCTATTTTGTGGCAGCCAGCAGAACTTCCTGTAAAACACCCATTGACACCCTTTTATCTGTTTGGGAACTGCTTCCCACAATGAAGCCTGAAGCAGGAAGGCTCCTGAGCATTATTAGTGTGTTATAAATACACAATTTAATACCTGATTTTTTTCCTTTGTGCTTATTACTGTTCCTATTTTTTTCCTTTTTTACCTGCAGCCATAGCCACATTTCAAGAGTAAATGAAAATACAGCCCATATATTTAATGTTTGGGTGTAAGTCCATAACACCTATTACACACCCTCCCTCCCACCCTGTGTACTGTAACCCTGCAAACAGTAATTTGCACAACATCTCATTGCAAATTAGTACTTAAGAGATACATCACCTCATCAGTGAAACTGCTGATCCAGTAAAACTGCTACAAAGTCTTATTTGATGTCATTAGTGCTATTAGTGTCTTGTCAAAAGTCATTCAAGGTCAAGTGCTGCAACTGTTGGAACCCAGTGACCTCAGCTGGTAGCTATTTTGTGTGACTGTGGGGTGGTAAAGCCTTCTTTCATTTCTTAGTGGGTTTTTTATTTATTTATTCATTTATTTGGTTGGTTGGTTGGTTGGTTTTTTATAGTGAGGTTCCCTGATAAGGCAGAAAGAAAAAGGTGAAAGGTGAAGATTATGTGTGTCTTTCTGTTCTTTCCTTCTTTAATCAAATACTGAGGGATGTATTTGTCTTTGAAAGTGCATTACTTTTTTGGCTAGTTCATAATTCAGTTATAATCCAAAGGGAATTAAATGCTTGAAATATGCAATTTGAAAGCTATAAAGAAACTAAGGGTTGACTAGACTGCAAAGAATCCCTTCTAAAGTTGTAGACAGGCAATTTTATACTTAGTAGAAGAAGGTTTTTGGGCCCTAGCTTCTGAAACAAATAGTTGGAGTCTACAAAATGTGTGAAAAATAAAATAAAAAAATTTAAAGCATTCTGGGATAATTTTTATTTTCATAGAAAATCTCAGTTATGTTTAAATACAATTCAGTGTTGCACCTTATGTAATTTATAATGTAATTTTATTTGCTTTACAGAAAACCTGGATTTCTTTGTTGCTAGATCAGTTTAGATAAGACATTTTGGAAAGTTTTAAGCACATACTGCTGTGTTAATGTATATATTATAGATGTAAATCAGTTTTAGTGAGAAATCTGGAGAGGAATTTGGTTCTTAAGTGAGGAGGAAGCTTGGATCGTTAAAATTTTGTATAAAAGGAGTAGAAGAAAAATTTGCTAGTTCCAGTGGTCTGCCCAGAAAATTTCCACGGGGAATTCTGTGCACCAAAGGACTGAGAAGCTGAACCATCATTATTTGCATTTTTTTTATTATACTCCTCCCTATAACATAATGTGAGGTAATTTCCTGAAAGGAGGAGCAATACATTTCTCATTCAGAACTGACTAGCTGGCTATAATTACCATTTCAGAATTAGCACATCATGTGCAGTTGATTGTACTTTTAAAATACTTTCTTGTATCTTTTGGTACCTTTTATATCTTCTAGATGTCCCTGATCGTTGCAGGATGGCACTGGACTACAGGTGACCTTTAAAGGTCACGTCCAACCCAAACTGTTTGAAAAAAAAAATTAAAATCTGATCTGGCACGGTACATTTCAGCATCACATACACACATCTGAACTTTTGTATCTAAGATATAATAGGTATTGGAAGTTCTCAAAACACAGCGATTAAGTCCTCAATAATTTACCTGTTTCATAATAAATTGAAATATATCTTTATCCCAGAAAGGGGTGTGGAATTTATTTTTTAATTTTAGGGCACCAATTTACTAGTGTCCAGCCTAAGATATCTTTAAAAAGTGACATAAGGAAAGTACCACCCTTTACATTTGGGCAGTCCTGAGGATATTTCAAGCTGGGCATTTACAGTCATTTCAGAGAATGCTGGCTACTGTATCTACTAAAGTAGTCCTTTGCTTTTTCTCATTTTCACTAAAGCTGAGTTCAATTTCAGAATACTTGGGATAGCAATAGTTTATCTTGCCTTGGCCATAATGTATTGTATAGGGAGTTTCAGAGATCACTTTGAGTAGAGTTTTATGATCAAAGTTTCAGTTTCAGAGAATCTGAAATGTCAATGAGAGGAATCTTCTTGTCAATGAGAGGAAAAATGTTAATGATTTGAACTCATTTAAATTTACATTATAAAGAGAAATGAGAACAATAGCTATTTACGTAGCTTTTTCTTAAATGAGTGTGTTACAGTTCTAAAAATACCTGGAAAGTTGATCAGTTGTTCAGACACCAATAACTTGCTATTTGTTCTATTTTGAGAAGTAGGAGTCCATTCGTGTTGCTCATTTTTTCATGTAATTCTTTACTTCACTACATTTATATTTTAATTTTTGACAGTCTGGAGTCAGAAAATGCATTCTTTATTTGAATTTATATAAATACTATATGTAAAAAGTGAAACTCCAGGCTTTTAATTGGATGAATTTCAATCTACACTGTAATAAAAGCAACAAAAATTTAACTGTGGATCCCCACAACTAAAGTTACTACAAATTATGCTGAGACAGTCACATCTTCCTGTACTTTTCATAGTCTATAATTTTCTGCTTTAAGTTGGATTTCTGTAGCTTTGTTTTAGGAGATGCTTGGCAAAAGTATCATCATTCAGAGATAATCTGCAAATTATCATTCATATTCTTGGCTTAGAGGAGAGCCAAACTACCATTAATTTGTGTGGATGAAATCAAGATACCCTATAATTACTGTTACCTAGTACTCAGAGTTAGTGCTGTTGTTAAGTTGGTGCTTTTTCCAGTAGCAGAAACTGACGACCAATTAGATTCGTTTCATGATATTGTATTTGTTACAATTCTGTAGAATTTCCATGCTTTCCTGAGCACTAAGATAAACAAGGATGAATGCAAGTATTTTCAACTTTTCTTGCCGTTTTAACATTTACACAATTTATCTTCCACGTTAGCCCTGCACTCAGATTAATATGAAAGTACTTCAGATTTTCAGCTCTTTTTTGGACAGAAAGATATACTTTGCTTCTTTTTCCTGAAATATGAATTGAATAGAAATTGTTAAGCTTATGCTTTCCAGCAGTTTCTCTCCCAGTCATGAAAGGACTGGTAGCAGACCATCTTAGCATTGACTTATTAAACTTCATTTTCTATTGAGTGCATAACACATAAGGAAAAACCCCCCAAACCCACTAACCCTTGCCCAGATTATAAGAATGGAAAGCACTTGAAGATCTGCAGGTGAAAGTAGGGCATGTGGAAGATCTTATTAGCCCGTGAGGGGGATGGAAGGAGGGATATATATGTACCACATCCTGCCACATTCTTTGCCATGGAATGGCAGAAAAAAGTTCAATTCTTTCACCCCATGTGTGCATAATCTTCATTCATGTGGATGAGAACTATATCAGTGCAGGCAGAAGAGAGTAGATGCTTTAGGCACTAAGAGATTCAATTACTTTTCTGACAGCAGTGAAATGGAATTTTTCATGCAGAAAAAATGTAACTGAGAGCAGGAATTTAAGAAAATGTCTACTAAAAAGCATATTGTCCAATAAAATTTAGAATTTTGAGGAAGCATATGCTGAAATTTGTGCATGTATATGACCATGTTCTCTAACATTTTTTTCTATAACTATATGCAGTTTAGGCATAAATAGCCTCACTAAGTTTATTGTTTCTTAATACTGTCTAAAAAGCACAATAGCTGTTTTCTAAGGTTCTACTAAATTCTGTAAAACAGAAGAAAGTAATGGGAAATTAATTAACATTAAAACAGTAAAAACTATTTTTGTTACTGAAACTTAAAACCATATATTCTTTTATTTTATTGCTTAGCCATGAATCTATTCTAAGAAAATTTTTCTTTTAAGTCAGGAAAATATTTCACATTTCTGTGAGTCCAAATTTATTTTTGTTCTTTCAAATTTTCTAAACCAGGAAATTTGTATCCCAAAGGATTTTTTCACAGGAATGTGGAGACTTTTATAAGGTATTTCAGAAATGTAAAAATACAAATGTTTGGCTGATCTTTGAAAACAGCTATTCTGATAATTCTGAATTTTTAATTTAGTATAGATTTCACACAAATGCTCTGTTCTAGAAGAGTTTCTATCATGCACTATATGGATTAATAATAAAATTGATTTAAAAAAATTGGGAAAAAGGACTGTTATTCTGTAACTGACATATAAATACAACTTCTTTACCTACAGGCAACAATTTTATTACATCATACAGCAAAGAGAAGCCGTCAGCTCAGAAAAAAAAAGACAGCCTTTCACTTTGAGCAAATGTGCAAGACCGATTGAGACATTTTCATAGTTGAGATATTTTCATAAGAATATGGTTTGGAATCTTCTGATAGACTCATGTCTTGTGTTTTGTCATGTATCTCCATCAGCAAAGCCAAGTGTGGGTCATCTGGAGCACACTCCTGTACAAAGAGACAAGGAACAAAATTACTACTGGGAAAAAATGGAGCAGTGAATATCATTCTAGGGTAGAGATTGTGCTTGCTTTTTGGTATTAGCTGAGTAGTTCCAGAATGGTGTCTGCTGCTGAATTTAGACAAGGTTATAGGTGTCTTTCTATCACTTCAGCACGGCTATGTGTCTTAGAAGAAAATGAAAAGTGTATTTTGATTATATAAATGAGTATGGGATGCAGTGCTTCTGGCCTATGTGCTGGTCTTGATAAGTGCACACCTTCATGACTTTTGCAGAGGTTTGAAACTAGAGTCAGAATTCTATCTCTTTGCTTTTTTTACCAGGATATATAGAGGAGTGTTGACATACATTTGAAAACAGATACAATTAAAGGCGTTGTGGGTGAAACGGCCTAAAAACCTGTGTCGACTGCCACTTGCATGCAGACATCAGCTGCTGCTACAGAAGGGTAGGTCACCACTGGGTGATGTATCACATCTATAGGGTCAAGGCTGGTGCCTCTGAACAATGGCATTGGATAACCACAGTTACATGTGTCAATAGGACCCTACTAAATATTCCATCTTTATATTTCAGGCTGAGTGCATCAAATTTTTTTCCAAAACTTATGGAAAAATAGAAGTTAAATACTGTGGCTCATATTTTTCATAATGCTAATAGACATGCCCAGTAATAAACTATTGTTCAAGACTATTTCTACGTAATTAAGGTTGAGTGTTTGCTTATATTGACTGAACTCAAGGACACTTTAGTGTCTATTGAAAACTTAATATGTGCTCAGCTGTGTTGGGGAGTGCCCAAGGAAATTGCACTTACACAAACTGAGGAGGAAATAAAAAGCAATTTCCGTGTAGATGGACAGATACAAAGAAAGAACTACATTCAAAACATGCTTTAAAAAGTGAGGAATGTGGGCTAAGTGGTCAGAAAACAGGGTATAAAAAGAGTGAAAAAGGAAAGTCTGCAAATTTTTAAGTGGTGATAATGGTTCAGTTTTCTGAGAAAGGACCAATTAAAAATGCAATAAAAGACAAGGAAGCAGTGTTGATGAAGGAAAAAAGTAGGTTTAATTGATTTAGGAAAAGTGAAGGGATGGTACAAACTGCAGAAAAGTGAGATCTGAGTCCTGGAAATCACTCACTTCAGCTGTTGGGACATACAGTCTGGAAGGAATGTACAATGAACATATAATGCATGTATGGATTCTGATCTTGTTGAAAGCAAACAATTAAAAACTAGCACTGACTGGTACAATTCTCAACAAGTCTGCCATTTTCTTTACCTGGATCAGGACTACATCATTCCTGATAAATTTATAAACTTTTTTCTTAAAACTTTTATTAATAGAGGTTTAGGGGTATCTTCAGGAAATCTGCTGCAAAGTTCAGCCTCCTTGATGTTCAGAAATTATTTCTTCATTCTTAGCAAAATCTAAAACTGAAGCCGCTGTAGAAAGAGAAGGAATGTAAAAGATGCAAAACATGTACTTCATAGTTGGAGATACTGTAAAAAGAGTTTCAACTTTCACCAGGAATAATACAGCAACACTTACAAAAGCAAGCATTAAAACAATAGAGGAGAGGATTCTGTTTCCACTAAGGTTCAGAAATTTCCTTAAAATTAGAGGGGAAGAGAAAGCCTGTGAAGAATTCTGCTTTTTCAGTCACTAGTATTTGAATAATTAAATAATTTTGTAATACTTTTTAAGAAATTTCTCCCCAATTCCTAATTCATAGCAATGAAAAGAAATTCTAATTTTACCTTATGCAAGGAAGATGCTGACACTTTAAAACATCTCTTAAGACCTTATGCACTTAGCTGAGTGAACCTTTGATGGAGAAAAGGCATTCTGCATGGATGGCTGAAAACATAACTGAGACAAAAAAGAGTTAAATACATTTAATACACTACATTTTTACTTTCAACATTTAAGTTGACCTTGGCCTCTTTTATCTCACTGATGCTAACACCAGAAAGAAGCAGATCATTAGCTGACTGGAAAAGATCAGTCTGTGTGCTGTGGAGAGGTACGAAACATACTGCAAATAATCAAAGGCAGGCAACTGGAAAAGTGAGAGAGAATAATTTTCTTCACAGGATGTTTTGGGGTAATTTATTAAAAAACCATAAAAAAATTTAATCTTTGACATGCTTCTGGTTTGCACTTTTGATGAATTTTAAATGTGTAGCAGAGTGACTTTTTAAACTGGAAAGTTGAGGCAAGATTCAGTGTGGAAAGGAACTGACTGCAACAATTTCCCATGACAAGAGGAAAGTCCTGTTAGACAGAGGAAGGATAGGAGCAGGCAGAGCTGAGCAGCAGGAAGCAACAATTGGAGTGCAAAGTGGGGACGTGGGGAGGTGGTTTTGCTCTCTGTGAGGTTTAGCATGATTTCTGTGGTAAGGCAGCACATCTCAACAGTTCTCACTGTTCCACTCTCCCCTCCTCCCTGCCTGTCTCCCAACACCCCCCAAAAAAGTCTAATCTCCAATCTGTTTTTTGAACCATAAGGCAATGATTTCCATCAGGGCTTATTGAATCAAATCGTGAAGTATTGATGGCTTCAGAATTGTTTTGTCAGCCAAAGAATTAACTTTTGAAAAATGTGAGATTTTTTTGTGGTTACTTAGTGGTTATGATACTCATCTGGCATACTAAATCTTTTTTGTGCCTTGAGTCTGAACAAAGACTCAATACTGAATTTCTTCTCAGGCAGAGCGCTTAGAATCAAGCTCTCTTTATAGTACCATTAATTATTGTAATAACAAATTGTAGCTTGGCTAACCCAGAATGGCATCTAGAACATAAGACTCCATAATGAGGTGAGTAGGATGGCTACCAATTTTCAGGAGATTCAGCGTTTCTGCAAATCTGAGTTAAAAGCCTCATATCTTGCCTAATAGCTAGGACCTAGCTATAAGACCTTTCAGACTTTCCTTCTGGCCTGAGAGCTATTTTGACAAAGGTTTCCTAAGTTTAGTCTTACATATATCCTGTTAATTCACTTCAGAATACAATTTTGACTTCAACAAACCAGCATTTTCCAACAAAAACCTGTTTAGATGAAAAATTACAATTTTATTCACATGCATGCTCCACCAAGTCACATATATTCCCTGTTTTAGAGAAGAGACTATATGACTTTTGCCTATGCTATTTTTTTCCCCAAGGGAGAGGGCTTTAAAAACACCCCACTATTTGTATCTGATCCCAGCATAAATAAATGATAAAAAAGAGGTATGACTACTGCATGACAATTTTACCTAAGACAGTCAAAGTATATGATGATTTCTTGCCAAACAAGGTTTTCTAGGACAAAAAAAAAAAAACCAAAAAAAACCAAAACCCCACATAAATTAAACAAACCAACAAAAAAATCCTAGCAACAAGTCAATAAGGCAAAGTTACCACAGTTTTTGTGATTATGAAACTAGAATACCTAAGATAGACAACTGGAGAAAAAAGGATTACATATTAAGAGAAAAAAAAAAAAGAAAAATCATCATTTGTTTCAAACTGCTGAACAAATTGTTTATGTTGTTAACTACCATACCTAGTAAAATAATTGAATTCATATGATGTATTCAGTGTATTTTATGTCTTCATCTCTCTGAAAGCAATGTGAGGAGAGGACTATGAAGTCTAAATTGTTGAAGAAAAAGCATTTGCTGAACACTATTAGAAGATTTTGTCCTCTACTAGATACTCATAAACAGTTTTCATAATTGCCTAATATTTGGGATTGGAGAATTCACATATTTTTTCTGTTCTCTTATGTTAAGATTTATTTGTTTCTTAGCAACTTTCTTTTGAAGTTTTATAAATTTGAGTTTAAAATTCCCTTTCCATGAAAAATTCTTAATGTTCATTTGAAGTTCATTATTTCAGCAAAAATTCCTGTCCTGAATTCATGAGGTGTGTGTCACCCCAGCTCAGCTTCATTGTTAATCAAGTATATTAATTCAGTGAGATCATACAGATGCTTCCAGCTCTAGAGACTCCCAAGATTCACTGATTGGGATCTAAGCTGAGACATGCATTTTTATTATCATTATCATCATCATAATTTTTGTGTATTTCACAGAATCACAGAATCTGCTGAGTTGGAAGGGACCCACAAGGATCATCGAGTCCAACTCCTGGCCCTGCACAAGACACCCCAAGAGTCACACCATGTGCCCAAGAGCATTGTCCAAACATTCCTTGAACTGTGTCAGGCTGTGCTGGGACCACTCCCGTGGGGAGCCTGTTCAGTGCCCACCAACCCCCTGGGGAAAGAACCTTTACCTGGTACCCAACCTAAACCTCCCCTGACACAACTTCAGTCATTGCCTCGGGTCCTGTCACTGCTCACCATGGAGCGATCAGGGTCTGCCCCTCTGCTTCCTTTCATGAGGATGTTGTAGACTGCAGTGAAGTCTCCCCTCAGTTTCCTCTCCTAAAGGTTGAACAGACCAAGTGACCCCAGCCACTCCTCATCTGATACACGCCTTACTGTGGCCCACGTGCTTCAACCAGTGTCCCCTGGTTTCCTATGCAGTAAAAATTAAGGGGAAGAAAAATGTATCTCCTGAGGTGCTTGCATACTTTGTTTCATTTTTTGTTTGTTTGGTTTTTTGTTTGTTTGTTTGTTTGTTTTTGTTTTTGTAATTTTTCTGTTCTGTTTTTTTTTTGTGGGTTTTTTTTTTGGTTTTTTTTTTTTTTGTGGGGGAGGGGGTTATTTACCTGTGCTTTCTTTTCTCATAGAAAAGTTCAAGGACAGCTCCAAATTTTTTTAGCAGTAACAAAATTAGCTGAACAAAATCTTGACACCTCAAGAGAATGAGAACATAGATTGCTCCAGGGTTAGCAAGCTTAGTATTGGTGGCTGAGGTACAGCAGACACCATCTACACAAAAGAAGTTCAGAGTGCTTAAAATAACTTCCTTACTGGAGCAAAATCACAGTTACAGGACATAATCTGTACATTGCTTTGCTCTGTGTCTGCTTCCATTCTCACTGGGTTTCTAGGGCTGTGGCAATGAGCACATGTGCCTGTCCCACTGAGACAGACAGGCCTGCCAGGTGAAGAGGGAGACATAAATAGGAGCTGAGCTCATCTCTAGACCATCCTGCTCTGCCCTGTAATCCCACTGAGCTTTTAAAGAATACGCTTTAAGCAAAAGGTTGTGGGAGAAACTGTGAGAGACACAACCTGCTTTATAGAAGCTGCAGAGCAGATTGGTGGCAAAGATGAGAAAGCAGTCACACTGATTTTAGTACCAGTGTCTGTCCCTATGTGCACCACATTGCAGAAAATTCTAGGATTGTTACAATAGATCCAGAGTATGCTTCAAAAGAAAAAAAAAATACCTTTTCCTGTATTGAAGTGAAAGCTTTCTGTTTGAATGTGGAAGTTCCTCCTGAAAATGCTCTCACTAACAATGAGTAAAAGAACAGACTGCCCAAACACAGACCTATTAAATGGATTTTTACTGTTTGAAAATATTGTAACTTCATGTAACAGTAACATTTGGTTTTGGTATTTCTGTTTGCTAAACATTTATACTATGGTAGGCTACCTTATGAAAGCAAAAGGGTTTTTTAGATATTTTATCTCTAATTATTATTTTGAGTGTATTTACTACACTTGGAAGTTATTCCTAGGTTGGGTTCAGTGAGCTAAAAAGTGTCAAATAACTTCATATTCTTTAAAATTCATTTGAGATGATGTATTAGAAAAATATTCAGGAAACACTAATTAACAGTAATTTAGCCATATACAATGCAGCTTGATTACATTTACATATAGAAGAGAGTCTAATGCAAATGGTATCATCAGATAGTTTTAGTGATGCTATAATGAACACAGGCTTTAGAAAACATAATTTTCTCTCCAAAAACAACATTGAAACATCTTGTTGCATAATAACTCCTTGCAAGCAGACTATTTGCCCTTCAATGCAAACTTCCACACTTATCTGATTACATTCACTTTGGAAACACTCAGGGTGACTAGGTTTTTAGAGAGACTGCAGGAAGGGTGGTAGGAGTTGAGATATTTCTGAAGAAAATTCTGTTTTTAAGGTACTTGTGTTTTATTTGGGTTTACATACTTTTTTAGTGCTCATAAACCTCTGTGTATAATCCCTAATTATATCTGTGCATTTTCAATTACAGTTTCTCATAGTTAAGAAATTCTGCATTTATTCTATGTCAGCATTCCTATTTATTTCATGAATAGGGTTTTTCACTACAGGGTATTTTCCTGTGTCTGTCAGTTCAGAACCACATAAAATATCAGTAGTTGGTGAATGCATCAGCAGCACAGGGAAACAGTGTGTCTCATCCAAAACTTGATGAAATCAAGAACAGTTTGCTCCTAACCTCAGAAGGGTCCAGAATGGATGTATGTCTCCTTCCCACATTCTCAGAAATTACCCACAAGATTTATAATAATTTTCCCAGGTCGACAGCAGATTAAAGTGTCTCTTGGGTACTTTATTCCCTGCTGTGAGCTTTGTTTGCTTTGGCCTTCTAGCATTTCCTTCATGGGTCCTTAGGTACTGCAATGCCCAGCTGTCCATGTTCAGGAAATGCAGTTGCAGGCACATGTTGAAAATGCAGGACTGCTGAAACAGGTTCCTTCTAGAAAGCACACATTGCCATAACCTTGATGCTCTACTGCACTTGGATTCACTGATGCCTTTGCAGAGCTCTGCCAGTGCTCTGGGGCTGAACACATAGGTACAGGTACCGAATTGAACAGGCTGGTTCTCTGCCAGCTGTGATTTTCACCCCTGCAGCACTGTAATCTGCCATCTCAGGGAACAACCCAGGGACCAGGCTGAGATTCCCTCTTGGTTAATGTGCAATGGAAACAACATGGGTTGAAAATGCACCTTAGCTTATCCTTTTTTAAGATATAATGATCGGCAAAATGTTTTTGAATTACAAACCATATTGTTAAATCCTTCCTGTCTGAGATCCCTACAGGAGATAAACACCTACAGGTTTACAGACAGGATAATATCAGCTCCCTCTTACATAAAGAATTTTTTTTATGGACACTTTTGTCAGTATTATTACATTACTGGCATATCCTTATGGCATGGAATGAACTGGAAATGGTCTCTCTACCAGCACAATGGGGTTCACTCCCTCATATGGAAAGAGAACATGCAGAAAATATACATTGTCATTGTCAGATGCTGCTACTCATAAGGTTAATTTGTACGTGTCATGCATGGCATATAAAGATTGCTGGCAGGGTAAACTTCTATTTAAATATATGTGACATTTTTTGTTCTGATAATGCTTATCTTTAATCAGAAACTGTATATAAGAAATCCTGTTTACAAATAGAATTTTGGACAGACTAGTTTTGAAAGAGAGTTGCTCAGAATAAAATATTGTTCTTTTGTGTTTTGTGGCTTTGAATGGTTTTTTATTTATTTGATTTCCAAATATTTGCTAGTTATGATTTTCAAAAGCATTTACACTATTTCAGATTCATTTCAGGAATCTAATTTACCAGAGGAAGCTAAGCTCATCTTTAAATTAATGGAATCAAAGGATTCACATATTTTTGTTGGTGATACCTTCCATGAAAAAAGTCAGGAGTTTTATATTCATAAAGTATTTTAAGGAAACATTTATGACTGATACTTGTGATTTTGGGAAAAGAGCTTTGAAGAGTGCTTTTTGGAGAAATTCCTATGGGGGTTTCAAATATTTTGAGTCAAAAATGCCCTGAACTTTTTGATACTGTTCTCAAAATGCAATGCCATTTGCCTGCCGAAGACAGCTTGCTCCTTATGCAGGAATTGGTGGTATCACATTTTACCTAAATCTTCACTCAAGGAATCTCATCTCAGCAAGACTGCTTGAACTAGTGGACTAAAACACTGGCTAGAGTTTTGGCCACACCTGGGGCTCATTTTGGGATTTTTCTTCATCTAGTAGTTCAGCGAAAAATGATAATTCTGGAATCATCATGCACAATTCCTCAGGAGAAGTTGTTTTGTTTTTCTGTTTTCTGAAATCTGCCAGGCTGCTTCGGGATGTGTGTGCACAGTTGCCCAGCCCCACTTCTGTGCCTTTTTTTGCTGATTGGCACTGTAGGTCACAGCAGTTTTTTGTGTGCCTTTTTTTTTTCTCTGTTGCTAAAGGTTTCTGTTAGAGATCCAAGAAAGAAACATCCATCGGATGCTTTTCTACTTTTGCAGAATTCACAAGAAGCTGAACTAGAATCTTCTGCTTTCTCATCTTGCTTCTGCAGTTTTAATGCAACAGACCACATGCACATGGAAAGAGTTACATTGAGTACAAATAGAACTTGCAGTATAAGTGGCTGGGTTTTTGAAAAACAGAAAAATAGATCTCCATTAGGGGAAAAAGCCCAAAAAACTAAGAGCTTTGATAATTACTTTAAATTACAGTAAAAGCTCTAGGTCAAAATCAATGTAAAGGTTCTTTTTTGAGTATTGGAATTTCAGTAGCATTATAAGATAATCATATTCATCACCAGTGTAGAGACTCATAATATTTTAAACTTTAGGACAAATTAGGCAAGATACTGCTTCTATTTTTGCAGAATAAATGCTTTAGCAAGATGTCAACAATCTAAATTTCAATGAAAAATTAGTTCTAAGTGCAAAAAAAATAATTTTTTTCTTTCAGTGAGCTAGGTTTCCCATAAAAACAAAGTCCAATAATTTTTTAATGTATTAGTAGCAACAGTCCTTATGAAATGCAATCTTTCATGGCTTTTTTTACAAGATTTATGTTTGTGAAAAATACTATTAGCAAGAAAAAGATAAAAACTATTTGAAATTAATCTGATAATTCTAGATGCACATATGATCATAATTTTCCACATAATTTTCAGGATTTATAGGAAATGGAGCCTGCCAAAGAGAATTACAGTCATTCTACGCATATAGGCAAAGTGCAAATTGATATTTTAGCTAATCTGCACCCAATTTATGGATTTCTACCAGAAGGGGGTGCTTTGAGCAAACTGGTGCTCAAGAGTCCTCAAGAGAAAACACTGAAGACTTTTATCACACCATGGCTCTTGATATTTCATGTACCCTTTCAAATATTTTAAATAAATATGTATATACATATCAGCCTATTTTCAGTTATCAAAGTCTCTGCAGTCTTTGAGCATGAGTGTTAAATTAAAAAAAAAATGAATTAGTTTTGGAACCAGCTAAGCCCTCAAAAAGAAGTCACATGTTAGATGAATGAAGTGTCATGGAAAGATTTACTTATTTCAGTTGTACCTGGTGAGACCAGTAGCTGAGATTTTTTCCAAGGCTTTCTAATAATTTCCCCCTGCCTTTTTTTTTTCCTTTAATTTTTTTTTTTTGTTGTTAATGAAGTAGCTTATGTTTGTAGGAGTTTAGTTTGGTTTGGAACACAATGCCACTGCACAAAGGCCAATTTTAGTACTGTAATCAGAGTACTCCTTTAACAGGGAGAAAAAAACAAAACAAAACAAAACAAAAAGGGCAGTGTATTCAATACAACAAAAATAGTCATTTAGCAGAAGCTACCTCTGAACTACCACTGCATTTTTTGCATCACTGCTGAATATTAAGCAGTAGATGTGGAAGAACTATCAAAGACTCATTTCTGAATTTTGAATTATAAGAACTATACTGCCATAGAAGATCTAAGACATTAAAATGATCAGTCAGTCACTCTGCCAGCGTGAAAAGAATATTTTGAACTCTGCCCAAGAAAGTAAAACATGAGCAGAGGTATGATGGGAATAATTTTGATGTGATTGGGTTGTGCTTTATAATGTATTCTACAATAAATATCCATTTTTATTTTCTTAATGAAATATAATCCCTTTTCCAATGTACTTTTAGATTAGTTTTTTTAATAGTGGAGCTTTAAATATGATGAACTGCAGCTAAAACATATTTGAAAAATTATAATAAGCAATGTTTATTTTCAAGCTATAATTATGGTTCATGTAAAGTTAATGTTAGGCTTTCTACTTGAGACATACATCTCCACAAAGTCATGTAGATACAAAATTAATAATTAACAGCATAGATAAATTCACTTTTATCACAAATAGACTAAGGTGAGAATAAATGCCCCAATCAAGATGCATATGAATATTTTTTATTACACTTAGAAAAGTAAATTGGAGTTGCAAGTATTTTCAGGCAGTAGTAGAACCAAATGCTGTGTGTCTCTTTAGGATCCCACAAGGAAACAATCTAAGTCCAATTGTTAACATCTGTGCAGTTTACCTTAAGGTAATTGCTGCAGCTGAATCCTTGTTGGAGGGAGATTTGTTTGGGTATTCTTTTTATATTTTGGAGGAAATGGCAAAAGTGCCTGAGGTGGAAGCATCCTGTTCATGTAAGAAACAGATAAGTGGATTTCAGAATAGACAGAAGAAACTGTCTAAGCTGTCTAAGAATGTGGATGGATTTTGCTGCTCACACAGTTGGTAAGTCAACTCAAATCAAGCCTGAAAGCAGGGATGTATCTGCAAGCACCCTGTGGACAGGAAAGCAATTGTTCATAAATGCCTCCACTTTGGTGTGGTTTTGTGTAGTCACTTCAAATGAGGACTTAAAGATTGAAGTATCCTCATTTAAATTTCAACAGAACAAGGCCATGTATGATTGTAAATGCGTTTTGGTATTCTTTGGGGCACTCTTTGTAAGCAAAAAATGTAAAAAAGCTGAATCAAGGGTTTTCCTGACTAAGAATTTTACTTTTATCATGACATATTATATTAAAAAATTATTAGACATCTGCACAAGTTCTATCAGTAGACCTAAACCAAGAGGGGTTTTTTAACTTACTAAATGCAATTTCTTGGATTTTTTAACCTTTGTGAGAATTGAGTCAAGTGTGTATCTCAACCCTGGATGGTCAGAGTGTTCCTAATCCCATCCCTTCTCACCTTTTGCAGAGAATGATGGACTAAGAGTGCAGAAGTAGGGGTGATCTCACTTTTCAGCAATCATTTGGATTATCACTTGCTCTTAAACCACAGTTCAGCATATTGTCATGAATGAAAAATAGTACTCTGCTGAGTTTTTACATAATAAAGGAGTATGTTAAGTTCCCTGTATTACCCAGAAAAGTGCTTTGGAGCAGGAAAAGGTTAATGTCACACATAGCCAGGCTAGGGTTTGGCTTCATGTTCACAAAGAGCTCCTGCTTTACAGCCTGCTCTTGGCCAAATGATGTCATCAAGCCTCTATCTAAACTGATTGACAAAACTGATTAAAATGTAAAATCACACTGAAAACCACACTTTTTTGGGCTGAGTCTTTCTGGGCAGGTGCTTTACCAAAATCGGCAACCCACCACTTAGGGTAAGGAGGAGGTGATGAATTATGCAAGGATGACAGATGATTCCTTATTTTCATTCTAAATTCTATTCTTTTAGTAAATCTATAATATCATCTGAACAAACAATGCCACCACTTTGCAGTTGCTTTGCTTTATCAATTTCCCTTTTTGCTTGCCTCTGTCCCATCAAACTGTTAATTACCAGACCTGTAGTGGTGGCATTAAGAAATTAAGGAAAAAAATGTAAATCAGTAATGGTAGAATGAATTCCTAGAGTATAACTTATTGGTATTTCTATGGTGTAGACAGAGAACCTCATATTTTCAGTAAATTAAATGCATTTTTAAAAGGCAGGGTAATAGTGTTATTTCTGTTTTGTTATAATGTGGCTTGCTGTAAGTTGTCTAGAAAATCTTTGACAGATGATGGAAAAAGTGTTTTGAATGTCTGTCTTGTGTTAAACCATACTCTCATCTTTTCTGTGCATCATCTGAATTCCAGGCTGGGTAGAAAGGGAAAAGTTACTTGTTTTCCTGTCCACCTTATATTTGTGTGTTAACTGGAATTGCCAAATATTTCTATAGAGAGCTTGCTGCTTGTATTTAACTACAGGCTTTGGAGTGGTCACACAGCGTCACAATCTATAAATGGGGAATTAACTGTCAAGAACTGTAAATATTTTTCTAAGAGGGAAAAATAAATATGGGTTTAGGTGACAGATTTTAATAAGGACATGTTTTTGATTATGAATAGCTCATTATAATTACATATATTCAGTGATTTTTTTAAAGCTATCTTTCTTGTTCATTCTGACTAAATTTGTTGTCATAAATATGGGCAGTTAGTGTTCTGTGTCATCATTTATCATTTGTATAGCACTGTAACTGTTAATGGTCCTTTATAATGTACAGAAGTATACCAAACAAGGACCATAACTCTGCTGTCAGGAGCTCATGAGCTCGGAACCAAATATTTAGACTGCCTGATGTTATGTTTAGATAAGTTCTCTTTTATGTCACTTGTATATTGAATTATCTCATAAAATGCTCAACAATCTAACCTTGCTGTAGCAGAGCATTTAAACCCCAGCTCTAAGCAGGTGAGTATCCCTAATGACGTGCATAGAACTGAGTGAAAAGGGTCTGTGCATATACATGTCTGTGCATGACTTTACCTGCTATTGGGAAAAGTCATTCAGAACTGTCCCAGAATGAGATTTGGGTAGTCAGTCCCAGGGATGATTTGATTTTATTCTTGAATAGATTTGGGGAACTGCAAAGATTTCTAGTGAGTGAGGGACGAATCTCATGTTGACAGAATCTTTGTCTTGTCAAGATCTGTGTGGGTCCTGGCTCTGCTTTTCTCATTGTAAACTTGAGAGACAATGAACCTTTAAATCTGTATCCCCTCAGCAGTTTCAGTGACTCTGGACAAGAAGGTGAGACCACTTGCTTCTAAGCAAGTGACATTTGTTTATTTAATTTGGAGGTAGGTATCCCTGAACCTCAGAGTATATGGGGGCTCCTTCTTTTTCTTTCCCTTCCCACCACTACTTTTTTTTTTAAACATTTCCCACAAAGATGCCATATGCTTTAATTTTATGGCTGTTTAGGAATGCTTTTAGTGCAGGCAGCACAGTGGGCCAGCTGCAGATTGATCTCTGGGTGGTGGGAGCCCCAGGCAAGAGGCTGTGATCTGATGCAGACTCTTTGCATAACAAAGGGCCTGGGGACCTGTGGCACAGGCAGGTGACCAGACACGAAGAGATGCAGCAGGAGCTGAGGACCCTGAATTTCCCTGCATTTAGACTGTTGAGGATTTAAAGCCCAGGGTTTCCTTTGTTCAGGGTCCCTCCTCAGAGGCACCCAGGTCAAGCTTTTATTTTGTTATTGTACCATGACTAAATAATTTGAAGGCTCCAAACATCTGGGACTTTGCGCTGGGAAAACTGGGGTTTAGCCTTTAAGGAAGCCTTGTCTGACCTTTGGGAGCTGTGTGTGTAGGGAGTCAGGCAGGGCACCCATCAACTCAATGGAGTCACCTGCTCTGAAGGGGCTTTTGTCCCAGCACTCAAGGCAGTGTTTGTGTGACTTCCAGGGTGGCATGGTCCAACAGGAAAGTTTCCTTAACAGGACTACAGCCCTACTTTTCTGTTGTCACAATATGTGAGAAGAGGGAAAGAAAAATTTTAAAGAAAGAAATGAAAAAGGCTGGCTACAAAACTTGGCAAGCTGCTGCTTGGTCAAGCAGCCCAAATATCTTTGTTCTCCCTCCTCCCCACACTAGTCTGCTATTCTAGAAATCATCTGAATTCTTAGTATGTCAGTCCTTTTATCTTTGTGGTGTTGTTACGTCCTGCAAATGTAGTTTCTTCTAGGATGTTATGGTTCTCTGAGGCTGAATTAGAGGATTTCAAAACTCCTTTCAATTGACATGGTTCTGGAACTAGGCACCTACATTCTAAGTGCATTGAGGTTAGCAGCAAAATTAAGTATAATAAAAGACTGCAGGTTTTCGTAGGCTTCTTTAGACCTGGCTAACCTTAGTAAATTCTGTACCATATGCAAAGTTTTCTATATTGGATATGCTGAACAGATCCATTAAGAAAGCACCATTAGTAACATCCTTCTATCACAGAAAAAATTCCTCTTTCTTTTTCCCTTTTTATGACTTCTTATGTTGTTTTGAAATTAATGCTGCTTAATGCATTTTTTCAAGATTTGGTCTGCAGTACAGGAGAAGGTCTATGAGGATGGTGAAGAGTCTGGAGGGGAAGGCTTATGAGGAGCAGCTGAGGTCACTTGGTTTATTCTTTATTGGATTGGCAAATGTTTATTCTTTCTTCCCTTGAAAGAAGTCCTTCCAACATAAAATAAGCATTGCTTATTTATTAGCTCAGATTTTAAAAATGGAGAGTATTGCCAATAATAAATTTAGTTACCAAGCTACAGGGCTTTAGTTGACAAGGCAATGTTAGGTCATAGGTTGGACTTGATCTCAAAGGCCTTTTCCAATCTAGTTGATTCTGTAATTTTGTGACAGTCTGTGTTACTGAAAATTTTTCAGATTATTTAATAAAAATAGTGCAGCCCAAGTATCTCACTTCCCGCATTGATATTAAATCATCAACTAAGAGTTAATCTGACTCTCTCTTTTTGTGAACATAATTACTTTTAATGTATTTTATTTTAATATGGAAATGTTTTAAAAGGAAAAAAGAAAAGGACCACAACCCTAAGGTAATCATTCAATAAGGTGATACTTTTCTGAGCACTGTGACTCAGATGTGAGGCCAAAAGCTTGAGTTCAGAATTGTTTTCTACTTGCTGAAGCAGTTCTAAATCTTAGGAAATGGGTCACACATCCTGGGATATTTTTATCTTCCAATTTTGTGACTCTGCTCTTGGAAAATTCTCCTAAATTAACAAACTTCAATGTCCTCTGTTTTCACACTGGTTTGAATGAAAACCATAGAGTATTTTCTTACCCCACGCCACTTCTCTACACTGAATAGCCAAACTGCCAGATTTCTGCACCCTGAAATATGAAAAAAATGTTTTGTCTCTTCTCCTCTGAATTTGGAGCCACCTCATCCATGTAATTTCTATATGCCTGACAGGCGGTTGGGTTTTTAAAAATCTCCTGTTGGCTTTGTCCATCATTTGTGAAATGGAGGTTATAATGCTGTTTTTTCCCCACACGTTGTCTTGTCAGCCCACTTACATAATCACTTCCAAGCAGGAATCCTTTTTGATGCCAAATCAAATTGAGCTGGCTCTTGCTTGTAGCCAGCTGATGTAACCTGAGGCATGCAGGTGTTACTGTGGATAACTGTAGGGCTTTCCAAAGATTACTAAGGTTTTGTCCTAAATTTGCAGCCTTGCAATTGCTGTGGCTTCAACATATGCCAGGGGTCAATAAGATTTGAGTTCATAGATTGAAAGTGTGATTATTTGTTTTCTGCCGAAGGCTGAAAGCAAGTGGGGTCCTTCCTGCTTGTCCCCTTTTTTTTCAATATTGGGGCTGAAACGTTGCTCTTGATATTGGATATTGGAAACAGTGGCTATTTGACAGTGTGCAAAAAATCACATAAATGTTTCATTTTACAAGCTTTTTTTTTTTTGGCAGTTTTGCAGTATCCTACAAAAATGTAAATTGGCATCTTTTAAAGGAGCTGATTTGGACTCTCTCAAATTCAGATTCTGACAGTAAATTGCACCTTACTCTATTTGAAAAATGTATATACTTGATTTAGGAATTCTGTATACAGAGAGATTGCTACTAGTAGCAGTTTTTGACTATTTATGGTCGATTTTAGAAAACTAGTATCACTGAATTTTGTCACGGTGCACTTGGAATCCTGAAATGGGGGTGGTTGGTGGTGTTTTAGGTAAAGCATTTTGTTTCTTAGGAGTAGAAGGCTGTGCAGACACACATTGCCAGACACTGTGGCTTTACTGATAAGCAAAGAATGTTGTTTACCTGAGACCAGTGACTACTAGTCCCTACTACCAGTCCATGTGTAGTAGGAAATAGGGCAGTATTTACATCTAGGGGGACTTAAGTTTGAGCGTAGATTAGTCTTAAAAATGCAAGTTTCAAATAACAATAAGAAGATACCATACAATTAAAAGGTTTTAGTTCTTAGTTAGAGATGAGCAAGGTACATCAATAATGACAGTTGTGAATATATTTTATCTACAGTGTGTGAGCAACTGGGCAGCTCTTCTTACTATACAATTGGAAGTAAGACCCAGAGCAGCTTTTAGCATGAGATCTTAATTAATTTGATTTGAAAGATCTTATTTCCAAATGATATGGCAAAAATTATTCACAGCCTAGTAGGATTTGCTGACAATTGTTGTATGTACATTGTTGCTTACTTAGGAGGGAATTGTTTGAGATATTATTTTAATGCCTTTGCCTCTATATATTGACATGCTGAGCTGTAAACGAACAGAGAAGGGAGGATATTTGTTTGGTTTTTTTTTTCTTTTGATACCTCTCTGTTCTACAAAGTCATAAAACCTTAAAATAAGGCAGAGTTTAGAGCTGTCCAAAAGTGACAGTTTAACAGCTTCAGGAGGACAAAAAGCTATGGTAGCATTTAATCTTTCACCTTTTCCCTCCCTCCCCACTGTAAAGGAGCTGTAAGAATCATCTTGTCCTCTCCCCACCCCTGCTGTGACCTTCTGCTTCAGTTCCTTGGCCTGTAAGGCATTGATTCAGTTCATGCAACAAATAAGCCATTTGTATCACCTCTGATTTAGAGTCCTTGACTACCTTATTTTCATCGTTAAATAGTCTGAGCCATCTACATCTCAGATTAAACTTCTCTTTTGGACAAACCCTCTGGAACTGGGCTAGCAAAGAAACAAAGTGCAAGGCAGCCAGCTGCATCAGTGGTTAATGCAGGTCTGCAAACGTGCTTTTAGTTTTTCTGAGGAAGCTGCTTTTTGTTGGCTGTCAAAGCAGATAAATCTGATTTTTTTTTAGTTACAGCTTTCCAAGAAAAGCACAATGCTTCACCAGGAAAAAGTGAATGGTGAAGTCTTAACCAAATTTTCTGTCTCTCTTCTTGAATCTCTGTTACATATTGGGAATCAGGGTTAGATTGAAAACTTAGATCATTCCAAATTTTTAAACTATTAAAATGAGTAACAGCTTTAAACACCGAGTTGCAGGAGGATGCTGCCAGCTAGAAGTTAATTCAGGATGTGCCAGCTGTCCTATTAGGCTACTTCCTCAGTTCGACTGAACTTGACTGGGATACCAGTTTCCCTTTACACAGTGTAAAGGTCTTTCTTGTTGGTGTACAAATCATTGAATTGTAAGGGAACAGACCAAGTGTTTAAATAGTTATATTTTTCTTAATAGTTATCTTCTTCCACTATCTGAAATGCTGGAGTAACTGCAAATATAATGTAAGCCAACCAGAAAAAGAATAGTAGACAATTTATAATAACTCCCAAAGACCCTGTCCACAAACTAGTTCTAGAAAGAATTAGTAACTGAACCAAAATAAGAATAACTACATTAGTCTTTAATAACTACCTGAGGATATTTGATTGGTTTTAAAGTGTGAGATTAAAGAATATATGCAGACTAAACATTTAAAAGATGTCAAATGTTAAAACATTCAAAAAGCTATTAACACTTTTTTGCCCTCTGAAATGTAGGGAAATCCTCTTGAGAGGCGAGCTAAATGCAAAAAGGACAAGAAAGTTCAGAATTAGGAAAATAGTTAAACAGCAGTCTCTACAGGTACTGTTTAAGGGAAGAAGATCCCAACAACATCCTCCTCAAAGGGAAAGGAAAACTGATCCGGAGAAATTTACATCAGTGAGCATATGAAAATATTCCTGGATAACTTCTTGCACTGAGTTTTAACCAGACCAATTTTTTGTTCCCATATCTGGGTATGTCTTCTGGGAGGTCTTGAAGCATGCACATTTAGCTTGCTGTTTCATCATAGCCCTTGGACGAATCCATGGCTAGCCTCACAGTGAGAATAGCAAAGACAAGCTGACAATCATAAACAGTAGAAGGAACCCAAACAATAAAGGAAAGATAAAAATTTCAGGAGTCTTCTGCCTAGAACTAATGTAATTTTAAAAATATTTTTTAGTCCTATAGCAACAGTATCATGTTAGATTTGGCTTTCAGTGACAAAATTTTCCTAACATCATATTCTGCCAAACACATAAATGTGTTTATTCTGTGAAAGGCATCAGAAAGACTGTTTTCTTTCACCTGACAAGAATTTGAAGTGTCATTTCCCAAATGTGTCTCAATGCTCAGCAAGAGTAAACTGGAAGGATTGAATATTTTGCAGAAGTACAAAATTCTGCTGAAATCTGTCGCTTCATTGTCTTCCAGAGAAAGATGAGATTTTGTTTCTTGTGATGAAAAATACTTTATTAGTTTTAAACCTCTTCAGATAAGATGGGCATGCATTATGATCATCTTTGGCTTAGCAGAAAGCATGGATTCCCTATTTGGTTCAGGAATCATAAATCACATGAGCTTTTATTTAGTTTTAATATGATACTGTGTGTTGGTCTGAAATGTGAGCTATAGAAGAGTTGATCAAAATGGAAAGTAAGCCTCAGATTGATTTGATGAACTAATTCCTAGAGATCTGTAAGTATTTTACACAGTAACATTCAGCTTGCAGAGCAGGCATTTTTGTCTCCCTGCGTGATGGTATGCACACCTGTTATAGTTCTGCTGCATGGCAGAAGGAGAAGGCCCAAAGAGCAAATAGTGATGGGCCACTGACACCTTTTTCTCTAAGAATACGTCTGCTCTGAAAACTGAGGGTGTGGGATGAGCTCATGGCCACAGGCAGTTGATACCCAAGCTGAAGGATTGGTGTCTGATGCTGATTTCAAAACTGTCTCCTTGCCATTTTCTCCTGTGATCCAGCTCACAGGTTGCTGCGTGGAGGCACTGTGGTATCTGGCAGAGTAATTTCAGCACTCACTGCAACACCTTAAGCAGTCTTCTGTTCACAGCTTGGTGTAGCGTCTGTTAGTGAGAGTTTTAAGAGTTTTAATGGGCTATTTATTGGACAGCAAGGTTTTCTCATGTAATCCACTAAGCAGATATGAAGTTTTTATTAAAAATGCTGCAAGGTCCTTTCAAAATAAAGCCAAGAAAATTGCCAGTAAAACTGTTACCAGTGGATCTGTGAAGGAATTCATTTGATCCAGGGCTATTTATAATAATTTCCCTTCCTTTTTAAAAGATACATTGAGTGGTCAGATGCATTAGGTAAATGAATAAATTTTCCATCCTGTATGGCTATAAAGCCATTCTAGTGGAGCTCTCAGAAAAACTGAAGCACATCAATACTTCCTGTTTTAGGCCTCCTATGTAGAAATAGCACATGATGGTTATGTATCAATGGCCCTCCAGTAGTAGTTACACAGTGATTTTCAGCAAGAGAGCTCTAATGGTTCAAGAGATGCAGTAATCTAAAAATAAATCAGTCTCTCCTAAAGTGCCCACAGTAGCACATCATAATCAAAGTTGATTACATTTGCTCCCTGCATCAAATGGATGTATCAGAGTGCACCAAATCACAGAGACCTAATGCTTCACACCTGGCAGATAGCTATTTGACATTTCACACATTAATGTATGTGTTCCTGAGGCATGAGATTCATAATACCAAGCTCCACTGTAGTGTATTAAGGAGATATTTTGTGCCAGCTAAGGCACATCACCTTCACCATTGACTTCTTTTATTCTAACGGAATCTTCTTCTGTCATACATCATAATAAAGACTTTGTTCTGTCTGTAGTGTTTGCCTCCCTATAAAGACAGCAGTGCAACCTTTTATCTTTGCTCTTTCTTGTACCATACTGACCAGAATGACCTCCTTTCCAGTTCACCCAAGTCTGTAGATTAAGTGACAGCATATAAACACCATTCTTTCTGTCCAAGAATATACACACACCATGGTCAAAATTTTGCAGTTGGGTTTTCCTCTCTTCTTCTTTTTAGAAAGAGTATGCATGTGTGAATATGTATTACTTTTCCTGCATGCAAGTGGTGATACCTGATCTTTTAATTTAAGTCTGTACCTGCAATTCTGCCAATAGGTCTGTTGTCTTCTATCATGTGTTTCTTATGCATGTTGCAAAAAACAGATGGCAAACTGGTTTAGCCCACAATCTCTTGTTTAAAACCAATTACTGTGACCAATCCTTTTATTTTTATTATGCTTTTTTTCTCATAATACTTTATGTTCTTTATGATTTTAACCTTTCTACTGATATTTTAATGTTTAGCTATCAATAATATGGCCATAGCCAAGTGATTAGGAGAAATATGAAAAATCTCCTAATTATGTGGGAGGCAGGGCCATTATAGCTTTGAAAAAGTCTTTGAAATTAGTAAAATAAAAATACCTAATTTAAGTTCAATCAACACTCCTTCAGTTGCCTAAAATGGACTTGCTTTTAATCTGAAGACATTTACAATATTAGGGACTTTACTGGTAGGGCTTCTCTCTACCCTGCTGTCCCTCATGTACCCTAAAATCTTGTATCTTGAGATGTTTTGCAGGAGACTGCTTTTTATATCTTTTCTATTCTCCTGTGGATTATGGAGTAGTTTTTCTGAATACTCATAATATCTGTTTCAAATGTGTAGGACTAGTTTGCCATGTTGATATTATTCCAAGGCTTTTGTGCTGCTAATCTATGTTCAGATTCATCGGGAACATAGTCCAAAGAGGTGTAAAAATCTTTGTCATATTTACTATTGGCTAGCAAATACTGCAACAAAAATCATAGATCTATTTGACTATTGCCAGAGCTTCTCTTGATCTTTCCAGAGATATTGCCATTGATGTAAAAAAGAATTTTCTCACAAAAAGGGGATGAGTTTGGGCCTTCGATGACAAAGTTATGTGTGCAATCAAGGAGCTCAAATTCAACTGACTCATAGGTAGTGGATGGGTAATTTGGGGATGGTGCACAGATTCCTTGCAAAGGATTAGTCTCTTTATTAGAATTCAGCACAGCAATTTCCTGGTCCATATTTGATTGACGAAGCACATACAAAGACCTTCTAAAGCTTTTGTAGGAAATAATCAATGTCCTTAAGCCAAATTCTTTGTCAGTAGTCTTGAATTTTAGCAATCAAGCAATTTATCATGTTCAGCCCACACAGGTGACAAACCAGTCTTGCAGATATTATTGTACAAAAGCATCAGGAATTTGTAAAATTATGGATTTATTTTTTCTTAAATCCTTCAAGGAAAGGGCAGCAGCTATATTTCTGGTATGGCATTGTTTTGTTTTGTTTTTTTTTTTGTTAAGTATCAGCATGCCCAGGAATTTTACATATTCATGTTTCATAAATATAACCAAACTCCTGATGTTTACCTCCAAAGTCTGGTCACAACAACAGGACTTCACTGCAGTGGTGAATAGCTAACAGCACAGTGATGGATAGGCATGAAAACCAAAATTAAAGGTAACAAGAAGCATAAGGAGATAAAAGGCCCATTTACTTCAGGCAGCACTGCTGAGCAGATATTTTCTTTTTCTGCGTTTGTACTTTTCAATTACTGATGATGTAGGAACATATATTACTATGGGACAATTTTGTTTGTTTCTGCTTCCTTGGAAGTAGGAAAAAGCTATATACCACAGGTAGAAGGAGATAACCATTTCTATTTCGAATTTGTACTCTCAACACTGAGGTTTTCAAATTTACTTTATGCCTAATCTCTGAGGGGAAAAACAAAATTGATTGATTCCCTTGAAGAATTTCCATAACCATGGAACTTATGTGGTTTAACTTTTACAATTCATCTAGGCTATCCCTGATTGTGCTGTCTCAGAGAGAATGGAGTATTATTGTTCTCTGGATCTCCTGGTTTAAAAAGCTGACATACTAACACATAGCAAAAGCAGGCATGTTAGCTTTTTTTTTTTTTAATTGTTGTTCTAATCTAGGAATATGGAGGAAATAAATTTTATTAAATACTCCTTATGAAGAGGGTAGGGTGCCTATAAAGACCTTGGAAAGTGCAAGGTGCACAGAGATGCACAGGGTGCTTGCAGAATTAAGTCTTAGGGACAGCTGTTAATACAGATTCTAAAAAACATTCATATTCTTCCTTATCCTACCCCCAAACCAATATTGGAATTAGTTATTAACAGAAAATAGCTATACCTTTAAGTAACTACATTATTTTTGATTCAAACTTTATCCAAATAACAACTAGGGAGTGATTCATAGTGAAAATCTTAACCTATAATAAATTCTTCAATAAAATATGGTATATTCTCTAGTAAAAATATATATCTTCAATATAAAGAAACCTCATATCATAAATGACAAAAGCTCTTTCAAACACCACCTGGGGCACTGGTAAAAAAGTAGACATAGCACTTCATGATTTGCTTTAGTGCGATTGGTGGTTTGGGTCAGATTTGACTTGTTGATTTTGGATATCTTTTCAAACCCTAATTATTCTATGATGCCATGTTCAAGTTGTGATATACATAGATATCAATACACCATCTGTTGGTATTTTTTATTTCTGTTAGTATTTGAAGGTAAAATAAGGTTATGCTTTGAATAAAACTACATATACTGGCACAGAAAAGGTTTGCCAATACCAACAGTTGTTGGGTAGGATTTGTAGGATTGATAATTTACAGAAACAAATAATTTTAAATTAAGAAATGCTCTCTCTATAACAGTGTGATTTTCTTAAGGGAAAAAGTGATCCTTAGTAGCTACCATTTGTTTCCAAATGGAAATACAAGATAAAGTATTTAGCTACATGATCCAAATTCCAATGGAAATAATTAGTTCTTAAATGAAAAACACCTCAGAAGATTGTTTAAGGGAATGTATGAAATAATTAGTTTGCTTTGATTTGCTTTCCTTGAGGAAAAAGCTGCTGCTATAAGTATTGATTGAAAGAATGATTACTTGGAAAGTAAACAGTTGGGTTTGTTTTTTTTTTTGTTTGTTTGTTTTTTTTTTTGTTAAAGGAAACAATGTTAATCTCTTTAATCTGCAAGGAATGAAGCAATAAACTCCTAAATAAGCAGTAAACTGCTGGAAAGTCACTCTTAATTATTCTTCTCCAAGTGTTTCTAATTCTAACTACTCTTTGTAGTTCTAGAATAATGTGCATTACTTTTTTGTCCTTTACTTCAGCTACATGTAGTTTAATCTCTCAGACTGTAATACTCCTGGATTATTTAAGCAATCCTTGATTAAAACAATTGTTATTAGTCTTTTAATTCTTGAAGTATGGGTAGTTGAGATGACAGAAATCTGATTTTAAAGAAATTTTAATTGATCTTGGTGGTTTTGAAAAAGCAGATGGGATCCATAGTCCATTACAGTTTATGCTAATTAAGTTTTAAATGTTCTGTGGTATTGTCTGCAACATATGCAGAGCTTTCTGTGACAAATACTGTTCCTTGTTCCTTGTTCCTACTGTTCCAACTATTTTATCTAGAATCCAGTGCCTCTTAAGCTTTTTCTCTTTTCACTAGACAGTGATGAACATAGAACATATTGTTCATTTTAGGATGTCTTTAAAGAATGACAGAAAGATGTTGGAGTTACGATCTGAAAGCACCATAAATGTGTTTAGAGAAGAATATACTCATCCAGACATTACAACACCTTAGTAAGGCGATTTTAAAGGGAAATTCCTCACGCCAAGAGGCCTTATATTGTAAGCGTGTGGCAAGCTTACAATGGAATCATGTAGATGAGAAAGCAAATGGTCATGAGGAAAATTATATTGAAAAACTATATCATTCAGCTTCCCTTTAAGAGTTGTTGTGATAATGTACTTTATTATTTGGAGATGTTCCACTACAGATGTTCCCAGAACCCACTGCATTTTGTGAAAACCTTTCTTAAGGAGCATATCCTGGCACAATACCAAGTATATTTAGGAAAGATCAGAATGAGCTCCTCTGAAACAGTTGCATTGCTCCAAAGAGGGTGCAACCTTAAGCAAAGGGCTTCATTTATACTTCATTTATTCATTATACTACTGTCATGGCTCTGTTCTTTCAGAAACCTTTCCTCTGAAAGGAAGCAAAATATTATCCCTCTCTGAAAATTGTTAGAAGCTAAAGAGTTTTTTACAGTACTTCAAGGTTAATATATTTTTATTTATATTGATATTGACTTTAATGACTTTTTCATGTTTATAATGTGTTTCTTCGCTCAATAGCTGCTTGCAGGTTAAGATGTCACTAAATGTTTTAGACACAATTGCAGAGAGTATTATTGACTTGTAGTTAAAAGTCAGACTCTTGAAAAATCCAACAATTCCAGTAGAGTAACTTAATACTGGATCATTTTCCTGGATGGTGACAGTATGGGAAGAGCTAAGGGAACTGTATTTGATCCTAAACGCAAATGCTTTTTGTTTGGCTTTGGGGGTGGTTTTGTTGTTTGTTTTTTTTTCTCCTTTAATTCAAATAAAATAAAATATATTTTATCTAGTCTAATATTGAACTTGCAATGTAATAAATAAAGTATGTAGCTGTTAATTTAAAACAGTTAAGTTCTTACATGTTAAGTAACAACTCAGAAGTTAAGTCTAGCTGGACTTAAATTGAAAGCTTAAAAATTAGACATGCCACTGGAATTTTTAAAATATTCTTTATTAGATTGTACTCAAGGCTTCAGAGTTTGTTTTCCTCATAGCTGATTTTTTTTCCAGAGGTGTTAGACTTGTGCTATAAATTTTGCATCAGTGTTGCTTCACGCCTGCACTGCTGATTTACTTTAACTCTGCATTGTTCTTTGAAACTTATCAAAGAGCAAGACTGAGTAAACAGAGCTAAAACCAACACTGCCTTCTGTCCTCTTTCCCATTGCTGCTTCCCTTTTGCTGCCCAGACTTCTGTTCAAAGGTCTTCTAGTCTAATCAGATGTAAAGGTCTGATAGCTCTTGCTCTATTACTTTTTACTTTTTAGTGTCTGATGTTTCTTTTATCTAAGAAGAACTGTAACTAAACATATGAAAATGTAAAAAATCTAGCCTATTAGCCTTACATCTCATAAGAGAGAATAAAAATTGTCAGCTAAGCTTCCCTTGTATTAAGAGCTTAAGGTAGGATTTGGCCAGTTCATAAAACTTACCTCGTGCATCCAGTTTTGGTGTGAACTGAAAAAAGAGCATTTAGGTGTCTGTTTGTGGATGGTATTACTGTCTGTTGATGGCCTAGGGTTGCCCAAACAGCTCCTTCAGTTGTTTGGGCTAGCAGTAGCCGCAAGTTGACTACCAGAGAAAGCATCATGGCTGTAGACTTTGTAACTACCTTTCATAGGAGGGAAAGGGACATGACAGAGTTGTTTAGTCAGTCTTTGGTACCAGTATGATTGATGAAGCTCCTTATATTTTGAAGTGAAATGTGTATTTGTGCATTTAAATGCTTCTGCCTTGTTCCTTCTTCTTTTCACCCTCCCTGTTCCATCAATGCAATAAGGGGTTTGGTTTTTGAATTAGCAGTCTGTGATTTTTTTTTTTTTTTTTTTAATGGAGAAGCTCATTCTTCTGTATCTCTTTTTTGGTGTTGTTTCAGGCAGTTTGCAGACTAGAGCTCATTCTTTGCATTTCCTTTGGTTACAGTGGGTTTTGAAGATTTTATTTCTTTAAAATAGAAATATCTAAAAGACCGAGACACAATTTTAGGGTCTAGAATCCAGGTGTTCTAGGACCATGCCTCAGTCCAGCTCTTTTTTTTCCTTAGATAAACTGTTGCATCTTCAAATTAAGGTTTTATGATGCCACTGCAAATAAATGTGAATGGAAAGCAACTAATCAGCATCATAATCTGATCACACTTGTAATGCATTGCCTAATCCATTCCATACAACAAAAAGCTGTCTTTCAAGTTAAAATTAATTTCCTTATCAGCTAATTTGGCTGTGGCAGTGTTCCACTGTTTTAGGATGCTATAACTCACATTAGTCTTATTTTCTGATCATGACAGCTAATGGCTGGCAGAGATAATGGTAAGTTGTGCATGTTTTTTAATGGAAATGCAATTAATACTCAAGAGCAAGGTTTTTTTAAACCTTTAAAGAAAATAATGAGTGGCAGCAATGTAGCACACATTTCCTGTTTTCTCTTTCTAAAGCTGGATGGAATTTCTTTTTCTGGCACTTATTTGGAACAGAAAGGCCCTTCAATGAATCTTGAAAGAAAATATAGAAGAGATCATTGCATTCAAGACATAAGCAACTAGATAAGAACTGTAGCTCAATGTGAGCTACATTAAATGCAAGTGGTAGAAGGCTCACTGATAGCACCATGACTTATTATAATTATATTATTCTATTTTATTAAATAATTATATAATGTTATACATGTATAATTATAATGTATAATTAAACAATAATTACATGCCTAATTTTACAATATGTTGTATTATACAATATTATATTGTAAAATGTTATATTATATATGGTAATATATACCATATTATTATATAATATATTATATTTATAAATATAGTATATTTAATGTAATTAATAAAAATACAGTTGTATAGATTTGGAAGTTCTTGTTACAACTGCACATGGAAAAGCTGGGTTCTGAGAATCACTTCTGTAGTCAACAGTCCAAAAATACACACATTACTGAGGTGTAAGACAGTTCACAGAATAAATATTGTTGCACAAAGCAATGTATGACAACCAAGAAATTAGAAGTGCATAAACATGTACTTAACAGCATTCAAGAATAAATGGTAGAAATGTTTTAACTTAGGAGTCTTACTTACTATTTTTTAACAAGCTGTATTACTAAAAGTTTTACTTCTTTTAAAATGAATACATATGTTTGAAGAAGACATTGAGAGTTTCAGATATTGAAGAAGAAAATGTGTAGGTAAAAGGCAGAGAAAAATGTAAGGGAGTGCAGAAATTAGATAAAAATGAAATAAAAAGTTCTGTGATCAGAATAAAAGGTACATCTCACAGTATATCTTTACTTCTTCTCTTTGACATCCATCTTTAACTACTAAACTGCAGTGGGTGTTAATGTTCATACAGCAATTTCCCCAGTCACTAGCCTATTTCAGATATTTTTCTCCCTGTCCATGCTTCAAGGTCTCGGGGGGCTTTCTTTGTGTTTGTCTTCTCTTTTCTGGGGCTACTCCCCCACTTCAGAACTTGCACTTGCTCTTGCTCTTGTTTGCTTTATCATCTTTTCACACTGTAGCTCTTTCTGATCATCTTATACATAAAAATTAACAAAAGCATTTTCAGTACTGAGACTTGTGTTACTCTATCATTTCTTTCCTCCTCTGAAGCAGGTTGCTCAACTATTCACTCTTTCGAATGTTTTCCTTGTACATGTTTCCTGTTTGATGATTGTGCTTTAGACTGGCTCTTTTCAACATAAATGGGGATTAAATGACTATGTTTTTTACTGTGTTTTGGAGTTCTGTAATATATATTATTTACTTTCTGTGGCTAAAAATCAGGCTAATAGGAAGGACAAGGAAGGTTTGTCCCATCTTTTATTTATCTGTATATATTTCAGAACCATAAGGTCAAAGAAAATACCTGATTATATTTTTCAGGTTATCCAGAATAGTAAGAACATCCCAACAGTTGTTACCTTTTAGAGTTACTATCACAGCCCTAATAATTGACAATGGGGGCTATGCGTGACTGATGTACAACTAAGTATAGCAAAGTATGTTTCGTGCCACTTGCTTCTGAGAACCATTATTTTTATCATAATTATTTGAAGTAACAATTATGATCTCAATTATTCCAGGTAAACTGGTTTTAGAGTGTCCCTGCTAGAGGGCAGATGTTTATTCAGCTTGGCACTGTCCTCTGTCAATGAGGAAACATTCAAGCAATATTGCTTCCCTCATGTAAAGCAGAGACTCATATATGAATGCAAATAAATACAAAAGGAAACAACCAGAGACTCTCAGCATTCCATTTTTTTCCAAAATGGTGTATTTTCCTCACACTTCCACTCATTCTCTGTTTAGATCCTGCATCAGCACATTGTTGATCTTAAAGAATTTTACAGGCATTCCACATGTATAAGGATCATAAATGCCATCCATGTGGAACAGATTCACACTGAAAATACATTTAAAATGCCTCACAGATAATCTAGTCTTTGCTGCTGAAATGAGCAATGTGTATGCTCCTGGGTGCTGTGCAGGGCCTTGCCCCGAGGCATCCATATCTGTGAGTTTTATTGGTAGAAACAAAAAAAAGAGGGTTTCATTTTCCATACTGTCATCCTGGCTGTGTGAAGCTGGAAGCCTGACGTATTGGCCAATGTAAAAACTCCTCAGATGAACCCGCACATCAAGAGGTCTGACAGGAACTTAGATCTGGGAACCAAGTCCTTTCCCACTGCTCTGTAATGAGAGATTTGGAAATAAATAACCTTTGTAATAATTTCAGAACATAGAAAGGATCTTCAGAACTTCTGTGAAAATAGTGACATTTCTCACCACTTCATTTTTTCACCCCAAATGACTTAGAACTAAGTGTGAGCCAAATGTCAAATAGTCTTTTGGTGACACACTTATTCTTTTAAGTAGCAAGCAGTTTTAAGCGTTTTTGTTCTTGTTGAAAAATAAGTAGAATATCTAATAAAGTTGCTACTCAGATATTTATGCTCTAGGAAGTTGAATGTTGTTCAACTGCATTAATTTTTGTTCTGCAGACATAGTGTCAATTCAATGGGTAGAAGCCAAATCCAAACAAAACAGAACAAAGCAAGTATCTTTGAAATGTTCCCAGTCTGTGGCTATGCATTCTGTAAGTTCACATGTTCATTCATATGGATGTAGTAGTGGGGAACAGTATTCCTTGTCCCCTAATATTTTTACATAAGGTTTTATTTGCTCAGAATGTGGATGGAATGAGGTGGAGAGCTCAGTATGGTCTTCAGACAGCCCTGTTGGTGGAATTGCAGTGATTTAAGTTAAACACTTCTTAGTTACACGTATGTTGTTGTGAACAGACCAGCATCTCTTTCCAAGAAGTTGAGAGATAAATTTAGCATCCTGTGTAAGAATTACTGCAGTAATATTGCAGAATTTTGGGGAAAGAGGTGTTTTGGAGAAAAAAAAAAAGAGAAAGAAATTAAATTTAGAAAACTTACCATGTACAGTAAACTGTAACAGCCTTTTGAATTTTCAATGTAATTTAAAAAGTGGTTTTAATTCTGATTTTACCTTTAACAAGAAGTGAAGGGATGGCAGTATAACATACCTGGCTACTAATCTGGTGTTGTGAAATATTTATGTTCCTTAAGAATCTTATCCTAGAAAATTTTCCCATTCCTACAGTACTGATTCAAAGGGTACAGGAAGAGAGATCTTAAATCCTGTTGTGCTCACCATATGTGTTTACAAAATTTTTATAAGAATGGTGGCACTGCAAAATAAAAATTTAGAAATTGCCTCTGCTGTATAGTGGATGAACACGTTTGTTGCCTTTATTTACTTTGAAATTAAGAGATATTAAATTAAAGGAGAAAAGGAGGAGGGGAGGAAAGCAGTAGAATATTTCCAGTATAAATTATTTCTGTAGTTAGTAGAAAAGAATTGCATTTATACTAGGAAGTTAATGGTATAAACTTTTTCATTTAAGTTATTAAATTATTTTTTATTCTACACTTAAGCGTTCAGGATTTGACTTCTGTGGCATCATTGAGAAGAATATGTTAATTCTTTTGAGGACTCTTTGATGTGTCTGTAGTTTCCCAGATATGTATAATTCCTCTTGACCCAAAGGTTCTCCTTAATCCTGTTCTTCAGAATGACTCTGATAGGTCACTCACACTCTATTTCACAAGGAGAGTAAAAGCCTGAAGTAAAAGCAGATACTTGTCATATCTCAAAACTGAGAGCTCAGTTTTACAGTTGGACCTTAGTGAGTCCTTGATCTTGGCATCTTCCTACAATTCTTAGAGAAGTTATGTCTGTATGTCTTTCATTGTTGGGTAAAATAAACTCTCGCAGCAAGCTTTATCTTAGTTTAAAATTCATTGGAGCATGTAGGTGAAGCTGGATGAAACTTTGTGTTTCAGAGGAATAGAAGGCCAGTGCCTTTCCCAGAAGTTTGCCCAGGGGCAAACTCTGTGCAGCTGCAGTGCCAGTTCTTATCCATGGCACCAGTGGCTACGGTACAGATGTGGAACTGCTGTTCTGAGATCCAGAAAAGGGCATGAAATTGTCTTACTGTTATTTTCAGAGCAACATGCACAAAGCTGAGTTGTATTGAAGACTGAGGCAGTCTGTCCTGCTAAGACAGATACTCCACAGAGTATTACAGTAGCAAAAAGTAGCCATTTGTTAGTAGCTTTGAAGAAATAATTTGCAATAACCCCCCATTTCTTGAGGAAAACATGCTTATGAATGTTAGCACTTGCAGTCAAGAGTTGTATTTTTAAATAATCAATTTTTTCCCTAATTCACAGAAAATAAGAAGAGATGCTCCTAAATGTTGTCAGAATGCTTTTAGAACATGCAATTCATTAGGTGCATGAAAATGAGAATTGGTTTTATGAAATAGTGTAGACAAAAATAAAAATCATACATTAACTTGTCTTGTGATATATTGGCTATATTACTATACTATGCATCTTTAGTACTTGACCTTACATGTCACTAATAAAATACACATTTTATGATACAGTTACACTGAATGCTCTTTGTGAATATTGCACTACATACCAAGGTTAGGATAAAGATAAGATGCATTAAAACAATATCTCTGACACTATTAATAAAGAAAATCAATCATTCTGCCACTTCCTGTTCCCTTGCTTGCAATTTCAAGATCAGCAGCTTCCAATAATTATTTTTCCAGCTCTACTGGTATGGTTGTTGCACAGAAACTCCTCTGGGCTTGTTTCCCATGAAAGGCTTTGACAACATTAGTGATGAAACACTAATGGTCTTTTTTATCTGAACATATTGCCGTGCTCAATACATGAAAGGGTTGTGATTGGGGGTTTGTTTTTGTTTTGTTGTGTAGATACATATGCTCTGTTTCTATTTACATTACTAGACTCAGCTGCTCTGACTTCATTGATGATGCAGTTTCTTTGAAGTGAGTGCTGCCAGGTGTATTTTTCTGAGTGTACACTAAGTGTTGGTGGGTTTTAATTGCAGCAGAGAAGGGCAAGGCAATAGAAGTAACCATCCAAATGATGGAAGAAAAAGAATGTAAGAATATATAAGAAATTGAAACTATTGAATGAAATGTAGTATAAAATTCAGAAAGAGGATAGTATGAACTAAAGCTAGCTGCTGTTTAAACAGCATAGCAATAGGTGTTGATGAACAAACAGTATTTCAAAGGAGGAAAATTTGGCTGCTGTTCATTGAAAACAATGGGAAAAATTCTGGAAAACATATTTTGTCACCTTGCTAAAGTTAGACTTAGGAAGACAATTGAAAAATTAATTTAAAATGTTAATTCTGGACTTATTTCCCTTGTGTAGGAGAATGGTGGCATGCAATGATAGGTAGTCCTTGTATAAGAGAGATCAGAAGACATCAAATGTGGCAAAAGTTTTCATACCAGATAGGATAAATCTAGAGATATTATATGGCCCTGGACATGTTGGGGTTTCTTGACACTACAATTGAAATAACGTATTAGACACATCCTGTAAGTACACAGCAGAAAGTCCAGTGGGAATGAATGACCTCAAACTCATCTGGTGTAGCCACATAATTCAGGCATATCTTCACTGACCTGAAGACATGTGGCAGTGCAAAGTCAAAGTTACTATCATTTGCAGCTGGCCTTTCTGAGAAATGTGTTGTGCAAGGACAAAATGCTGTTACAAATCTACTTCTAGATGTATTGCTGGAATAATAAACTGGAATTCCAACTGTTCACCAATAATAACACAAAAAGAGCTGCCTGGAAAATGTAGTCTGGGCGAAACAGAAAAAAATGTTCTCTGGAAATATCTCAGAATTTTCCAGCAGTAATAAGAAACCTGAGGCAAAGCGTCGGGTGACTCTGAGGATGTTGGTGTGTCAAAGTTTACCATGTGTCATACAATAAAGCTACAACAATATGTTTATAAATATATATTAGCATGTATGGTTGCATGTACATTGCATCAATTTATTAAATCATTTAGTTCTGTATACTGCAAGCTACTTCTTACATCACCACTTTTCTATCAGATGGAGATCATCCATCATGTTTTTGAACATTTACCTCTGTGATTCTACCTGCTGATTTGTGACATCGCTTCTTCAGTTTCTTCAGTCACTATTCTGCTGCATCAGTTATTTTGGGGTGAATCTTTATTTTGTTTTACAGGTGGTGAAATGTATTTAGAGAGCTTGCTAGCGAAGAGCTTCATAACTCAGCCAAAGTCATCTCTTCATTCAGTTTTTCTGTAGGTTCCAGCCCTAAAAGCTCAATGTGCCTTTATTTCTGATTGCTTAACTCTGAATTCCAGCTTCAGGCATCCATTTATGCCTGAAGCTGTTGATGACAGCAAAGAGCTCTTTGTTTTGTTTTTTTTTTCCTAACAAGTTGAACTCCAGCCATTGCACTTAAGTGCTAATTGACTAGTTGTCCTTTTTGCATTGTGCAATAAACTTTAAACAAACTGTAGTCCACAAAATGTAGTCCAAACCCAAAATTGTCAAAATGTGTTGAAATACCTTGTTTCAATGTTTTTGCTGAAATATTCTGAGGAGGCTGAAATATTATTATAGGCATCTTTTTTATAAATATTTATCAAAAAGAGCAACTATATTGCAACTTTTATTGCCATGAAGATTAACAAACAACTCAAATTTCTTGCCACATCATGAAATGTTACAAAAGGATGAAGATATTCTGTATTCTGTCTTTCTGTATTGCAGTGGTTTCTTTTACTCTAGCACTACATACAAGAAGCCAAATTGAGCAGAAAATTGATGGGTTTTCTTTTGGTGGGTTTTTAAAGAACAGAAAGTAGAACTTTCTCAGTTTTGGATTCGCATGTCATTAACAATGTAATAAATTACAGGATAAAGAAAATTTCAGTGAAGCCTTAGTGCTCTGTCTGTTGAGTTGTTTGTTTCAGGTGCTCCTGTGAGAAGAGGCTCACCTAGAAACATTTGTACTCATTTAGAATTTCTGTTAAACAACTTGATACTTTCAAAAGTATTTAATATGCTGAATATGTTGTTCATTAAATATCATTGTCTTTGTTTCTTCAGTATATTAAAATAAAAACCCATTAAGGGGCACTGAAGGGATAGTCTACGTCATTCTACTCTATTTTGTGGATAAAGTAGAATATTCCTGAGTGCAGACAGAAAAATCCATTCTGCAAGCACTAAATGTATCTCGAGAGAGGAAATTACTCTGAAAATATTTGGGAGTAATTGCATTTGTTCATTGAAAGCACATTGTACGCAATGTAAGAAAATCTGTAATAGAAACAAAAAACAACAAAATATGTCAGAAAGAAGGGAATCTGGTGGACTTGTAATTGTACAAGTGAGCTGATATTTCACCCACAAAGTTGCAAATTAAGCACCTCTTCACCTAGCTAATAGCTTTTCCCTTTTTGATATCCCAGCACATTTTATACTTGCAAGTGCTGAGAGGGTTGCAATGTTTTTTCATGCTGATGACAGCAAATACTCAATTCTGCCATTTTCCTGCATGTTTTACCTTTACAATCCAGTAAAAGATTTAACTAGACACTGATTTCTTCCAGCTTTAGTGGACTACTCTCTAAGTAGTTATGAAGATATTTTGTTCTGCTGTACTGGCTCAAAAGCTTTGTGCTGAACAAGTTTCAATTGAATTGCATGAAGGTTTTTTCATAAAGTAATACTGTTAATCAAGACAGTGAGAAACTGAGTTTTGGATTTTTTTTTTTTTTTTTTTAGCTCAGTGACGTTAATACAAGCCTATGCTGACATATGGTATTTTTACTTCAGAAGAGTTGCTTATGTGCACTTAAAAGTATCTTTTAAAAATATCCCCTTTAAAAATTTTATGTTTCTGCAGTCATAAACTCTGATAACAGAGAAACTTTCTTTAAAAGTACTAAAAATTACTCCTTACAGAACTTATATATCCCCATTAACATTTCAGACTTTATGCCTTGTACATTGGTTTGACTACTTTTCTTTCTGTAACTGAATTAAAGATAGAATCCATATTCCTAAAAATGAAAAATAATTTAAAAAAAAAAGTTTTAAGGGAAGGTATGTCCAAGAAACAGGTCCCTGTAACACACCACAACTTTGCTTACAGATGCAGCATGACCCCAGACATCTATTGAACATCAGATTAACTTCAGTAAGATTATTAAGTTATATGGCAGTGGCACCCAGCAACCTTCACGAAAGCTTAATCTTGATTGCTGCCAGTGAAGTCAAGAACAGGAGAAAAGTGTTGCCTTCAAGGATGCTAGGTCAGGCTTTTAAAGCTGAAGTGATCTTGCTAGATGTACAAATCAGGAAGCTTTCAAGTGTAGTAATGTCTTTGTTTTATGGCACTTTTATCTTCAAACTCACAGACTGCACTGAAGCATGATGTATCAGTAACTGAGTTAGGGCAAGAAAATATATAACAACTTCAGATACATAAAAATCATTCTGATTAGGAGCATTTTTCTGCTAAAATTATTTATAGCAAGATGGACCTGGCTAGGGTGTAAGGGCATGTGAGGCTGCCATGGCAGGGAAGGAAGAAGGGGAGCTGAAGAGCTTTGGAAGCAAGTGGGCCCCCAGAACTGCAACATTTCTCATGAGGAAATAGACCTTCCTGCCACCCCAAAGTAAACCCAGATACTTCAGGCTCCTTAGTGCCCTATAGGTATAAATGCTCACCACACTAATGGTAGATTATGTACAGACTTCCATGCCCCACAGTTTCTCTGCAAAGCACTACTGAGAAAAAAGAGTAATGAGTGGGATGCTGGGAACAAAAAGAACACCAAAAAATCAAGCCTAAGTTGGAGAAAGGTAAAACGGAGTCTGAGGGCTTTTATTCTCGCTCAAATTTCATATTTTCCAGACATGAATCACAAACTGAGAAGATGGATGAACTGCTCTTGTCTTGCTTGTTGGTATCTAAAAAGTTTGTGCCTTTTTTTTGAGGGAAGTCTTTGAGATATACAGTGACTGCTGTTATCAATGTTGAACTGTGTATCCTAAGATTCAGAGGTGTTTTCATGTCTGTTTGTATCCCTGTGGCTGCTGTCAACATATAAAATGCATCACTACCCTCAGGCTAAAGTCAGATGTATGTCAACCCCAATGGGAGCTGCCAGATTGTGGAATTATATTATGTTTGAGAAAAGAATAAGAAAATTGATATCCTTAATGGACAATAGCTATTTCCAGAAAGAGGCAAACACTCTTTCACTCATGCCATGTGTTTTAAAGGACATTCTTGAATTTAACATCTAGTACTTTAAAAGGATTTTCTTTGATTACATATTAGAACCAACAAGATGTTATAGATGGGAATTTTTTAAATGGTGTATGATTTGAAATTAATAATTCTTTGGTTTTTAAGACATTCAAAGAAGAAAATTTTCAGAAATCACTTAGTATACCATGAAAGACAAGTTGTGACTCCTCAAGAACTGCAACCTGGGGAAGCAAATTCACCAGGCAGCATTGAAAATCTTGAAAACTACCAGAAATATTAGTACAGCTTAAGAATAGCAACTTAACACAGCACCAAGGTTTTGCAACCACTCACAGTCATGTAACAACAGAACAATATTAGCAAAGCAAATTCTCAATTAAATGTAACATCCAAAACAGAAGATATCTTTGCTGTATGTGACTTGATTTTTGGGAAGTTCAACTACATAAATAATGAAGTGGATTATAAATTCCCTAAGGAAAAATTAATACAGTAGCAGTTCTTCCACAACTTATATTCAGACTGATAAAATATGTTTTTTATTCTATTCCTTTTTATTATCCAGTGTAACATTTTAAAATAAAACTCTTGGAATAATTTTATTTTACAGTGTCTGTGAATGTCTCGTTGCCCTTGCATGGCCCCCACAGCCAGGTTTGGCACTTAGAAACTCACATAGCATCCCCTGTGTCTGTGTGTTTCAGAATAACAGAAAGTCTGCTCTGTTTGATAATGTCAGTGAGACATATAACAGTTCAGCAGACACTGACTCAGATCATGTATGACATCGCTTATAAATATTTAATATACACCAAATGGAAGTATGGAGAAGTTGCAGGGAAAAATAAGATGAAATGCCTTTCTCTACAATTTAACAGGGAGGAAAAACAATCATAAGGAGCATTGAAAAGTGACAGATTAAAACTTTCATTATGAATTAAGTTTGTTCTACTCATGTTCTTATGTTTCAGAGCGGGATGCATCTTGATAAGCTGGGCAAATTCAGAAGTGAGTGCAGCAGACTGAGAAGTGTGGCCATATTATCACAGGGGACTTCACAAACAATGAGATTATAGTCTACTGCTACAGCCTCTTGTTTCTTGTGTTCATGTGTTTTAATACGCAGTAGAGTTGTCTTCTAAAAAACATTGTTGTATATGTTTGCAGAACACATTTTCCATAGAAGTGGTGGTACTATTACAAATAATGTTTGGAATACCTTGTACAAATGGTTGAACTTCACAAAAAATGGATTCAAAATCTATTAAGGCAATTTTAAAATCCTATCCCTTGCCTCTTTTTCTGGTGATCTGCTGTATTTACAGCTTAGCCTAGAGATGAAGCGTAGGTAAAATTCTTGGTTGTAGCTACTTTTAAAAATTATTTTGGAAAGAATGAAAAGAAAATGTGGTAAAGGCAGAGGAGGAGGGCGGGAAGAAAGAAAAAGTGTAATTGAAGTTCATTTAAATTTAGGCATGCATGAAAAACATTTTTTTTTTATTATGCAGAACATTTTGAGAATGTGAAACAAATATAAGGTAGTATGAAAAATGCATGAGAAAATGGTAAGGTACTCATGAGGCTGCATACACCTGAAAATGTTACATGTGAAGAGGTTGAGCTTTCCCCCTTTTCTTTTTAGTTTCATGACACTTCTGGAACTAGTGCTCTCCTTCAAGTAAATGCTGTTGAAATTCTACTGGTACTATGGCATTTTTAAGTGTAGCTGGCAGGAAATAATTGGTTATCCTGCTGCCACTTCTAGTACAATCACAGCTCCCATACTACTGTCTCTTGTCACCTGAGAGAAGATATACTAAGAAAAGCACAGATATTGTTTTGATGGTGCTCCTCAGGTCATGTTCACAAAAGGCTTGGGTTTCTCATAAATGTAAAGTATTTTGCAAAGACATGTACATGTTCTTTAGAAAAGTTCCCCTGATGTCAGTACAGCTATGTGGGCATTTGTAGCTTGACTGTTTGTATGATCATATCCCACCCCTATTGAAAATCTGATCCTCTAATAGTATTAACAATGGTATTTATGACAGAAGAGTAATTGGGTAATTTTTACCCAAACCTTCAGAAATGTAGTGAAAACTGATTCCATTATGGATTTCTGGAGTTAGCACTCAGTTGGTTTTAAAAATAATCTAATTACAATAGCTGTAACTTAACAGTGTCACAGATTTACTTTCTGCTTCTGATGTAAGCTATGTTTAGAACTAATTTTTTAGTCATGTGTATTTGCCTATGTTTAGGGGATACTTTAGGAGAGCCCACATTTTTTCACCCATGTGAACTACTAAAGTAGAGATAAAAGAAAAATTCAGCCCCGTTGTAATTCTAAATATTAGGATTTCTTTGAAGATATCCTATTTACCTCAAAAACTATAGACATGAATTATTAAATAAATTATTCTACCAAATAATATGTCTTATCACAGATTAAATTTGACAAACTGCTTATCCAAGTTGTACCTGTTTTCTTTTGAATATGCCAAATATAATAAATGTTGACAGGTGCAACTTTGTAGCATCACCTGTTCTGGAAATATATTTTGCCAGGCTTTACAGTAATTAAAATTTTCCATATGGAGTTGCAGATTCATTGAAATCTCCAAACCACTTTGTCTGTTTGCTTTTCAAATTTTCCAGTCCTTTTTCACACAGGTTAGAGAACAGTTTTTCTATTCTTGTGCAAATCTAGTCTGCAATGGAGAAGGTTGAAATATTGCTCCTAACAGATCTAGGAGAAATGGAAATGTTTAGCACAAGCCAATAGCAAGAAAACTCAGTCCAAATCCAAAAGGAAAACTGACTCTAAAATAACAGACAGATTAAGTGTAAAAATCAGTCTGAGGTTTGCCCTTAGGTTGGTTACTGGTGTTTTTTCATATTTCTGTATGGAATGAGTCCTTCCCCGTAATGCCTGGTATTCTCATATAGACTGATGTTTGTGTTATTAATTTTTTCACTCCTGATTAGTTGATGGTTTTTTATTATTCCCGATGCTCCTCATTCACCAGTGAAAATACAGAAGAACTGACTGTTAAACAGGATTTTTTTTTAACTTGAAATTCCGTCTGTGAAATTTGCATTAATTAATTCTGTGATAAACCAGACGACTTACTAGGAACACTATTGGGGTTTTAGTATTGGTGGTAGTAAAATCCTGTAACTCCTGATGCTATTTTTTAACCTTTTTGTGTTTAAAATTTATTTTCTTTTTTTTAGTTTAAGTGCTCATTCACAGTTGTTTATTCTGTTCCTTTTCAAAGTGTTGGCAGAATTTTGTAGGAAAAGAAGATAAAGTAGTGGCAAGTTAAAGGGATTCCATTGGTGCAATTTGTTGATTAACTGGTTTACCATTTTCTCTTTGGGATCCCCTTGTGTTCTGCTGCCACTGGTAGTCTTTGAGACCAGTGCCATGAGGTATAAGTTATCTTGTTCTGGTTATATCCTTCATAGATAAAATCAGTTTTGGAAAATAACTGGTTTTGTCACTAAAGATAGAGTAAAGCAACACTGTTCTACTCATCCTTCATTTTTTCATAGTATTTGACCTTAGATCTGGGTTAAGCTTTACAGACTGAAGGTCTTCATTAATTTTTTATAAGTTTAGCTATGAAAATTATTTGTCAAATATTATGTTCTAATAATAGATTATGTCCCACTATGGCTGTGAGAGGATGGAGGGACATTTGCCATGCAGTGCCACTGGCTAGCAAGTGTGAATTATTTCTCTTTGTGCATCAGTTCCTACAAAAAGGAAACAAAAATTTGGTAGACTGCTATTCTTATAAGTGTATAATAGAAGAAGTAGAAAATAGCTTCACTAGAAGTGGAAATGTGGTATATGTATTAAACAAGAGTATATGAGCACTTCTAGATGGAAACAGAATTCAAGGAGAAAAACACATCATTGCTCTTTGTGGTTGTAAATATTACTCAGCACAGAAATCCTAAGCTCAAGATCTAACCCACTGTTAAATAAAGTGTTGTGGTTGTAAAGAGCATTAAGTATGTTTCAGTCTTAAACTGCAAGAGCAATCTCCATAATTTAAGATAGCCTGGGGGTACCAATGATGATAAAACCACAAAACGTCTGTTAAACATTAAAAAGAAATTTTTCCTTCATTACGATCAGTAATCAGATTGCACATGTGAGTGCAGTAGGACAAAATGGCTGTAAGTGAATGCTCAGCAAATTCCCAAGTATCCTCCAAAGCCTACCACAGTCTCCTGCAGTCTATCTAACCTATCTAGATTTACATCAAAGCCTGTAATACTAAGTCCAAAAATGCAATTGGCTTGTTACAGCTCAAAGGACTGTTATAGCCTGTGAAGAGACCTGCTGTAGCCTTTTGGTTTTCTCTTAGAGGAGAGAAGGAGTTGTAAGTGGTACATATGTGTAGAATTCAGCACTCAAAAAATCAGAGGAGAGGACGAAAAGCAATAAATATAATGTATGTTGGTACATTTTCCTAATTTTTTCTTTATTGTTATGTTGGAGCAACTCAAGGACTATTGTCTTATACTAAAGTTACAACGGTATAAAAACTTGATTAGTTCTATTAGTTCTATAATTCTATAATTCTGTTAGTTCTATAGTTCTATAATTCTATCATTTTAAAGCATTTTAAAACATTAATCAAAAATTACAATTTTTTAATTTTCTTGTTTAGTGTTGAGAAGGTTATGTAAGTATCCTTTCTCCCTCCCTGGTTCTCATTATATTTGTGTTTCCATAATTAATAGAAAAGCTTGTGCATAACAGCCAACATTGACATAACTGTTCTACTGCAAAATGTATTTTTTGGTTGCATTTATTTAAACTTTGGAATATTACCCACGTAATTCCTGATTCTGCTATTTTTAACTATTTTTTTGAAAAATCATTTTCCATTTTTATATTTTGCTCTTATTCAGATGGTGTTCTTCACATTATTTCCTCTTTTGAGGAAACTTTGCAGGACAGTTTTGTATGAAAAGCAGCTGAAGTACTTAAATGTAAAGGTATCTTCTGGTCTTTATGGGATCTCTAGGGACCCCAGTATAACAGATTTGTATGCCTACAGTTGAGTGTATATGGGAAGTTTTCCAAGAAGATCTTTCAAGTCATCTGTGTGTAATGCCAAATAAAAGTTAAGAAGTTCTTCGAGTACCTACAAATTACAAGGAAAAAAGCAGAGAATGTTAACTGATTAAGCAAAATTACTTTAGATATGTAAATTGTAAAAACTTCTGGGTTATGTGTATTTGAAAGAAGTGCAAACAGAATGAAATGCTATACTTGAACTATATCAGGTACCATGTGGACCCATATGTTGGTAAGTACTGACAAAAACTTTAGTTTCACCAGGACTTATCTAGACACTTTAAAAATAATTATTGAACCAAGGTGCATAAATGATGCATATATATTTCCATTTATTTATTTAAATGTGTGCTAAAAAGAAAAAAGCAAACAAACCAACAACTAAATTAAGAGATCCAGTCATATGGTGACTTGAAGAAGTGTTCTAATCATGGCACCTACATATAAAGTAATGGAAGACATTTATTCTTCACATGGTCAGATGGCAGAATACATAAATAGGCAGAAGAATTATGCTGTCTGTCTCCAAATCACAAGTAGAACAGATCCATCTGATAAAATATTTCTGTCAATTAGAATACAAGAGAGGAAAGAGGAATTGTCCTGATTCTTCAGGATGATAAGCAGGACTCTTCTCTGCATCTGCTGACCCCCACTGACTTTATGTGGATTTTTGCATGGTTTTTTTTTCCCTTCCTGTGCTCACAAAAACTTTTCTTCTACATACAGGAATATTGAGAGAAAAAAATTATATCCATAAGAACTAAGAAATAAAGCAAAGAAAATGGATGTTTGAAATTTATTTTAAATTTATTATTGTTGGTGTTGACAGTGCTTCTTGAGGGAATAGATGAATATCTGCTTTTCCTATTTAATATATAATTTGCAATTTCCTTTAGCTTTTCCTCCTTATTGAGACTTGCTCCAAAAAGGCATGTTTTAAAACAACAGCAATAAAAATAAAACCAAAATATATAAAGAATACAGAAGATTAGAGCTTCGTAAGTTTAAGCACTGAATTTAAATGTTTCTTCAGGATTTTGATACAAGAACATTTTCTGTTGATGGAAATTTTAATTCAGCTAGATTTCCAGTGGGCTGTTTATTTTCCTTCTTCAGGCTGCAATGAGTCATTGTAAGGGTGCATTGTTAACTAAGTTTAAAATAAAATAGAAATTTGCAAAAGCCCTTGGTCAAAATCTGAACAGTATCTTCTCCAAGTTTGGAGAAATTATAGATTTTTCTTTTCAAAGATTAATCACAGCTTTTGCAAACAATCAGTGTGTAACTCAGTGAGTTTTTTTGGTGGTGCTTTCTTCTCTTGTGCCAAAAATGTTTCAAAACTCTCTTGTATTTAATGAGCAACAGACTCTACAGTTTGGTGATTAGGGCCTAAGCTGAGAAAGTTATGATTTTAGGAATAAATAGCATGAGATGACCAGGTTTGCCTGATCCCAAGTGAAATACAGTCTTGATCTTGTGCTCCTGTAGCTCTGAGAACTATCCTAAACATCTGCTTATACTGGAAAGGTGAAAGCTCAACTTTCAATTTAAAAAACATTTTTAAAAATAATTCTGCTAAATGGGATCGGGGAAATCTTCTGCTGAAACCTCTTAATTTAAAAACCTAAGTAAAACATTAGTGAGATTTGTTGTAGAAAAGAGTTGCCTGACTTCAGGCATTTATGCTGAAAACCAGCACAGGAAAATTGTCTATACAGACCCCCAAGTATGCTATCGATCAGAAAGACCTATTAGGTCATGCAGTCATCCTTTATGAAGGGTTTTAACTACCAATAGGAGGGTTTAACATAGAAAATGGGAATTATATTTCATAGAGAATAGTTCTTGAGCGAATAAAACTATTAAATAAAAATAAACCTTCTGGGGGAGCCAGCATAGGAAACAGTTAAATATGTTTTCTTTGTGAATCTGGCTGAACTGTTAATCTCCAAGAAATCCCACAGCATATTGTTTCATTCATCTAGTTCAAGTAACAAGATCAATATTAGGTATGCTTTTATGTACCTAAATAAGAAGAATTCCAGAAATATTTTGGTCTTTATGGGATACACATAGAACTCATGTGCTAGCTTTTTGGGATCTTTCTGAAAATAAAGAAAATGAATGAGCAACAATGAGCAACTGAAATACAATCTGTCAACTCACCATTTTCTCATGTGATCATTGGAGACATGGAGAGCCTGGTCTCTTCTTTTTCCTATGGATGTTTCTTCCTCCTCTGTTTGAATGAAATATTTGTTTTATATATGACATTGATTAAGTATGATTATTAAAAACCCCATTCTCTGCATTTTCCTTATCCACCTCTAAAGAAATCTGACTCTTATTGTGAAGGGAGGAAGCAAAGGCAAATTAAAAAAACCTGTTATTAGTGGAGATCTTGGAGGAACTCATGATTCCCAGGAAGGCAGAGCTCTCTACCTTCTCTGGGGAGATGTAGGCAAGAATGTTGAAGGCAAGCAAAACTGTTTACAAGAGAGAAACCTGGGAAAATGGTAGAGTTGTTTGACCTTTGCCAAACTAATGTCAGCTCATTTCAGTAGTTATTGCTTAAAACAAAAAGATGCCTAGTTGAGGGCAAAATTCTATTGTTATAACTCTAGAAATACCATCTCTTCATGACATTAGCAATACTTATATTATAGATCTTCAGATCCTGACATAAATTCTTGTTATTCATTTGGAAAGTTTTTGGCTGCCTTCAGGTCTGGAATTCGGTTTTCAGCTAGATTCTGATTCAGTTGCCCTGGGAATCACAAAGCTTTATACAAAGTAGAGATAGGAGACTGGCAGAGAGCTGCTGTGGCACAGAATCAGCTAGACTGTGCTTATTGACTGTAGAGTTAGCTGAAGTAAATGGAAATGAGCTCATTTCACCTCTGGAAGCAACTTGACAGGAATATGGACCTTACTGCCGATTTCTTTAAAAGTCTGGATGAGGCAATTAATATGTGAAACTTCAAACTACTGAATCTAGGCTGCCAAAGCTATCTTAGACTTTTTTTTTTTTCTCCCCAGAATATGGCACAAAAAGCAATATGAACACCCCCTGAGTCTAAGCATTTAGGTCCTTGGAAGATGTCTCAGGGCACTGCTTTATGAAGCAAAGCCTTGCTTTCCTGAAGCTGAAAATAAGTTGCTACCTTTTCTGGAAAATCAGTCTGGCAAAAACATTGTATGAAGGCTTAGTGTTTCCTAGCTTTGAGTTAATCATTAAAAAATAATTTTATTTTGTGGCAAATCTCACAAGCAGCAAAAATAGAACTTGGTGTTTTGGTAAAAATTCCTAGATGAGAAAGAAAACCTCTTCGAGAGCAAAGATGTATCCTTCATACTTGTAGTGTTAATCTACATTTGACATAAAGAAGCAAGCTTACTCTTTTTTTTTTTTTTTTTTTTTTTACATATGCATGCTCTGTCCTCAAAATAATCAACTGGAAAAATGGAAACACCTCATTTTAGCTGTTGTGTTAAAGCGCTCTCATTTGAATTGAAACCAAATAGCCTCTTGCAAAGCTGCGTCTCATTTTCATGCTATTATGCAAATAAACACTGGAGATGAATCACAGATATTACTTCTTAATCCATTTTCTGGAACTGTGTTTAGCACACACAAGTCAAAGCAGTTCAAGATCCTGCAGGGCTACTCTCAGTAACAAGCAGCGCCAGGGCTCAACTTCAGCAAACATGGCCCAGGGCCTCTGTGAAGAAACCACAGCTTTTAGCAATTAATGGAATTAGCCTTGCCAAGTTGCTTTCAGTATCACAAAAAACTATGTTGTACTCCATGATCAGGGTAAATAACTTCTTATTTTGAGCCCTAGTCTTCAGATAAGTATTGAAGATATTTAAAACTTGCCTTTTGGATACCTTATTTAGAAGCTTTTTTCTTAGCACCTTATTGGAATCTCTCCTCAGGTCATTGAAAAGACAGCTACTTTTCCCTCACCTGGCAAACACAGCAGATTTCTTTTACTCTGAAACTCAGATATCAAAAACATCCTTCCTGTGTAAGTTACTTCAAAAAATAGGATAGGTAGGGCTTTTAAGGCTTAACAAACTTGTCTTGGTCTATACAGTATGTCACCCTTTGACATTTGCATGTAATTCTTTTGATAAGGTTCTTGCCACACAATTTTTGCAGGACTGTATTAGTGGTTTCTTTTTTTTCTTTTTTTTTTTTTTAATTATGAATGACATACATTCATGTGCAAATTGGTAGCAAAGCACAGAGATTGCCAATGAAATATTAACTGGACAGCAAAAGCTGAGATTTCCTCTCCCCAGTGATGGTAAGGGCATTCTTACCTATGTAACCTCTGCTAAATTTCCTATCTGTACAAACTGTTTATTGTGGATTTAAGCTGCAGTCAAACTAAATTAGTTCAGGATTCAGCTGTTAGAAATAATAATAATAATGCTTTGTGTAGTAGTAGCAATGGGGCGTGAATCCACTGCTTTTTACATAGCTTTCAAAGGAGTCTGGATTTAAAAAATAAATAGTAAATCCAAACCGATCCAATTCAGGTGTGAAGAAAAAAGCAACTGCAGTACTTTCAGTCACAAAATGTGGTTTCAGTTTATGCACAAAATTTAAAAGCTTTCTTTTCAAAGTAGAAAGTTCTTTTGAATTCTCACCTTATTGTTTTTACAATGTCTTATGTCTGTGTTTTTCTTTTATCTTCTGAAGTTGCTTTACTGCCAGAATAGGTAGTCTACATTTTTTTCACAGGTCTAATTGTAGAATATTAAATCCTTCTGTTGTCAGTATCATAATGAAGAAGTTAAGCAGAGAAAATTTCCCCCTAATTCAGACTAAGCTGAAGTTTTGGTTGTTCGCTACTTCACAGAAAATTATGAGAATTTGAGATTGGGCTCTGCATTTGTAAAGAATGTTGAAGTTGAGTTTTGTGAAAAGGATAACTTCTTACTCTTTAGATAACATCAGTAAGTTTTTCATGCCTAGGAAGAAAGAGTTTAAGTAACAAAGTTTACCACAATGAGTTTAACTCAATGTAGGTGAGCAGGTTTCCATTTCCAAATTTTTTAGGGGTGCTCTAGTAATATCAGCATTAATTTGTATATTTTGCAGTAATTGACACTCTTACTTTCAACAAAATTAATTGTTTCTTAGGGATCTCTTTTTAAGTTTTATGTCAGGATAATAAATGCTGTGTTTCAGTATTTATAAAAGCTGCAAATTAATGCTTTCTTGTTTCCAAATTTCCTAAGTGGCAGCACTTAATACATTATTAGGCAAATAAATGCAAGTTAAATAAATTCATATAAAATCAGAGTTGAGAAAAAAATTCATATAGGAAAACAGAAATGAGCACAATACCTAAATGAAATATTTTCCTATAATTTAATGTCTAAAAAGACATAAGAATCTTATTCAGCAATTACAGAAATGATCAAATGAATGAAGAAATGTGTTTAAGCCATGGAAACCTCAAAGTCCAAATTGCACTGCTTTTATTGGGATGTCTTCATTAAAAATAATGTTTTTCATTTTGCCAAAGGAAACAAATAACTCCATTCAAAAGACCCCAGAAAACAGCTTCCCATTGATCAATGTCTTTTCTTGTAAGCTGAAGAGTGCTCTGAAGAGCACTGTCTTCACAAAGCTGAGAAAGGAGCTAGGAGGGACATTACATACCTCAATTCAATGGATGCACAAAAAAGCATTTCTGCATGGAAAGATTTTATAGGAGACATTTTGGCTTTCTTGTAATTTTTAATTATGTGGCCCAAAGATAAAATACAGTTGTTTTACTGCTGTATTAGATATGACAGTCTCATCACAAGGATGAAATCCTGTGGGAAATCTGTTGGTGTCACTGAGTCCAGGATATTAGTTAGGGTGCATTTTTCTCAAACATGTTAGAGTTAAATGGTGTATAAACATATTTGCATTTTTTTTCTTAAGCATTGCTATAAGTTTAAAACATGAGTAAATGAAAATTAAGAGTCTGTCTATAGAAAATGATAGTGTTCTATAGTAGTACATTAGTAATTAACATATTATGTGAAACCACAGACCAGTAGAACAATTATACATTCACAAGGAATGTCATAAAAAGCATTTTAAAAATACTATAAAATGAATTATAACTGTATGAACACTTTAAATAAACATATAAATAAATAGATGCAAAATATGAAAAATGACATATGTGCATGGTAACACACTAATTGACTGAAAGAAGAGAACTAAAATTCAGTGGTTAAAAGGATACAATAATATTTTTGATGTTTTGGCCAAATAGCGAAAGATGAAATAGAGAAATTGCAATCACACACCATTGACAAATTAATACACCTTTGTTTTGAAGTTCAGAAAAAAAAAGCTGCTTTTGCTAAAAATGTCAGATAGAACAAAATTATTGAGATATAGTCAGTATAACAGCTGAACTGAAAAATGGAGTCACAGAGTCAGAAAAATCTCACAATTCAGATTAGAAGGGATCCAAAATCATCTCTTCCAATCTTCTACTTCAGACGGGGACTATCAAAGTCAAAGAAGTTTGCTCAGGGTCTTGTCCCATTGAATTTTGAAATATTCAAGATTCAGACTAATTTGTCAAAATTTGTCTGAACACAGATTCACTGTGTTAAATCTTTCTGGGAAAAAGAGTTCAGTTTCTTCACTCTCATTGTGAAATATTTTTTCCCTGTGCCCAGGCAGCACAAGTGCCCAGCAGCTAAGTGACTTGACTCTTGTACTCTTGTATTTTGACTATTTTGTATGATATCTACATAAAACTAAGTACCAAACATTTGATCAACAGTGCACCATGTTCCTACTTCCATCAAGACATTCCAGATAATTTTCCTTTTTTTTTCAGTTACAAATCTTTACATTTTTGCTATGTTTCTCCTTTCTTTGTATTTTAAAAGCCAGATGGTATGTGCTGTTTTTTTTTTTTTTTTGGTGGTGGTTTTTTTTTGTTTTGTTTTTGGTTTTTGTTGTTGTTGTTGTTGTTGTTGAAGAATGAGAGGGCACTTGAAACGGGAATCAGATTTATTTATTCAAATTAGGATTATTTCCCCCCCAACATGATATCAGCCTGTCCTATAGATCACAAATTTTGCAGCATTGATTTATGTCTCTAGAATAACTAGTCTTCAGAAGAGAGGCATTTGCTCACTAGCCAACCTGTGTTTCACTTGGTGCCTTTTCTTATGGGAAAAAAAAAAAAAAAAAAGATTGTTTTATGACTTCTGTTCTAAATCAGTGTGCCATCTGCAGTAAATAATGTGGCCCACCTGAATACTATGTGAAGCATATTTCTGTAATCACTGGAATTTTTATTCAGAATGTGCTACATGTTTGATTACATGGTTGGCAATCTGTCTCTGCGTGCGTGGTACAGATCAGGACAACAGCCTCCTCCATTATTTCCTAACCTTCTGTCTCTGCTTTTTTGTAGTGCTGCTCTGTTCACTGCTAATGTGTCTTTTGATCTTCCCAGCACTGTCACAGTTGAAGTTGCCTTTCTTCCACACAAGCATGTGAAAACCTGTCAAAGAGCTGAGGTTTTCATTATATGCTTTTCATCATTACTCTCTCTACTCCGAACAAGTTTATTTCAAAGTCTTTGCAAAAAAATGACAAGAAACATGACAATTTATTTCCTTGTCCTTTCATTAGATTAGAAATGCCACAAAATATTTAGAATCCATTTATTTTTATTAAAAGACACAATGCACTTTGCTTTTCCAAAGAAAAGACAACGAGAGAATGAGAAATATTAATTTAGACTGTTATGGTGATTAAGGGGCTTTGAGTCTGAGGCATTTGAGTAGGAATTCTATATATTTGCAGTTCACAATACAAAATCTGTTAATTGCATTTTAGAGATGAATTGCTATGAATAATATAAACCAACCAAGAATAAAGAAAACACTTTTGATGTGGTAGCTATAGTACAGGTATTCCTTTGTCAGCCTTGGAAAATTCAATTTTCTTTTGCTCTGAATCATAATTTAATGTGGTATTTGTCATCAGGCTATTAAAGATATTAGTGCCATATAAGCCATACTTTCTTTTTTCTTTTACTCTTACTGCATTTGGTACAGATCAAGAGATTTTTACTTAATGTTTCCCCTCAACAAATAAACTTGAATAAAACATGCGGGATAAACTGAGGAGTACTATGCTTTGGAAGATGCTTTTCCATTAAAATATTGATCTCACGACTTATGATTTAAAGATTTTTCAAGCAATCCAGAAGCTAAATCAAATTGGAGAGCTGCTAAATCAAATTGCAGCAGTGATAAAGATATAAAAAGAAATATTTTTTTAATTCAAATAACACTAGTAGTTTTTTAGTTACAAACAATTCTTTTACAAAAAAAATGAAGTATGCAATTGAGCATAATTTTAAAGGACGAAATTTTGAGCCTGATTAAAGCAAATGGGAACTGTATCATCTAATATTCCCTGATATTTTTAAAACTCTCTCAGAATTTCTAAAAGAGAAGACTAAATAGGAGAAACCAAAGTGAGTTTTGGATTTTGGAGAGTATTTTTAGTGTCTTGGAAAGGAGCATTGTAAATACTGTACATTAGGAAGACTGCTTCAAGTTAGCTTCCATATAATGTGCAGCAAATCCCCTTCCTCCCGAGCTTTCTGAATTACTTGTTGGCACTTTGCATTCACCTGTATCCTTTTGGATAAAAGAATCATATGGATGTAACCCAGCTGCAGATCTGGGAACATATATAAAGAAGGCATAGCCCACTGGACCATTATGGGAATAAAGATGATCCTTAAAGAACTGAAGTATAAAACTGATAAAATCTAGCTGCATTTTTACCAAAAGATCTGCAACGTGAATTTTAGAAAATTGAAGTGGATAAACATCTGCTGCAAAAAAAAAACTTCCGTGTTAATTTACAACAGAAATATCAAGCAGTAAAGAGTAGATGTAATAAAAACACTGAGAGAATGTCACTCTAACTCACAGTTAATTTGCACATTCTCATTAACCAGCATCTTGAAATAAGGCTCATTTAATTATTATGAGCTTCTAAGTACAGATATAAAATATTGACCTTCTCTACAAAGGACATCGGTCATTTTTATTGGATTTCAAACACATGTCTCTCGGGTAGCAATTTAAAACTTGAAGTGATTTCCTCTTTGAGTTGCTTCTGATAGGTAGGAGAAAAGTGAGAGGGTGAAATGGAAGTCAGAACCCACCAATACCTAGAATTATCCAACATCAAAATTCAATCAATACATTTCATATAAATATTCCCCGGTTTAGAAAAAAATAGTCTTAGTCCCCCATCTGAGGGTTGGTTGCATTTATTCTTGAGTTGTACTTTAATGTAATATACAACCAGTTAGTGCCAAAACATCAGTAAAAGAAAATGAGTTTACTTGACATATAATGCATCATGAATCTTGCAGGCACAAAGCAATTGTATTGGGTTGTTTCATATAAAGTACATGTCTGACATTTATGCACTGATCTTTTTTGATTCAAAGAAACATAATAAACAGTGCTATTAGAAGGCTGGTATTTTCCATATTTTATGGAGCCATTTGAAAAATGAAACATATTGTAACAAGTCTGAACATTTTATTATGATTTTATTTGGTTCTTCTTCTATATTTTACAGTATTTCCCTTAATTTGCTAAATAAAATAGAGAAAAAGAATTAAATTGTTTTAAGCTAGAGAAAAGAGAAAAAAAATTATTAAAAAAAGAAAACAGAAAGAAGAAAGAAGAAGAATTTTGGAGTCCAGATTGCAGATTGTGAGACTATTCTCTGGTAATAGAAAATTAATTATATTTATGGAAATCCTATAAAAAACACTTCTGATGGCTATGGATTTTTGGTTTTTACACAGTATGGTTTTTGGTTTTTCCCCATTGCTGTATTTAAAGAAAAAAACATAATTCATATTATTTTATATTCCTTAATCTATTTGGCGATACAATGTAATCCATTCTTTTTAAACAGGAATGGTTCACTGTGAACACACAATCTGTCCTATTTATTGCCCTAAATCATCCCGAATTAAATCAGTTCCTATGATGAATGTGACAGACAGTGCTGTTTATACCAAGTCTTTTTTTTTTTTTACTTACAAGTGTACATCAGGAATAATGTCCTCCAAGTTGAAGGAGAAGGAGTGGAAAGTGTGGTCTTGATTTCAGATATGCGTTTGACAGCAAGCGGAATGCAGAAGGAATGTATTCAGTATTACTCTTAGGAACCCTCTGCAACTAACTTTTTACTGACTGAAGTGAGAAATAAAACTCCTTAAAAGATTATTAATTATGCTTCTCTAAGACTAAGCATTCATAGAAGTCACATCACTCTTCTTCAAGAAACATTTCAAGTGTCAGAAAGCACAGTCTATTTGATGAAGACACAGCTTGCTTCAAAGAGGTAGCAATTAGGGGAGAACGAGAAAGTATTTATATCATGTATCATTTTCTCATATGGATGGAAGGTTCTAGATCATATTCTGTCTTTGGTTCATTCCAGACCTACTTTTAAAAATAAATCAGTATAGTTGATAAAATGCACCTGAATTCATTCATGTACATGTTAGATTTAAAAAATCCCTCTCAGCTATGCTGAAATCTGCTTATAAGAACCACACCTTTGGTCCTTTATGAGGATGCAGAAGGAACTCTGCAGCTGAACCAACCCTTCAACAAGCCATGAACAAGGCCAATTACCAAAAATATGCAGTGATTTTCAGAAGCTGGGGAGGTTGATTATTGTTCAGATACAACCTGTTCAGGGCAGTGGTTTCTTCTTCTGTGCTGGAGACATGCGGCACCTCTGGGTAAACTGACCCAGCCCGGGTTTCTGAAAAAGGGAGCCCTTATTTCTTTTTCTTGCCAGATAGGTCATTAAATTCACAGCAGAGTGACTGAACAGTGAATTTAAGTGGATTGTATTGAAAATAAACTAGATGAAAAATAATTTGCTTATTTCAAGTAGGCAAAACAGATCTTGTTCCTAGAAACGTGCAATTTTAGGACAAAATATTGAATAAAATTTTCTCTGTAGAAGAGCATCTTGAGACAAATATCAGAGAATAGTCTCTTTGGAGAAACACTTTACTTTAGCTGCCATTCCTACCTACATGTAAAATGCACGGGCAATCTTAGTTCCTCTGGGACTATTGTAAAAGAAAGGTTATGCACTACAAATTGCAGAATTGAGCAAAGAATACATGTAAATCTGTATCTGATAGAAAATAATTTAATACAGTAATATGTATGTGATAGCAACACTAAAATAAAAACAAATATATTAGAGTATTACCACTTAGCTTTTTCATAGGCCCTTCTGTCTTAAAATATTAATTTATTTGATTTCTCTCGGTGCTATGTGCATTGTGTGAGTGTTACTCAGCTTTAATACGTGTTCTCTTGCTGTTCCACTTGCTTGCATATCTAACATGATTACAAACCATAGTCTCCTGACTTCAGCAAGATGAAATCCCAGTTACAAAAGCCCTAGTTAATTAGAGAGTATCATTAATCCTTCTGCATTACAGTATTCACTGTTGAGACCACTGATCTTGCACAATAATTGAAGAAAATTAGAAAAAAACATTGCAGAAGAGATTTTTCTAATAAAAATGGAATTCTGATTACAACATCTAAATGGACTAACTACAATAATTAGTGAGATTTTAAAAAATGGTGCTCTATATTTTCTTTAAAAATATTATTTTAACTGACTAGGTATTCACTATGTAAATATCACAGACTGTTTATTTATTAGTAGAGAAAATAAGACAGAATTTCTACCTCAGCTGTTGAGTTTCAACATTGAATGCATAGTAAGAGCTGCTGTTAAACCTGCCATGAGGGAGAAATTAATGCATTTATGTGATGTTAATAAGCTAATCTAGAAGATTAAAATCAGAATTTGCTAAGTCACAAATAAAATTTCTCTTCTCTCCCTCATATTTCCCTTAGATTTCAAGCTTTCACATTTATGCAAAGGAGTGAATCTTTTGTGCATCTGCTCTTCTTCAAGAAATATTTAAACTGACAGAAATTTCTGTCAAAAATGCCGAGGTTCAGAACTTGGGTACAAGAGTGTTAAACATTTCTGGTCCTCTCTTGTGAATAACAGACAAGGTCTTCAAATAAAAAAAATAACTTTACAAAAAAAAAAAATTAGCTCTTCTGTGGTTGTTATGGCTAAAAGAGGCCTTAAAGTGAATTAAAGTGAATTTCATTTTTTTGAGTAATATGCCAATTTGCTTTATCTTTACAGTATTATGATATATCAGATGAGGATAACAATTTTTTTTCTCATGAAGGTTGTTGCAAAAACTTTTCACTCTTTACAATATTACACTTGCTTGTATTGCCACAGCTAATTATACTATTTTTTGCTGCACAGTCTTGGAAAGTTTGCTGTCCTTCAGTAGCTATAAAGCTGGTGCTCTGGCAGGATCTCTTGTAGCCAACCTCTCATCCCCTCCCTCTAGACACTGTATAGAAAAATGATATTTTTAAATACTGGCATTTCGATATGGACATTCTAGATTAATAAGGGGAAGATCAGTGAATACTTTTTTGCAGCCATTAGATCCTTTTCTTTTGAAGAAGAGATGTATGTGGAAGGAAAGAGAGAGGCTTATAAGAAAGATGCAGAAAGACTTTTTTTCCCAAGGTGTGTGCCGACAGGAAAAAGGACGACCATCTTCATCTGGAAGAAGGTAGATTTAGATTGAATGTCAGAAAGAAATTTTACTGTGAGGGTGGTGAGACACTGGACTGGGTTGCCTGGAGAAGCTGTAGATTAGTCAGTGGAATCTGATGCTTTGGAAGGTGCCCATGGCAGAGCAGTTGGAAACAGATGACCTCTAACAGTCTCTACCAACCCAAGCCATTCTGTTGTTCTGTGTACTGAGTAACAAGAAGTCAATTAGGAGTTGTCTCTTTTAGCCATGGCTAAAAGATCGTCTATGAAGGGAAAATTGAACTGCAAGTACATGTTTTCCTACATATATTAATTCTTCGTCAATATATCAAGGGCATCTGTATTCTTATTTTGATTTTTCTTCAGGATTAAAACAAAATTAGCTTTCTGGGTTTTGACTAGTAGTTTGCTTTTCTACAAGTCCTGTAAGCTGTGATGCTTATATTACCATTATACTTCAAAAATGAAGTGTTTCCTTTTTTCCTTTTCTGCACAGATTAGCAAATAGTATATTTTTCTAAGTAAATTTTTTTTTACTATTGCATCCTCTTTGATAAGCAACACATTTTATAATACAAATTTTTATGAAATAGAGATGATTTCAAATGAAACATCCTTTAAGCAAATTACACCTGTAGTATAAGCCTTTTGTGTCTTACTCCTTGTGCAAAAGCTTGAAAGCCAACATGTTTGGCTGTTGGGAAAGTGCAAGTGGAATTGTACAAAATTGACAAACTCACTTTCAAAAGGAAAAAAAACAATAGTTGAAAGCCATATTGGTGCAACTATCCAACCAATGTCTATTTAGCGATGTTTTATATAAATTCTTTCTTTAAATTGGATTGGTACCTATTTTCTCTTTACCATCACTATTCAGTAATTTCAGGATTGGGAGGCCCCATGATCAAAGTTGTTGAATTGTGACACAACACAGATGAAGAGCTTATAAAACAAACTGAAGCAATTTTACTAATTCAATTGGAGTTGGGGAAGTTATTAATGCACTGTCCTGTGACCATCCACACTGTTTACTTGTTAGCCTGTTTCCCAGCATTGTTTTGATTCCTATCGGCTACCAATTTCTCAGACAGTGCCCAGGCACTGTTAAGGGAAAGCAGGAAACACAAAATTTTGCTGCAACCATCTCTTTTTGCAGGCAGAGAGAATATAGGCTTTGTGTATACACTGCATCCTTTTGCTGGGTCTATCCTAGAAGGTAGTTGCTGTGAAACACTGTGAAATGGCATATCAAAACATCAAAATTCAGCAAGAAATCAAGTGACAAAGTCAGTTAAAACTGTTGTCTCTTTAGACAGGACTCCTATCACTCCATCACCTTAGCCTTCTCTAATGTAATTCCTCTAGATTCATTCTTGTTGAAGCACACTAAGAAATGCTGCAGGGTTAGGTGAGCAATAGTGGTGAATATCGTCACCCTTTGTTAACTTATTTAGTAATTTTTCTGGAACTTACGTTGCCTTAGAAACACGTTGAGCTCCTTAAAGCTTTGAAGACTGGGAAGATACTTTTGATTTACTTCTATGTTTTCTTCTGTATGTTGAAAAATAAATAAAAAACAACTTATGAATTTATTTTTACCCATTACTCAATGAAATGTAGAATTTCACCCTACTGACATAATTTAAAGCATAATGCACTGAATAACATGATTAATGTGGTCAGGCAAAATTCTGCATTTTGCCATTTTTGTCATTATTATTTCCAGTCCTGAGTCTATACTAGCATTTGTCTTTATTATTTTTCTGATATATTGGATTAGCCTTGAACAGAAGTCTTTGAAAAGGAGATAGCTCTTGAGTATTGAAAGTATTGCATCAATCTGCTTACTCCAAGAACTAAAATTTCATGGCCTTGAGAATATAAAACTGCTGTATAAGGAAGGTTTTAATAATAATAATAATAATAATAATAATAATAATAATATAATAATATAATAATAATAATAATAATAATGTCAGGGACTACTAGGATTGCCAGCATTTTAGTGTTCTACTGCAGGGATGTAGAGAATTTTGAAGCAGAATTTATTTAAGAAAAATCTTACAAAATTTACTGAGACTAAAATAGAAGCTTTTAGATGGTGCTAAATTAGACAGCAAAAACAAATTATGAGCTCAATTTTCATTACACCCTATTTAAAAAATATATTATTTCAGTGGATTTCCACTGAGAGAAAGACATGACTGTATGTTTAGACTCAGGCAACCTGCCTTAATTTGCTATCTTGTCTGGCAACTTGAGTTCTGGTTATTTTGAATCAATTTACTTGAAAACACATAGATGAGAAATTAGTTTCTTGAGCACTGTTTACTAACATCATCAGAGAAATTAAGGCTGCTGACAAAGTTAACTTTTCTCACCAGATATAAAAAAAAAAAGATTTGGTGCAAGCACTTCTGGGTATTATCTGCAATGACTAATGCATATTCATTTTTTCCAGAGAACCTTCTTTATCCATTTCCTGAAATTCTGTCTAAACCTACCTTATGCAATTTTAAGCAATTTTATGGTCTGTTGATGGAGTGAATTACCAACTGTTTAGCACATTGTATTTGTGGCTTCTTTTCTTGGAGTCTGCCTCAATGCCTGCAGAGATGTTTACTGGCAGTGATCCTATCATTAACAACATTCCATTAAAACTGATTTTCTATGTGCAATAGTTTTTCTATTTCTTTTGTTCACCATTTCCAGAAAGAATATTTTCTAATGTTACAACTATAAAAAAGATTTATGCTTCCAAAGGATTTCTATCAAGAGACAAACTAAACTTTTATTTTAGATGAGCCAAATTGAAACTTTCATGATTTCAATATGCAACAAATTAGACAACATTTTTGAGAAGTCCAGGAATTAAATTTAATCTAAACAGACAAAACTTGTTTTTTTCATGGTCATCTGTGTTTCATTTTTGTTTTGGTAGTTAAGATAAATACTTCTTTATGAATTATAATTTTTAAAATTGTAAGCCCATATGAAGATGTATTTGAGTTAGCACATTGATTTACCAATTAAATAGCTTCATGGAGAATGTTAGATATAAATTTCAGTTTTATTTATTGGAAAGCATCTACTGAATGCAGTGCAAAGGAATCTCCAGAGTATGAATATTTGCTTCACAGTCACAAATTTGCAAAAAAATTCAAGTAATAATTTTGCTCCTGGTACACCTCAATTTTGCTATTTCTCTTTCATTGCATTTCACCATTGAACAATTTCAAAAGGTAAGACAAAAAAAATCCCTTCAAAACTGACTTTTTTTCATGGATTCCTTTCCTTCAGTATTCAATCAGCATAAAGAAGAATGTAGTCTTTAAAATGTGCTCTTCTTTTTAATTATATTATATATCCTTAACAACACATTTTCCAGTTAGTGTTAACTCTTAGTACCATCACAGTTTTTTGTAATGGGCATCTGGGAAACAACTTTTAGTCAAGGTGATGTCACTCTCTAGATCTCAGGAAGTGCATTTACATCTAATTAATGGGATTAATTAAATCAGATCCTTATAGGAACTTCCACAATTGTTAGCCACAAATAACTGAATAGAGAACAAAACTGACTGTATGAAATATTTGCGCTTTCCCCTTCTACAGGAAGATAAAGAATTCAGCCTGGTCTGAGATAGCTCCTGGCTTTTCCCAAAGTGGAGGTCATAAAAGCAACTCAAGTATGTTCAATATTCTGCTGAAATTTGCATAATTACTTTGGATTCGTCTCAGAGAATAGCTTGGAAAAGTGATCCAGCACTGTCATCCACAGGCAGGTATCACAGGCTTATTAATCCTTCCCTAAGTGGTGGGAAAAGGGCAAGAGAAGTGTGGGTACAACCACTCTCCATCTGGCTTTAATGTTCACATCAAAGACTGCCTTGTCTTGGGGATCATGAGGAAATCATATACAATGCTTAAGGTGCCAGATACTTTCCAAGCTTAGTCTTAGTCATCTGTTCAAAATTTCGTTAAAATTTTGAAAGAAGGAGGAACACAATGCCCTTGCCAAAGGCATTCTTGCTTCCCTTTAATTGTCTAGAATGTTTTGCAGGTGGTGTTTTGGGCAGTACTGGCCTATTGTAGCCCTTGCTCCTGACTGCTGGATATAAATCTTTGGGTTGGGACAGTCTTGTCATTAGCTTCACCTGTCTCTTTATTCCAAATTTCACAATGACATAAAAGCAACAGTGACAGCTGTCCTGGGGAGAGAAATGGCTTCCTACATTCTCCTACTTAATTTTAGTCCTTCCTTTGCAAAAACAGCTTGATTTTCCATTGCTTGTGCTCATCAGGATGGGGAAAGAGAACTGGAAGTTGTAGAGAGACACTGTCTGCAGGAGGCTCCAAGCCTGCAGCATGACAGGTTTGGGCTTCATTCACATTGTCTGAAGGTCTGTACCTCTCCTGACTTCAAAAGCATCAAAGAGAAGGGCATTTTACAGAATTATGTATTAGAGTACCCCAGGTCCTCCACCTGCAGCGTGCTATTGAATTTGGACTGCAGCTCCTTTAAAAACATACACACTATTGTATTTACAAGGCCTGGCTTTAACATATGAATTTTATTTTTTGCCAGGGAAGTAAAGAAACTTATAATAGGTGGTGTCTACTTTCTTTTTTTTTTATTAATTTTTCAAGAAATTCAGAAAGATCAGGTTGAGTTGTTAATGTTTCTAATTTTATTGTCAGGCATCTATCCTTGAAGTCAATCTCACTAACAAAAAGCCAAACTCAAACAAGAAACCTTACTTTTGATTCAGTAGTAAGTTTCAGATATAATTATGTAAACTAATCTTTTTAAATGACACTTTGTTAAATTAAACTGTTTAGGAGTGAAATGTAATTAAATCCTACTGCTTGTAGAATTGAATAATATTGTTACTTAAGAGATACTTGATTTCAGAATTCATGTGCATCTTCTTAGTTAGCAATGGATCATATTTTCATGTCTACTTTAGCTTCAGTTGTTTTTATTTAGTTAGCAAATTCAACCACTGATAAAAATAGTCAAACACTAACAGATATAGAGTGTGTATATATCTGTTTTCCAACCTTGATGACTCTATATATAGTTAGGAGATTTTGAATTTCATCAAAAGCCTGACAAACAGAATTACAAGGGAAACATGAATAATAGAAAGGCTAACTAGACAACTGGAGCACATCTAAGAATTTATTTCCTATTGAAGTGTTGTGCCCCATCTGGGAAATAAATGTGTTTCAGAATATTTAATTAATCTCTTCCCATTAAAACATGGACCTAGACAGCAGGGTAGTACATTTTACACCTGCAGTAATTGTTTCATTGTGAAGTGCCAAAGCAGTGGAAATGAGAAACTTTTTGTGGAATGAAACAATCTAGCAGACTGATTCTCTGCAGAGGCATATTCTGTAAATTGAAATGTTCACTGACAGCAGATTTATGCTTGAACTCAGCAGGTTTTTCAAAGGGCTTGTGTTGTATCATTCTTGGGTGGATTAGAAGTGGTCATCTTGGTTTTCTTTACAGTTTGATAGGTAGGTCTGTAAATACCAAAGGTAAGTTGAGCAAACCTCTATTTGTGGAAATTACCTGGAGAGGTTTCTGCAAATTACTGATACCTCTCAATGTGGAGACAATGGGAACTGAGATCCATAATGTTTTTGGAGATTCACATAATAAGAAACATAGCCTCTAAAATGAATATATTTTTTTAATATGGCAAATATATCTGGATTTATAGAGAGAGATAGTGGGTACTGCACTTACCTAAAGTGCAGGTACTGCACTTACCTAAAGTGAGTAAAAGTCCTGATTTTATTCTTGTTTCTGGAGAATTTCTTCAGCTAAGTGCTCATCAGTTGGGATGCTAGATATGTTTTGATTCATGAAAAGTTTTATTTACGCTTATCTTTATATGCCTGCATTATCTGATTGTCTCAACCATCAGAGATTAACAGTTTAACTGTAATAATGTGAATGTAAATTTCAGGGAAGGCGATGATTAAAGTGGGTATTTGCATATTGAGAAGCCTTTTTACAGACAATCCCAATGATCCTAAGTACTCTGACTTGTGATTTAGGCAGCTTTGTATAAAAGGTACTTGTTGACTTCTGGAAGGCGAGAACAGTTCATGAGGTCTTACAGAAGCAGACTTTCAATCAGATCACCTATTATTTGCACCTTGTTCCAAGCATTTCCTTTAAGTGATTTTAAGGCTCATTGCTCTGTCCTGGTGAGGATTTGTTCTGAGTGTTCACCTAAGCATGTCATTATACCAAATACAGTGCAAAGGAGAACTGACTCTTATTTCTGTCCATTTGTCCAATGGAAAAAGTATCTAAAAAACCCAATACCAATAGTCTGGAAATAGACTAGGTAGGAGAAAATGGAATCCAGGCTCCCTTTGTATGAACTCTCTCTCTCTCACACACACACACACACACACACACACAGAGATTATATATATATAAAGAAGATGGGTATGTTATACTATATCTAAGCCAAATTTTACTTTGTTGCTTCTATCAATTACGTAAGTGAGAAACTGGCAGAAGTTGTTACAGTGCATTCCAAAGGCTCCATTTGCCCATGACTTTGTTCTGTTATCAAATGAAATAACACTGTACTAAATCTAATTTAGCAGAGCTGCCACCAATTTGTAAAGCTCTTATTGCACAGGAGTAAGAGTGAGAGTGCAGATCCTTTTTCACTTCCAACCTAATCATCAGTACAGTCCATTAAGAATCCATGGGTTGAGTTACTGTCTCTCAGCTTCCTTGGTCAATTCAGATGTGTGGAACACACAAGACGGGTTCAGTTTTACTAACAAGCCTAGGCTGACATAGTACTATTTGAATCAGGCCCCTGTGGCCTCTTTCCTTCTACAGTTGCAGGTCACAATGGTCAGAAGATTTGGTTTCATATATGAAAACCACACATTTCTCAATGCCCTGAGAAAAATTGCAAATTTTAGTTGGAAAGTCATGACACAAAAGAAATCAGGCACGTTGTCAGAGGAAGAGATCCTTATGTCAGTATTAAGCTGCATAGGGCAATACACCCCAATAGTCTCTGGAAGTGAACTGTACCTCAGAGGACAGAGAAAAGCCTAAACTCCAGTATTGTGATGTTCATCTGGCCTGTGGGGAAACTCTTCACCTCAAACCTAGTATGTATAAGCAAGATACAGGAATTGAGCATCCAAGATGCTTTTGTTTCATAACCTATTGCCTCTTTTAGTATTAATTACCGATATTTGTAAATTATACATCTACTTAAAAACCTTGAGGATAATTTGGAATACGTTGAAGGGTAGTCCTTCTCTGAACTTATTTTGTAAGTTGATACATTATTTGAGATAATGAATAGTTACTCTCCAGACTCTGCTGATATTTATTTTACTCATTCAGCACTAATAATTTACTCATTCAGCATTAATAATTTTAAGAACTCCACTAAAAAAATTGTTCGTTCTCTACATCTACACTTCACTAGTTACTCAAAAGAAAGACTGCATAGCCTTCTCAGTGTTTGAGTAAAAAGTAGCTTAAACTATTCAAGTTGGCATCCCACTGTATCCTAAAATTGTAGATTATTAGGATGCTTTCATGAATCTTTATGGATGTTTTTCAAGTAGTCCTCCTAGGCTGAAAAATGTCATGAAAAATTGCTGGGAAATAATTTTAAATTGGTTGTAGTTTTCATTTATTCCTTCTTAAGGAATTAACCTTTGGGGTTTTGAAACAAACACAAAGGCTTTTTCCTGTGGTTTGAGACGCTTGAGTTATTTATAGTGCTCCTGCATTAGTGTAGCTGAAATCTTACTGTCTTAATTTTCCAAACACTTCCATCTAACAGAAGGAAGTTTTGAGGGATGGTGCATATCAGCATGGTATGGAGCAGTGCCATGGAAATGTTACTGAGCTAGCTCAGGTACTGGAAATATATTTGCGTTAACATAGCTTCTCACTTGAGCAAACAGCTTAATATAAAAGTAGTCTGTAAATTGTGTGGCTGTCTTCACTGTTTGCCTCAGAATCTGTGTATTTCCTCAAGCTTCATGTTGGGGTCTTTGGACAGCTGCAGGCAAATGAAGCTGCTCAGTCATTCCATTGTGAATCATTGTCTCTTATTTGGCACTTAGACTGAAGCCTCTCTAAAATATATTGCCCAGGTGCCACTGTTGTTGTTCTGTTCATCCTTAAGACAGAGCTTGCAGATGTTATCAAATGAAACAGAGCAGCAAAAAGATGTCTCACCCAGCATTTGTGAGGCTTAGTTATTCCAGTTAAGATCTGGGGCATGACCTTTCCAGTGCTTTGTAAAATGTCTTTGTACGATGCTGCGAAATCTGAAAGTTGCATCTCACAGTAAGTAATGAGGTTGACCAGCTATGAGCAGGTCTGATCCCACTGACTTTCACATGGCACTAGTGTTTCTAAGTGCAAATAACTGCTGCTGACATGTGAAAATGTGCAGCTGACAAATTCATTACTCTTTCAGATGGTGATGACAGATAAGGCTGGTAGTATGTGCTGGAGTGTGACTGAAATTGAGGTAAAAGTAACTAGCTAAATAAAACTCCTGTACTTTTATTTAAAAGTTTTGATAATCTATTTATTACTGTAAAAAAAAAAAATTCTGCGCTGTCTTTTAATTGCATATGTTCTATTAGAAAAATACATTTTTTATAAATTCTAAATGAGCTGAAATTTAAATCCAGGATGATATTTTGTATCCTTGTATCTATACATTTATGAATGTGTATATATTTATAAACATATGCACTATAGATATAAGATCACTTCTGCAAAAACAGTATAAAGTACACTCAAATACTTGACTCTTTATACAGGGTTTGCTTAAAATGTTGACATTTCAATCCCAAATCTTGTTTTGTATCTCACTGTAATCAGGAAATTTCTGTATTAAAGAAATTTTAAAAATTATAAATACTGAGTGTGGTTTAATGGCTAAGGATACCATCCTGGGTCTGATACTGAGAGATTCTAAGAATGCCTTCAGCCCTAAAAGTATGATGTTTTCTGTGGCAGAGGCCAGTGAGGGTCTCCAGGACTTCTCCTGCTTTTTTTATATCTGAAGGCTGAGCTTTGTACTGAACCACTTCCATTCTGAGGTGATTTTTCACTGGAAACCTGCAGGTCAGCTGGGATCATTGATGTGGTTTGCTACTGTAGGGCAGATGTGTGCATAGAGGTTGATGATCTTTTCCTCTGCAAACAAACAGCAGCAATATCAGTGTCACTGCTTCCAAAATCTGTGCCTTTTCAGAAGGTGGTAAAACTGTGTGACTTCTCACCATATTCAAACAGAGGTGTGTATGCTTCTAGCTGTTGGACTGTGCTGCAGTTCAGGATGTAGCTGTTGTCAGCTGTTCCCATGGGGTCACTCCATGCTGTAGCCATCTGTGAGGACACCCAGAAAAGGCACTTGGTAGTTTGAGTGAAGAAGGATACAGCCTTGATGTGACTGAAGGTGGTGTACAGCCCTTTTAAGTGCTGCAAGAATCAGTCTCACCAGAGCACTGTGATTTAGCTGATTAATAAAATTTGTATTCCTGCTGTTGGCTGCTTCTCCAGCTAGATTGAAACAGGCAGGAAAAATATTGTTACTTAAGAGATATTTGATTTCAGAATTTCAATGCCTTGGAAATGCCTACCTGGTTATGGTAGAATTTCCAGAGCAAGCCAGAGCTATCATTAAGAGTGCAGGTTAATGCCTGAGGGAGTAAAGGCAAAGAGTGTTTTGAGGTACTTTGAGCAAACCTTTGTCCTTAAAACAGAAATGAAGTACATGTGATTTAATATATGATTTAGTTTTTCAAAGTAAAGTAAGAGAGACTTCCCCCCCCCCCACCCCCACCCCCCCAGTAAATATTATGGTAGAAGATATATTCCTCTTTTAATTAGATAGAAGTAAATTTCAATGAAGGCAAGGATAAAAATGCTCAAGCAAAGCCTATATTTCATAATAATAATAATATCTAAAATGGTAGGTTAAAAGTAGTGTTAAAAATGCAAGGTCCAGCAATCAGGAGTTGTAAGGTAGTACATTTTAAAAGATCTGTGAAAACAGCAAATATTTTCCAAAGTAAGATCTGACTTTATTTCAGCTGAGCTTTCTTGAACAGAAAATAGAATTCAAAAAATAATGGGCTGAAACATTATGCTAAGAGAATTGTCTGGTTACAAGTTTAAGCAGTTAACGAACAGCCTGGAGAGCCAAACACAGCCACTCATTAGCTTTTCCCTCAGTGCAGCTAGTCTAGCAATGTTAGCATTTTAATGCTGGTTCATCAGTGAGAATATAAAAGTAAGGTCTTAAAGGGAAATAATGCAGGCAACACGACTAGCCCATGTGCAACAGTGGGTTTTTTCCCACGTTTTTGTGATGGCTTTTTTTTTCATTCAGAAAAGCTTTCTGAATACTATATAACTTTAGTTTTGATTTTGTTTTAATTGTGTTCAGTAATAATCTTGCTACACATATATAGAGCAGAAATACTTTATATTTCAAGCAGTAGCTTCTTTGAATAAAGAACAAAGGCTTTTTCAGATGAAATAGACTACTGAAAAATGTACGATAGCAGCCTGCATCTTAAACAGTCTATTTTATGCACTGAAAGGAGAAAGTTCCTATATATAGTTTAAACTGTTTCCATTTGGTTTCAATTTTACTATCCTGAGAAACTTTTAGAGACATGGACACAAGGTTAGAGATCACAATGCACTGGCATTTGGGAAAAAGATCACTTTATTCTTTGCCTTTATTTTACAGTCCTTCTCTAATATGATAATTTTTACTGGTGGCATGGGAAATAACAAGGCTACATGGACTTTAGTGTGACTTTGTGCAGGTGTTCTGACATTAGCAAACCACTTTCTTGCTAACTTAGAGCACACATTGCTAATGTATTACCTCCTAATGCATTCATAACTTCAATTCTTTATGTAATCCATATAGGTTCTAGCTTTAATTTTTGCTTAAGGCACACTGCATATGTGTATTTGTGAGATTCTTTCAAAGAAATTGTTAATTATTTTTTTCCTATTCTTTGAAAGTGATTTTCTCTAAAAATTGGTAAGTTTAAATGTCAATGGTCTGTTCATGGAAAAAATGCCTTTTATATATTTTTGTAGAATTCAACTGTTAACTGGACAAAATTAAGATTCCCATCTTCTAGGTATTTACAAACTAGAAACCAAATGACATTAAGTGCTTCTTTTGTTTTAAAAAGCTGTTTGTTTGATTGCTAGGAATTTAAAAAGCATATGAGTACTATGGAGACTGTCCTCTGATCAACATTATTATTTCAGACAACAGTTTTAATGAAAAATGCGTAACTTCAGAAAACGCAGTACTCTTTTGAAACTACATTATCAAACCAACATTTGATTGAACAGCAAGTTGTACATTCCAGTGTATTTCTGTTCTTGAAAAAGTAATGTTTGCTAAGAGGGGAAAGGTTTTGGGAGGTAGTCTATTTTTTCTTTTTGAATGTGTTTTTGTGTTTTTCTTTTACAACTAGACTATGGAGTTTAAATAATCCTGGAAGATAGCTCTAAAATATTCACACTATCTTTGAAATGGTTACTACACTGAGAAAGGCTTTAAAAGTTATCCCTTGATGCTGAGGTCAGATTGCCAACTGTTATACCTTTTTATATGTTATGCCCCTTTTATAGTCTGGTCCCTGTTTCTGGTACTTTGAAGTTGCATTACTCTTCTACCACAACAAGGTATTTATTGTTATGGAGAAGCATTGTGAGAAAAACCTCATGAAAAAAGCAGAATACTTTAAAGGCTTTCAATGGAAAAATGAGAATTTCTTATTGCTTTGTCTCACTTGCAGTTTTACTATAGTTTTCTGTAGCCTCTTGCTTTCATTTTTTTCTGGATTTGTTGTCTTGTGTAATCCATCAGTTTAAATATCTGCAAGAGAGAGGGCTAAAGAAAATGGCTGGCAGACTTCTTTGGTGATGTCCAGCATCTGCAGAATTTGGAGTGGAAAATCCCTGGAAATGCTGTAGAGAAGATCGAGATTGAATCTACAGATTGGCTTTGTGAGATGGTTTGCCTGATTAATTCAGGCTTTTTTTTTATTCACAAACTTGTATTCAGACATTTTCATCTTCGTTGACTTTCCCATCTGAGCGAAGCTGGGTTCTTCTCTCTCATATTTTAATGAAAATGTAAAAAAAAAGGTTGTTAAAGAGCCTAGTGAGGAAATATGGACTCAGTTCCTTTTAGGGTACTGGTGATAGCCTAGTCAATATCTCCAGATCTTTCTGTAGGAGAACTAAGAGGAACTCAAGTATTCTGGCAAGCAGTGGGTCTGATATGTTTTATATTCTCTGTGTTTCACAATAGTGATAACACTCGCTTCTGTGAGAAGAGTTGACCTTGTTTTTTAATGCCAAAAGAAGTCAGTGCTAATCAGAAAGCCAGCAGGTTTGATATCTTGCATGACAATAGAATGTTAAAATAACTGTTCAACCACTTTCTTCCCTTTTTTCCCTTATGGTCAGAATAGTTGTTATGATGAATTCAGAGAGAGTTTTCACACTGACATTTAATTAAAATGAAATTACCTACCATTGTTATGGGCTACACAGAAGCTATTATTTATGTTTGTATTATTCTAATACCTTATTAGACTAGGTTCACATTTGCATCAGTAAGTTAACATGACTTGAATTATTTCTTTCTGTACGCCTTAAGTAGCAGCAAGAGCAAGCTACAATATTAAATACCTACAGAAAATGATATTTCAGTATTCTTGGAAAAGGCAGGGACAGTGTCCAGCCAGACATTTCTTTTTTCCACAGTTCTCCATTTATATTTTTTTCTGTTCACTGTGGCTACTCGTCACAGAAACCAGCAGGATGGCTGAAGGTCTCTTGTTGATAGAATTTTTATCATGCTAACTGGTTAGATTATATCCCTGCATATTAGATGAAAAGATAATCTTTTAATGCAGCAAGACTTATGTGTATTAATAGTTTTATTCTATAACTATTAAAATATAGCATAATACTGTATGACCACTTAAAAACAGTATTTTTCAAATGTACTATACTTTTTTTTTGAAATAATAGAAATAACTGAGGGAGGGAGGTGGTGAAAGGGTTATGTCTATGGCTAATCATGAGTTTTTCAAAGAGCAAAATAACCCCATAGGTTTTTAATTCCACACAGAGTCTAAGTTTAGAGGTCTTGGTAAGACTGATGGTTGTGTCAATCTAAGAGTGCACAATCAGCTGTTCCACTTCCAAAACAGCTGCTCCACAATGTTCTGCCACTTCCCACCTGGATCCCTCTGCTAATTGGGGAGCTCCCACTGTTCCTGATCCTTTCCCTCCATTTCCTACAATTACTGTGAATCTATTAGCAGATCATTGTCACTGTTTAATAAGAGCTCATGCTTTTCAGGAGAGAAGCTACAGTGACTTTTCTCCCCCTAGAAACATCCTGCTCAGGCTACTTTTTAATTTTCCTTGGACGTCTATATTAATGCTCTGTCTTTTGACCATGTGCTATGGGTATTAGCCTTGGCAGTATCCAGGTGCAGCATTGGTGGGCATTACTCCATAAGGGAAGGAAAACAGGGAGCCAACTGTGACACCAGGGTGAGCAAGGACAGTGATCCAGGGTTAAGAGAGCAAGTGATGGCAGTCAGCTTCAGCCAAAAGCCCAGACTAACAGGCAAGTCTGGATCTTCTGATGTAAAACTAAGATCAAACCATGAAGCAAAGTCAGGACAAGATTAATTGTCAGAGTCCAGGACATCCCTCTGGCTTCCCTGGCTGTCTTGAAGCCCTGGCTGGGGGCTTGCAGACCTTGGCATGAAGTTGGGGACACTTGTGGCTTCGATTTTGGCCCGTCGAGCGAGTTGCCAGCTTTGTGTGGGGAATTGCAGGCCACAGGGTCTGAGTAAAATGATGGTTGAATTGGCACGGGGTGGAGGGGTAGAGTTTTGGGTTTTTTGGAGTTGATTCGGGGGGGTCAAACTGGAGGGATTTGGATGTGTTCTGGCCTTTTTCTCCTTCTTCTTGTCCTTTATGTCTTGGTGTGATGGTGACACTATTCTATTGGATTAAGGTAGAGACACACTGTCTAACACAGATGATAGATATTGGCACATTATTGTAAATATAGTACATGTAATTTTGAGTGTATAATGTAAACTCCACCTGAGGTAGGATGCAGAATGTCATTGGCTCCTTGCTAGACAGAGCTCAGCAGGTCAGAGAAAGAATGTTTTAGATAAGGAAGAATAGACAACCTTGAGAAGCTGATCCTGCTCATTCAGACTCCTTCTTTGGCTGCATGGGCCAGTCAACAAGGACTTTTACAATCCTGAGTCATCCCAGCACCGCAGACCCTGAGAATTAATGACCTTTTTTATCCCCTAATCCATGGATAAATAACTGCCTTATGTTTTAGAGATGGAGTGTCCATTTGTTAGCCAAATTCTGCAGGCAGTTGGACAGAGCAGGACAAGGGAACAGCACATGCCTGTGGCTCTGGGCTTGAGGGCAGGGGCTACAATACAGGCAGCCACTGGGAGACATTTTCAAAGAAAGAGGGGACTGAGAGTTATTCCTTCTTCATCAGGAGACTGGCAAAAGAAGGAACAATTTCTCACAGCTTTAGTATATATTTTGCAGCAAAGATAGCTCTCCTCAGTACAGGGTACCAACAATAATTTTCTCACTTGGCATTGCCTCACCAATTAGGATGAAATCCTGAAGGCTACAGCAGTCACATTTTGCATGGCTGTGTAGTGAATTACAGCATATATCCACTTAGATAATTTGCATAACAATATATTTGGAGTTTAATTGGGGATGACATGAATGTAGTTGAGCTGTCACATTGGCTAGGTATATTGCATCACAATCAAGTGAATTTTCTTTAAATAAAGAGACTAATTAATGAAAAATAATAATTCTTACTGCATTACCAGTAACCAAAGTAAAAACATGAAACTGATATTTTAATTCTAAAAAAATCCCAGTGAATAGCTAACTAGGTTTTGAACTGCACAAACCAGGAGTCTTTAATTGCCTGGATTGAACAGGGATGTGGCAGAATTGTTTATTTACAGGGGTGGAAAATTTCAGATGTGCTTATTTAGGTAAACCTAGCTTTTAGAGAATTCTGACATCTGGATTTTTTTTTGACTGTTGAGAAACTGAATATATAAAAAAAAAGAAAATTAATTATAAACTACATATGAACTAATTCATGCACTACACCTGCCCTTTAGATTGAAGCAGGAAAGTTTTCCTAAAAGTTGAAAGAAGCATAGCTTTGGGTTATGGATGGAAAAGTAGTAGCCTATAATATATAAATAAAGGGTGAGAGATGTATAGGCAAATCTTCCAATATTTATGGAAGCCACAGCTACAGTTGCTTTGGCTCTAAATGTCAAATACAAGCACAGATAAATTGGCAATTATATATTTTAACTGCAAGCACAGAAAAGACAAGCAAGTGAGAACATTTAATTGGCATATTCTTGGTAATAATGCATTAAGATAAACTGTGGAACAATGAAGCTTATTGCTCAAATGCTTACCCAAACCTAGGCAACCATTTAGTATGTGATATGTTTAAAAAACCAAAATACATAGCCAAAAATTATTTAAAAGCTTTCATATGCAAATGAAAAGCTCTTTCCTGTTATATTTTCCTCCAGAGTGTTGTATATTAGCATTTTGGTAGCATACTTATGTGTAGCTTTATTTTTCTTCAATTTGCAGCTGTGGTATTTGCAGAGTAAGTAGCACTACCTAGGTTCATTAATGCAGCATTTATACTCTGCAACTTTTCATGTAAATATCATGTTTCAAGGCAGCATTATGAATATTTCACGTGATTTTGTGAGGTATTTTTCTTCAGGAGGGAGACCATTATTGTTAATATGCTGCTTATCTAAAATGATTGGTTCAAGAATATTTCAATTTTATTTTTCTTCCTTTGACAAGCTTGCTTCTATTGCCATATTCTTTAATTATAAGATTTTGTAAATTACAATATGACGTCATCTTAATCTTACTTATTTGCTAGTTGTGCCCTCTGAATTAGGAACCTTTGAAGACAAATTGAAAGCTCTTTCTGCTCCAGAGTATTGCTATTTGCACAGCTCACACCAATGGAGAGAATTGCTGATGCTATAGCAGCTTTAGCAGCCTCTTATTTGGAACAATGGGCAACTCAAACATTTAACATTCATTTTATTTCTGGGGAAACTTAAGGCAGGTATTCCCTATTTCAAATGTAAAGATATCTATAAAACCTGTAGTGATAGCTTTGAAATACACCATGGAGGTACTTCAAGGTATTTTCTTTGACTAAAATTACCCAGGGCATTTCAAATCTCAGCTGGGGGAATCTGTTTCCCCAGTGTTGTTCCTGTGCTCACGTTCAGCTCAGCTGGAGGCTGCAGTCTGGTTGCCAGGAGGTAAATCCTGGATTTTGCTGTGCCAATGTAACAGCTGAATTTCAATCAATATTTTTAACTTGGTCTGGAAATCATCTCTGTTAAATAATTGGTTTTCTTTTGAGTGTTTGTTCTGCCTTGAGAAGTTTTTTTTCTGGCTTAGTCTGCAAGGTGTGTACTGTCCTCTGTATATAATAGTCCTGTATCCAACTGTAGTAGACTGTGGGCATACCATAGACCTGAAAAGCATGGAACCTTTCCCATTATACTTCACCTAAAAGGGACTGATAATGTCAGAGTCAAATATTTAATTGACAGGCACAGAAACCATTCCTCTAATGCTATCATATGCTAATTTAGAGGTTAGATAAACAAGCACAAACAGAGCTACTGCCTATTACTGTCCAGACTGTCCTTTGGTCAACTCTTTGGCACTTTATCTTCATTTCAGACAAACAAAGAAAAATGTACACAGCCATGCCTTAGATGAACTCATATATTATTCAATAAGTACCCAGAAGGCTTAGGAGTACAAGACATTAATCAGTTAAAAAAATGCTGTATTGGGGAAGTAAGGATGGGTGGTCTTTCTTTTAGAATATATTTCTAAATCGTGAACTGGACAAGGACCTGAGCTTTGGTATCGCTGTTTCCTGAGAAAGAGACTTAATTTGTTTCAGTAGTGTCAAGTAATTTAGGTTTTTTTTTTGGAGTCTAAATATATAATAGAAGAAATTTAGACAATGTGATGCTCATATTGAAGCATTATTGTAGTCCTCAAAAAAATATCTGCAGTTGGAAATGGTGTTTGCAGTAATGAGTATATTTCATTTGTCTCTTAGTAGAAATTATTTCAAAAGAGTAATCAGAAGGTTATCTTAAGAAAAAGGAAACAAAATAAAACTTTTTTTTTTCCAACATTTGGAAACAAAATGCAACTTAAAAAAGAAAGAAACTATTCTACAGATGTCTACCTTTTGTTCTTCATGTCTCAAGTATCTCTTCTATTTAATTCCCTTGTAATTAATTCTTCCACAAATGGACAATAGCTTTTATTTGCCCAAACAAAAGTAAGGGATAGGCATGATATTTTTCACAGAGAAAAGGTAAGAATGTCCCTCTTTGGAAGAAATATTCACAATCTAAAATTTGTAATGTTTTAACTTTCCAAGAAGTGATTACTGGAGAGTTCAGGAAGAAGAAGGTATTTCTGTGTGCTGATGACTGTGACACCATTCCAGTGTGGATGGAGGGAAAGCTTTGACTCCATATTGCATCCTCTTGGTGGTTCAGAAAATCCAGTCCAGATGAACTCTAGCTGCTCTCAAGCAGCAGTCCAGTGAGGATTCCCCTGGGTCAGTATGGGGCCTGTGGAAAATGTTAATGTGTCCCACAGCTCATATTTTCCAGTTTTGAGTTAAACTATTCAAGATAGGAAGCACGAATAATTTCTCAATGATATATCTCCCCCAAGAAAATTATACTTCAGTTAAAAGGCCCTAAATACATCTTGCACTCTAGGACTAAAAATTTATTTCTTCGAGAGTCTTTTGGGAGTATGGTATTATTTCTGAGATCCTTGAAGTACCCATTTACATTTAAGTTCAAAAAGCCTTTGTAAGACTCAGCAAACAGCCTCCCTTTACAGTGTTGAAGGGAACTTTTACAAACAATTGGAAAGGGAGGGCAGGAATAGGAGAGAATCTTTTTATCTCTACAGAGCACCAGATATTACCACTGTAGTGTAATTTGTATGAAATCAATCTTTACAATTAGTATTTTGCCTGCCTGTGGCAGTGTACCTCTGTTCACTGGATTTAGTAATCTGGATCTCAGTTCTAAACCTTGTTCCCTACCAGGGAAAGATGTTATTACTGTCAAGTTATTCATTAGACTAATTTAAATATTAACACAAGGATCACAATGTCTCACCAAATTTATTCTAAAAATGGAGCATATGCACATTTTCCTATCTTCATTTGCTGATTTCCCCCAAACAAGCAGCTAATATTAAAAAAATAATTGACATAAAATGGTAAGAAATAAAAATCCAATGCCTTGAATAAATTCTAAATTAAAAACCATATGCCAACCTAAATTGAAGGAGAATAATTTTGATTGGGTATTAGGAATTCTTTACTAAAAGGGTGTTGAAGCACAAGAACAGGTTGCCCACAGAAGTTGTGGATGCCTTAACCAACTTGAGCCAATGTTCAAGGCCAGGCTGGACAGGGCTCTGAGCAACTTGGTCTGCTGGGAGGTGTTCTTGCCTCTGGCAAGGGGCTGGAACTAAATGATCTTTGACGTCCCTTCCAACCCAAACTATTCTATGATTTTCTGATTCCGTGATTCTATGAGTCTATGCTATTTACCATTTAATTATTTTTCTGCATATAATAAAGAAGTCGAAAAATTTTACTTACAGAAGAAATCTCATTAGGAATGAAGAAAAAAAATAGAGTTTATTTATGCTAGTCTGGGCTGGGTGGGGTTATTCCTACAATAATTTTCTTGTGCAAATGTAGTTTAATGTATGCACCATCTTTCTTGTTGTATGAAGGAAGGCAATATGGTTGTGTGTTTGAATGGTGTTTATTGTGGTGCACAAGCATGATTTAAAGATAAGCTCAGATGCAAACACATTGCTCAATTGGTCCTAGCTTTAAAAAAATAGTATTACAGAAAAGAAGGAAGGCATAAGGTGGGCTTAACTCGTACAGTGGCCAAAACTCTCCCAGTCTTTTGCTCACTGCCCTCTCCTGGGGAATGGGCTTTTGTTTAATTTTAGTTTGTTTTGTTTTGAAGAAATGTCTCTCCCATCTTGTCTGGAGCCATTTTTTCCCAAGTTTTAGTCATACATAGCAAAATCTCCCTGGGTAAGCAGAGGAATGTGTGATTACTTGTTAATTTTTTCTATTAAGAGGACATCTTTTCTCCCGTACAAGCTTACCTAAGTAGTGAAGCACACTTAGCAAAAGAAACTTGGATAATGCACTGTAGTGAAGCTTGATCATGCAAGCACTATATGGAGAGTTTTTGACCACCTTGCACACAGCAAATTTATGAAATACACAGCCAGGTTTTAAGTGAGTGTAATTTTTAAATACTTATGTGCATGGTCTTCTGCCTTGACCCAAACTAACATGATTAAAGTACTATCAAAGATTTTTCTTCCTCTAAGCAACCTTATTTCTCCCTAATTGCAGAGGAAATCTGAATATTAATTTTCACTTGTAAAGTTGTAAAGCAATCTTTAAGACCAAATTTAATTGAATTTTTTTACTTCTAAAATTCTGTTTCAGAAATTTGGAAGTAAAAAATACACAGACTTTTGGTGTATTTTAACCTAAATCTATTATGCAATTCTAATAAATTAATCTAGTTAATATCTCATGTAAACTCTGTCAGCAGTCTCCAGCATTCAGTGTTATATAACTTCTAAAAAATAATTTGGTGAAATAATAATAATTAGTTCTCCTCTTTCTCCAATTGCTTTGAAATAAAAAGGGACATGTCTATTTCCTAAAATACCAATGGTAAGAAACTGGTGGATGAAAGATTTAATTCTTTAGAAGTACAAACACATGAAAAATGGATGTGGGTGGGGTTTTTTTATTTTTAAAGAAGTAACATTTTTGTATTGAATATGGTTTTGCTAATATGTGGCTTTCTGCACATTTATATATATTAGCATATATATGAACATATAAATATATATTTTCCCTAATTTTATAAATTATTTCCGTGCTTGGCACAAAGATGCTGAAGTGGTACAGATGATACTATATTCCATTTTTATGCTGAATTAGAAAATTAATTAACTCCTTTGCTAAGGCTTGAGTTCAAGAAACATTAGATTTTGCCTTATCAAAATCCCAGTCACAAGGACAAGTGACTGTGATTTCCATGCAAATATTTCAATTTTCAAGTCATTGAAGAATTAAGAAGAGTTTTTTTCAGATATGAGGATCTTTCAAAGTTATCAGTGAGAAGCACATAATTGTTTTTGTGAGCAGGGTTTGTGAAACCTGCATAACCAATTTATATCCTCTATCCTAATCATTTCTATAGGCATAGCATAATCCAGCCCACTTGACTTTGTCCTTGCAGCATTTGGAGATCCGAAATGAAAAAGTCAAACAATTGGCTAAATCAGACAGGAAAGAGATAAGTAAAAAGGGCAAAATCTTACCCTAAATATGGGCAGTGAACTGTTTGCTGCTTTTTAAATTTGATACTAATAATAACAATGCAAGCAAAGGTTAGTTACTGCTTAACACCTGCAAATTCTAAACAATGGGAAACAATTTTTACAGATCTTTGTAAGCCCTTTGAATAGCTTTATATTACCTGTAACAGTGAAACACACAGTTAAATGGTACATTAGAGGCTATGGAACCAGAAGTTGAGGCTGATATTCTGATTTCATATGCAGTTTCCCTTTTGAACAGCATGTGAATATATGGTCACAAGAATTTCTTTGTAAATGATGCTATTAGCATCTTATTTACTTGAATGACTGCATATATATTAAATAATAGAAAGGATATATAAATCCCTGGTGTTTGAATTGGAAAGATATTTAGTAGTCCAAGCATGATGGCTATAGAAGCAATTGATTACAAAAATACCAAATATCAGATGGTTTACATACACACCTCTAATCTGAAAACACGTAGAATAAAAAATTTGCTTGTGACTACTTTGAAATTCAGAGGTTTATCTGAAAATGGACTTTTTCAAGATGTTATGTTTGTGCAAATATTCTGTGGTGGAGTTACAAGGCATAAATATAAGCAAGCTATAAAATCATCAAAATACTGTATTTCTTAAGAGATGGGGTTTTGTTTTTCTCCATTTTTTAAAAACACTTTTGCTGTTAGTGCAACATGCCTTTGTTTTGGTGTTGTTTATCTTCTTCTCTCTAGTCTTTCTTCATCCAGGATTGCAATGAATCTACCGCTTCTTCTTGGATGGCATGCAAAAATAGCAAATTCATTGCAACAACTCTCAAGCCATGTAAGAATAGCCACACAGAACATAAAAGCAGTTTGCCTCTCAGAGCTTTGCTTTTGGTTGCTAATGGAAAGCATTCAATATTAAATAAACAATTTATAGTGTTTTGCATAAATCCTTAGCACAGTACTTCTGGTACAGAAACTATATCATGTATGTGTACAAATCAAATATTTGTCATAGATGTTGAAGCTATAATGATGAAAAAATGTGTCAGAGAATAAACAGTTCTGCTGCTAGGAGTAGTGATGTTACTTGACCACATACCTTCTGACTGAAAATACCAGCATCCAGAAAATAAATTTTAACTTGCCAACTGCAAAATTTATACTTCTAATATCTGGAATATTTGCTGCCATGAGTTCTATTTCTGGAAATGATGGAGAATCCTGAAGGAAATCTATACAGCAGATACAATATAGCACAAATACTATGGATGAAATAAATTGGAATACAGTATGCCAGGTTTCAAGCACTTCATATTATTTAATTGCCTATGACAGAAGGTGCTTAATCGTCTTGAGGATGCAAATTACATATCCTTCATACCATATCATATCAGTATGGTATGATAATGCTATATATCTGTAGTTCAGTACATAGGAATTTCTCCATTTCACTTCAAAGACTATTTTACTTCTGTTTTCTGTTTGGAAGCAATGAGGATGAAAGGACTAAAACTCCCTTTTTGTTCTTAATTTCTTTCTTATTGAGATTGGAAAAGGATAATATTTAGTACCAATTTTAGTGGTCTTTGTCCTGACAACATCTACCCATTAGAAAATAGGATTAAATGATTTAATATTGGACAAACCAGCAGCTGTCAATTGGTAATGATTTGCCATCTGTATTTAATGATGAATTTGATGGTAAGCTACTGGGAGAAATCTATGCCCTTTTGAAAATCTCCTGGACCACCTATTTTTTTAGTATATTTTTTGTATGCACAATGAAAACATCCAATGTTTTGACGTATGACCAGCTCACATACCTTATTTTACATATGTTTATCTTGTAAGCAAAATAATTACAATAATACTACACAGGGAAAGTGAGTGTGTATATATATATTTTCTGGAGCTGTACTAATGAGCATTATCTTATGTCGCTATGGAAATTTAGAGAATTATTTATACCCTATTCAGAGGCTGTAATTTTTTCATGAAGAACATCTTTGCAATTGTGTTACCTACAAGGTAGCCAAAAATTTAAATAACCAAAAGGCCTCTTGTGTCTGTAGGTCAGTTATAACCCATTTAATATGTAGCCTATTCACTCCATTCCTTGCCAACTAATAACGAGGCTGTAAACAGGCTATACTTTTGGAAAGTCAGTTTTTATGCTTGTGTAATCCCTGACAAGGTACATATCTCATGTCTGTTTTAATATGAATGGATGAGCCATTTACTGGTTTCTTTCCCAGAGGTGAATGGCCATTTCCTAAGCTCTGAAAAGGGCTGTTGTGATCAATCTTCTCATTACCCATTTTTTTTTCTAAAAAAATTATAGGTAGTATTACCTGATTACCTAACATTACCTGAAATTACCCAAAAAGGAACTATCTGTTCCATGTATATCCTCCTGTAAAATCTCCAAAAAATTTCACCAGCATGTCCTCTCCTTGATACTACTTGTCCATTTTATTTGCTGCCAAGATAACCAAGCAGACTTTGCTAGTTTTCAAGTCTGATAGTGGACAATTTTAGATAAAAAACAATTCCCATTACATGTTCTACAAAACAATGCTTTGTGATACTGGAAAATTTCCAGAGAACTTTTGGAAATGTATATACTCTGCCTTGAATGAAGTTCAGTGTTTTCCTTCTAACTTTGTACCGGGAATAAATCAGTTTTATGGAAGATAACTAAAGCCAGCTGTTAAAATAAATCTAATCAATTATTAGTAGATGTATCTGAGACTTGTTATGATGATTTAAAATATTTCAGAAGATACCTGAAACTGGATAACATTTTATTTTAACTATCTTCCCGTTAGTATGCCCATTCCTGGGAACCTTCAGCTTTACCAAAGTTAATGGTCTTGAAACGCAAATCTCAAAATACAAATTTGCCAGTTTTTAATATAAACTAAAGGTAGAAGTAGTAATGAAAAGTTACACTAATGACTTAAAGATCTATTGTATAACCTGGATAATGCTAACTTTTTCCTGAAGCAAGCCTCTTTGTCAATATGAATGCACATCAAAAAAGAAGCATAGATCACAACTGTGTGTTGTTAACTGAAAATGGATTAAGCTGAGAAAAAGTCTAATAATCCTTAATTGGTACTGCTTTGGGTATTAAACTTCAGGAGAGACTATGGAGAGACTGTTAAACAGAGATTAATCTTGACTTAAGTGTCATTATTTTCTTCCCTCAAAGCAAGTTCCTCCACTTACTTAGCTCATGTATCTTCTAGAGCAGGCTTGCTCTGTTAGATGGGGAATCAAGCAATTCCCATTGTTAAGAAAACACATTTTCTATTGGTCACCCTTTCAGTAATCTTATCAGGTGATTATAAATTCACCTGATATTCTCATAATATTTATTGGGTTTACAGTTTTTTTTTTTCCCAGAGAAAGGTGACAGAGTGGAATTTTTTTAATAAGACCTTTCATCATTGAGTGGACAAAGAATAAGGCTCCCTCATCACTTAAACCATCTGCATTTTCTGTATACTTTGTTCATCTAATGGCTTGATGAATATTTTTGGTCCATAATTATTCAGATAAATGTGTGTTGAAATAATTGAGAGTTGTCATTCACTGTAATACTTGATTTCCTCTAAGGTGATATGGATTTATAATATGGTGACAAGATGATAATCTAGGAGAGAGTGAGGACCATGTTTTCCAGGCTTCAGAAAAGTCTGGAGTCAGAGGAGATTAAGACAGAAGCACACTCAAGAAGTTGCCTTTACTTATGAACGATCTCCAGTTTAAAGACAAACAACTTGGTAAAAAATTGTCAGTTTAAGACTATACCTTCCCCCTCAGTAAACTAAGTTAAATTTTGTACTGTTGTAGTTCATTTTATTTGTTTGTCCTTAATAAAAATAAAAAGATATGCTAGAAATTCCATTGAGGTTTTGAATCACAGTGTCAGTGTAATTTTAGCTGGGGAAAAGTAGCCACTTTAGACTTACCTGAGGACAAAATTGTGGTAACTGCCTTCTTTTGAAGGTGAGTTTAATGAATAAATGATTGAAGAAACACCACCTTATAAAATTTAAACTAACAGTGCTGAGTTTATTATTATAATAATCTAAATTCATGTAGTAGATTGCATGAGGTGAGAGAAGTAGTTATCTTGAAGGTGACTTGGCACCTGTATCTTGGGTGTTTTATATCATGAAGTAACTATTATTTTTTCTCTTTTTTTTTTTTTCAGTAGAAAGTCCAGAAAAATGCAATTCTGATTATTAGTCCTTGAGTTCCTATGTTGATTATAAATAAGAAGAAAATACATCAAAATTCTGGTAGTCATTGTTTTTTAATCTGTTCTAATCAAATAAATGTTGTTGAGTTTTGCCAAATTACAGCTGTTATAGCAATTCATATTTGAAGGGAAATTAAATCTAAAGGTGTAACTTTACTAAATGAATTTTTAAGGTAATTTAAAGAACTACTAGCAAAAGTCTTGGCAAAACCAGGTTTAATATAAAATCAGAAACAACTCAGTTTGTTGGCAATGTTCCCTGTACTACTTATAAAGTGATTAAAGCACACTGAAAAAAAAAAACAAACCAAATTCAACTTATAAATTATCTATTTAGAATCTGTGGTGGGGGAAGGGAAAGGAAAGAGTAGGAAAGGGTAAGCATAAAAAGGAATAAGGAAGACCCTCCTGTTAAGCTATAAGGTTCAGAGTAGACCCCCTTGCTAAACTGAGTGCCAGACTTGACTGACAGGTTAGGTCTAAAGATGTAACAGCACTTAACTGATAGCTAAAGTTAAAAATTTTAACAAAGGATTCATATAGAATTTACTATAGCACAACGGTAACTCACTCACTGGTCTAGCTTATTCACAAATTTAAAGTACTTAGAATCCAGGAGAGCAAAATTTATATTACATTTGCTACAGCATATTCATAATTCCTATGCACACAGACCTGAAGGAGTGTGTAAAGATGCACCTGTGAAAAATTCCCCTTAAATTCAGTGAAATATATCAGAGGCCTTTGCATCTTCTCAATGGACAAAGGGTTGAGCCTTGAGGAGTGGGGTGCCAGCCCAGGGTCTGTGGTCATTCACCAGTCCTCAGTACAGCAAACTCAATACTTCCCTGGCTGTGAGAGGTGTCCCCCTCAGAGTGAGGCTGCTGGTTGCAACCTGGTGAGGTCCAGAAAAGCTCAAAGAGTCTCACTTTGGACCACTGTTTTCAGGATTTCAAGCGCGTGGGCTTTAATCATAATAACGTTTCGTCCTGGCCACAATTCAGGGCAGTAACTGACTCTGAAAGTTTGATAACAAAAATGCTATTCCACTTGAGTTGTTATTTAGACAAGAAAAATAAGTTTCCAAGGCTGTTCACTAAAAAACAGGAGCTTGATAGACAGCACTAGTTCCTGGGAACAGACAGTTATTTCTGATAAGCTCAAAGAAGAGCTTAGCCCATGTGCTATTCATTAAAGCTATGGTCTAATGAGAATTTCTCATCATGCAGTGTGGCTCAGGGAGTGGGAGGGATGCACCACCACAGTAATCAAACACAGGAAATGGATACTAATCGTGGCAAAAATATTAAACTTTTTTTTTTTACAACATTGTTAAAAATTGTCTCAAAAGTCCCTAAAGATTTAACAACAAGCTCACACTCATGGCAAAAGATTTAGTAGCTTTGTCAACTTATTTTTTCTTATGTGTATAGTTAAAATTTAACTATTTTTTTCTTCTAAGTGAATCTGTTTAGCAAGTGGATATTAAGATGTCTTTTATAGTTCTTTTTTCTCCTTACCATGAAAAGAATGAATGCATCAGACAATTGCCAGAAGCAAGAAATTGGAAAGAAAGCCTTCACGCATCTGACTCATTAAGTGGAAACTTTTCCATCTGCATTCACTTTGTTAGCTCACAGAAATGTTTAATCAAGAATTAGAAAGACTGATGACAACTTGTGTTTTTTGTTTAGGTTGCTTTTTATAGAGATATAATTCCAAATGAGATGCATTTCTCATGTCAGTGATAATGAGCCCATAAACCGCTTGGTATCTTTCTAAAGTGCAGGTGGCAAGTGTGATTGTGACATGACAATACTAGGAATGCCTGTAAACATATAAAAGTACCAATCTGTGCATTTGTGGGATCGTGAATACCAGCCATGGACAAGGACACAAGGTTCTTAATAGAGGATGAATTCTACTTATATTCTGTTTTGTTGTTTTTTTTTCTGAATAAAACCTGTACTTCTGGGTCATTTTATGTAAGCTAGGTTTGGTGTACCTAAAAGAGAATCTTTTCTGTTATGGAAAGATATTTGTGTAACATGACTGTTAGGTTAATTCTGTAATTATCTCAGCAGAAATAATTTCAGAAGCAGCATTCATTGTGAAATACTTCTGATTAACATCACCAGCATCAATTGCTAAAATAGATTTATAAAAATAAATTGTGGTGGGTGAGGATTCCTGTCCTGACAAAGAGTAAAACTTATCTCCTCATTACCTGAGAAACATGTAGAAGGATATGGGTTTCTAAAGATTTTGAGAAGAAATGTGGCAGAAATTACAGAATTATACAAAATAAATGCCTGTTCCAGTACTTTTAGTAAGACAACTTAAATGAGACAGTAGATTGCCTTATATTAACTGTAAATTGTGTTAAAGTATTTTAAAATTACTAAATATTGTTAATGTCTCCAAAAGTGGCAGTTATCACCAGCTAGGTTTAGCTATCTTCATTGATTAGAATGAAATTCAGTGCACACTATTTTTATGCCTGCTTGCACAGTTCTTCAAACAGTGATAATTTTTGTTAAATTAAACATTTTAAATGTTCTCATTTTGTATGGTATTCATAAGTTTCAAAAAATTGTCACAAAAAATTATAACACTCTACTTACTGAGTATAAAGCACATCTTGCCTGAAACCAATTTTTTTTTTTTTTACTGTACAGCTCAAGATTAATTTATTTAAAGTTTTGTGTCAGAAAGGATCCCACACTCTTTAGAAAACAGGCTAAATTGTGGTCTAATTAAAACAACATGTTTCCTTCCCCACAGAAATTGTTCATAGTAACTCTTCCCAGAGTTTCACTTAAATATTTTGAGGTAAAATGAATGAAAAATTTTTGATTTTCAGATGCAAATGAAAGAGCTTTTTGTAATTTTTTTTAGTCATGTTACTGAGCTAGTTTATTATTAGCACCTGAAATGTGTTTATGATGTGGGGGTGTGGTTTTTTCCCTTTCAAAGGTGCTGTGCTATTAAAAGGACTTTGGTGTTGGCTGGGACTCTTTTTCTGCAGTCTTGTATGGTCATTTAACTCCCTTATTTCCCAGTGAAAGAACATGACAGCAGCTGGACTACAGTGATTTTTCCACAACTAAGATCATATTGGGAGTGGGTAATTTATAATATTCTAAAGGAAGAATGTTTCTTCCTCTAAATCAACCTTTTTCTGCTAACTGGCAGCTCTGTATGTAATGTATGTTTTTGAAGTTCTTGTTTGAACAAAGTAAATAACAAAGGCTGTTTGATATTTGAAGTTGCTAGATTTTTGAACAATGGATTTTATAACAAAATATAAGTTTCAGAATGATAGCTAAAATTATTAAGATTATGCTTGTGGAAGTTCTATAGCTAACCCTCTAAAAAAGAGAAAAATGCTTGGCTTTTGCAGATGGATCTGGATAGATTGAAGTATGGGAAAATCATCAGTGCCATGAAATTGGGGATGACCAAATGCCAGATTCTGTATCTGGGATGAAGTAAGGCTGGACACAAATCTAAGTTGGGAGAAGAGTGACTGGAGAACAGCCCTGAAAAAGGGGTCTGGGGGTTCTGATTGACAGGAAACTCAGAAAGAGTCAGCTGTGCTGACCCAGAGGTTGGTCAAAGCATAAACACATTTCCTGGAGATCGGGATTATTAATTCTATTCTAAAGAGAAAAGTATTCTATTCTATTTCTTATAGTGCCACTGAGAAGATCTGAAATGCACTAAGGTTGATCAAGCAAATTGCATTAATTCATTGAATAAATCAGATTTTATTCATTTGTTTATTTATTTATCTTATGTATTTTCTGGAGCTTTAATATTGTCAAAATGCAGCCTTGTCTAAATGCTTCTTTATTGATGATTTATTCTTATTTCCTGTAATTCTTTGAATAATACAGCATGTCATATTTTGAAAATGGAGTATCAAGCTAGAGAGACCACTTCTGGTAGGAGCTTAATTAAGTTTGTGTAGTAATTGTGGAGTGCTCCTAAAATTCTGTTCTTCACAGGGAATTAGCTTGTGGTTAAACAGAACTAGCTTTTACCCCATCCTCCTAGTTGCTAGACTTTATTAAAAGATGCTGAAATCTAATTAAATTCACACTTATATAAATTATCAATGTCCTTTATTTTAATGGCTTTCACTAAGATGATTTCATTGCATGTGGGAAAATACTGGGTATCCCAACATCTTCTATTCATTTTTATCCCATGCATTAAATAAGTGTAACAGGGGACCACAACTTGCTAAAATTAGTCCATGCTGACATTTACTTTTCTTGACCTTTAGAAAATTCTAGGTATCTAATGTCATAGAAGTTAGTATCACTAATAAAACAACTCTAAATCATATGTTGTTTACACTAATTACTTTTTTTTCCTTAAGAGCACTTTGCAACATTAATGTGTTTTCCCCTGCTCTGCCATCTGTACTGGTTCCTTCTTTAGGAGAAGAAACAGGTATAAAGGATGTCAGTATTCCCCACATACATGTTCTTTTGGAATACTTCAATGCAAATATTTTACCTGGAATCTTAAGCCTTGTGTGGACTTACAGAAAAGTTAAAATCAGGTCTAGCATACCCACTAAACAGCAGACTCCCAAACAGTGTTATGTGACAGATTACTGTTATTTTTAGTTCAGCTGAACCATACTTTTGAGCCCAGATGCCCTTCACAGAAGAGAAGGAGATTGTGTTCCCTTCATGACCTTTGTTAAGTTATTTGAATTTTCAAGTGGAATATAGAAAACAGGTTTCAAATCCACCTTTTCATGCTTTGGAAATGAACTCAAAACTGCCTTAATGTTTCTTCAGAGACTTATCTTAGGAGACTTTAGAGACTTAGGAGACTAATGAGTCTTCTACAGAGTATGCACTTAGGAATTTCTAAGAAACTGTCCTGCTGGAGCTGTTGCATTTTAAAAAATAATTGGATATTTCTTCAAGGAGGAATGAGATTGATTTCTCCCAGTTTTGGGTGATTTAAATTGCAAGCCAAAAAAACAATCAGCCTTTCATTTCTTTCTATCTCTCTCCTTGTCCCATCCTCCAAAATACTCTGACTCAGGGATTTAAGAAGATATGAGTTTCTTGTCTGGTTTACATTAGCAGGGTAAAGTCACTTTTCAAAGATATGCAGAATAACCTTCTATGAATATTGAATCAGTCAAGACCTGAAATGTTTTGTATATTTAGTTGAGTCTTTTTCAATTTATGGTGACAATTATTTATGCAATTTGGCTAAAATAATGAATAAGTTTGATTGTCCCAGATTTTGTAAATACCTGTACAAATTCCCCAACCACCTCTATTCTGAGCTTTTGAAATAGCTTAGTAAATGACAGAGGCTATTCCACAAAAAATAAAAAGCATTAATGACAAAAAATGAATGTGGAAATCTTCAACATAGAAAGGTGACCTAAAATCTTTGCTGCCTGGGTTATACAGGTCAGTTATTCCTGTAGGCAAGTGCATTTAGAATTTCCTTGGAGGGAGATCTGGAATTGTAGAGTTTAGACAAGGGGGGTTCTCCTGGAGAGAAATTCTCCATTACATTAGTTTCATTAGTTTTGTAAGTGAGGTTGTTTTTTTTTTTTTAATTGAGCCAACAGTCCAAGTGGCATTCTTTCAGTTGAGCTCCAGTAAATTATCGGTAATTAAAATTGTTGGAGAAATACCTTTGATGCCAGAGGTTGAAGAGCCTGACATCCCAGAACCTAGCAGAATAGAGATAATCTGATCTTTTATTAAACACCTGCTGCTGGGAGTTGTATAGTTTTACCTACATTAACTGTCAAGATGTTCTGGACAGCAGGACTATTGCAGATACGATTCAACAATAAATTATAGTCAATTGCCCAGTAGCTATTAGTACCTCACAAAATTTTCCTAGTGTTGGTGGGAAGATCAAGTGATATTTGTGCTTTTTGGTTTCCTTGACTTGTTTGCTAAAGTTGTTTTCTCATCAATCCATAAAAATAAGAAAATAAACCCAGATGATTTATATCTGTCTTGTTTAAAGTGCAAGACTGAGAGGAAAGCAAGGGTCAAGTTATTTTATTATCTACAACAAAAGGAGAGTGTGACTCACAAGCCCCAGTTTCTAATCTGTAAGTTGCATATAATAGTTTTTAGTTTCAAACAAAGTTAGAGACTTGGTTTGTGGTAGCTTGTGTAAAATACTGAAAAATTCTCCTATATGATTATAATTATTTCTATGCCACTGAAATTCCTTAGACTTGATGTGTACAGTGTCATGTTAATACACTCTACTGTTTAAACAGTATAGTAAAAATCAGAGCCTGAAAATGCATATATATTTTGTCTGGATTCCTTCCAGCTTTTCACCACCAGCAAAGTATTCCTGTCCCCTGAAAATCTACATTTTCCTGTAATAGAGGCTAGTAATATTCATGAGAAGCACACTGTTCTGTGTCCTGCATGTGACTTACATGCTGTCACTCTGATCTATCTAGGGATCACTCTGATTCCTAGATACTGCAAGCAGAAAAAAAAAAAAAAAAGGTGGAAATTAATCTGAATCCAGATTTTAAAAATACATATATTTTTAAAATGAAAAAAGCAAACAGATAAATACCCTCTCAAAAGATATTGTAACTCAGATTGTCTTGCCACTGTGGGAAAATGCTGATTTTATCTTTGCTATCATCTTCCACACTGAGTCTTCTGGGTGCCATGTAGTGCAGCAGCTTACAAGCACTCTTGATACCTGTGTTCAGTGTTGTAGGGAAATAGCCCAGGTTTTAAGTGGTGTCTGAGTAGGGATGAAATTTGGAACCTGGCCTGGAAATTCTTGCTGATAGATGGACGTTAAACACCCAGGCACACATCCATTGAATTCAAAATTAGGATGTTTATAGAACATATACCTATGTACTTGTTAATGTTTTCTGGACCTGTGGGATTTGGAGACAGGTGCTACACATACTGCAGCAGCTGGTCAGAGGGCTGTTATCTATTTCTTCTGTTAAGGCAAAGCCATCTGATTACCAGAGCTATGCACAGCCTGCCATGGTAAATCCTATTGTGTATAGAGCAAACAGACCAGCAAAGGAAAAGAGTTTACGTGCTTTCTGACAGGAAATGAGGTTTCTGATGTTCAGGCACAAGGGGGATGTCACTGGAAATATTTGATCCATTCAGAGACAAGATAAACTGATCAAAAGAAGTGAAAAATGTAGTCCTGTTTAATTAGGTCAGCACTAAGCACTGTGAAGATGGGCTTCTGAATCCGTTTGTCATTATGGATATTGAAGAAAAAGTGGGGAAGAATCTGCTGGCTTTGATTTCCAATGCAGGTGTAGAAAATACATGATTTCTCCATCCTTCTGTGAGCTTTTTTATAAGGTAAAAAACAGGCAGCCAGGATGCCCAGTGCAACCTAATAGGAATAAATTTGAATATTGTGCTGGGAATTAGGATCTTGATTTCCCTGCATTTCAATTTGCACTTAGAAATTAAAAGGAAGCTTTCAAGAATATTTCTTTTGACATACAATTTGAAACTGTAGGAAGACAAATGTTTATCTCATGTGGAAAAAATGACTAAAATGGAAAGAAAAAAAATATAATCTTAAACATATTATCTTCTTCCTTTAAGCATTATAGAATATGTAACCAAATAGGTTTGTTTAATAGATTTATGTCTAATTAGGAAAGCAGGAGGAGGTAATACAACAGAGCTGGACAGTAGAAGGAAGCAGTATGGGGCTCAAGTATTAGGAAGTCAAATTTGTGCATAAAGCTTCAATTTGGATCCATGAAATATTTCAGAATATCATATTTTACATCCTTTTTCATGATTTAATCATCCTGCTCTTGGGAATTGAACATCTTTCAAATATATCACAGGAAACAAGCAAAACAGCTTTGAATGATGATGATAACCTGTCTACTTAATGTGTAAAACTAATGCAGAAAATGCCTATTATAATGAAAGGGAAATCAGCCAAATCATAGTATCCTTTCAGCAGCTCTCTTTATAGGATTTATGGATGTAGTTTAAAATATGTCTTTAAGAGGTAATCTCCCATAGGTTTGAAACAGCCTTTAAAAGGCATAGTCTTTTCTGCAAACTCAGAAGCGTGCAATACATGGAAAGCAGCCATCTGGTGTATTTTAAAAGGTAGCCATGAGTGTTTCTAGTTAACCAGGAGCAGCTATAACATAAGCTGTATGAACACCACAGCTGTTGGACAAAAGATATAAAATCCCCCCAGACTTTTCTTTCCTGTTTTGGGCTCTGAATTTCACTGACTGTGTTTTGTGACCTGGGATGTGGCAGTTGCAAGGAAGTCTGTACTGCTCTCCTTCCAATAGCCTTGCTCTGACTGTGTTGGATAGCTAAGCTGCCACATTTCCCTGTCTTCTCACCTACTGACAAGGAGAAAGGCCTGTTCTACAGACCAACATTGTACCAATAAACCAGACTTCAGTAAACAAATTTCATTTCTGAAACCCCAGTGGGATTTTTCTAGCATTTTCTCATTTTTACTTTCCAAAAACTAGTTTTTAATATGCCATGCCCCATATTAATTAAGGTGAAATTTTGTTTGTTCTCTTTTATAGGGCAGGAAATAATTATCCCACATTCTTCTAGTTGTTTCTGCTTGTGTGAGAATTTTTTTTTTTTGCTCTCAACCTATGCTCAGGTCTTTTGCCTCTCTGTCATACCTCTTCTGACATTTTAGCTACTTTTTGTTGTTTATATTTCTAGATGTCTTCAAGTGCATGGTCATGAACTTATCTGTGATAATTACTGCTTACATTATGTCTAAAAACTTATTTTCTAGACAGAGCCTATGATTATATAGCATTAGTATGTACAGGCCTCAGGAAATCACAGCCTCTTTGTGATGGGCTCTGGAGTTCACACTAACATACTGGTTTGCCTTCAAACATTTAACTGAATCCTATGATCTTAAAAAAGATGCAACTAGCATAATTATAGAATGGATTTCAAAGGACTGCTTGTGGTGGAAAGAGTTAGGTAAACACCAAATGCTTTGTAGTGCCTAGGGTAAAAAAAAAAAAAAAGAGTATAGACAAGGGAAGGGAAAAGGGAATAAAGAAAAAAATCCTGACTATAGAGATCTAAAGCTCCTGTAACAAATTTAAGCATTGCTAATGGCTGTAGGAAGGGCATGTAGATTAACTCTGCTAGCAGCTATACTAATGAGAATTTCTATAAGAACCCAAGATAAACTTCTCACCTTTAGAGGGCAGTAGTTAAATACCAGCAATGCAGTCATACTGACTAACCAGTATTCAGTTTTTGTCATGGGATACATTTCTTGTTGTATAATCATTTGCCAGTTAGACACTCAGAACTCACCTAGCTGGAGGAAATTGCACAGATTTGGTAAGTGGTCCCTAGCTCTGCAAGTCACAAGTGGTTCCCATTCCTCCTTTCAGGCTGGCTGGGACCATATTATCCTATACATAAAATAACACTGACAAGTACAACTTGCTCCATACCATCAAGGAATTTTCTAAGGAAACCTACAACAAAAAAAGTTTTATGTTAAAGGCAGTCAATTACATGGACACCAGTACTACTGGGTTTTTTTTTCTTTTTTTGTGTTTGAAGCTGATGATGAGTGATAATATTTGAAATAGAAAAAGCTGTACTAGAGAGAAAATGTGCTTTAGATTTTATTGCAGAGAATAAATGAAGTTATAGTTATTTAAGAAATAAAAGTAGATATGAGTGTATGGAGAGAAAGTAGTTGAAACACTCATACATATTCCTTAGGTGGTATTTTTTAATTTAATAATAATCTTAATACTGATTTACTGAACAATTTTAAAACCTAACAAGAAATATATCTCTTATTCGCATTCTTTTTCTTTAGTGAGATGCAACAGCTGGCCACCTTTCAAGCTGCCCATGTCAATATGTGTCCTTTTTATGTGTTTTGCAGTATCAAAGTCAAAGTTTAATAAAAAACAGCAGCTCTTTGTGTATTTGCAAATATTTGTTGAAGTTATCTAAAATAATTAACGTCCTTTGAATAGTAAGTTTTCATATGTAACAAAAGGTGACAAGATACGTGAGTAATCAAGTATTCACCAAAGTCATTGTGAGTGATGCATAGCCTTTGAAAGGTTTCTTTTGTGGTCATGTGTGTTCTTAAGCAATGTAAATGAGTGTATCAGTAGTTACAGTGAGAAATTTCCATGTAATAAAAATTGAGAAAATATAATGCAATATTTATCTTCAATAAAATTGAATGGGTACTCAAAATGTGTTGAATTGCAAATTCAATGTTCAAAAATGAATTGTTAACACAACAAATAAAAATGAAATATTTATATGAGTCTGCACTCACAAGTAAGTATATCTGTAAGCAACCTTAAAAATATCTGTGGAATGAAAGTATTGAAAAGAGAAGTCATATCAATTTAAAAAAGAATATTTCAGCTTTGGTTTTTGTGTTCCTTAAGGAACAAATTCTAAGAAGCTTCTATAGAAATAAAAAATTTGACTTCTTTTGAAATGCTTCATCTTGATTAGTATCTTGTATGCTTTGCTGGAACTGCTGCATTATTCCCTTCCCTTATTATTACCTGAAATGGCACTTTATAATGGAAAGCTCTCAGATTTAAGCAAAAACTGGTCAAAACCCTATAATTTTATATTAGGCCAGGTTAGGTAAAGGAGAAGTATAATGGTGAATGAAGAATGCACTCATCAAGTATGAGTTCCTGCAGGCATGAATGAGTAGCATCTTAATATAATGTGCTAAATTAGCTCTCAGGTGTTTAATCTGCATCCTCTGCAACTCAGTGCCGTGTGGTGTTGCACACAGTTTGCATGAAATGCTGTCCTAGCATACCTGAGGTTAAACTCCAGCTGACCTGATGAGGGTCATTGGATGAAGATGCCAAATGGGTCTTATAGCTGGCACCCAGCTGCCTTCATTTGAGGAGAAAAAATAAATCTAGCATCTGGACTGTATAAACAGACACCTGCCCTTGTAAATGACTGGGTCTGTGAGTTTTGGAATAGGAGTGAAATATGAAAACTCTAGGGCTGGAAAAGGCATTATTAAATGTCTTCCTCGACAGAGATACAAGAACATGGGCATGTCTATTTCAGTGGGAGGGTCCAGTGCACAAGCTGAATATGAGCTCATGTTTGGCACAAAAGAGCAGCCATGGCTGTTTTAGATCTGATGCCTTAGTATGTGTTCATTTACGGTCATGATGAAAAGTGCTGTTATCCTGTTTTGGCAAAGTTATGCAATTGCAGTTATTGCACTGAAGGGCCATAGAATAAACATGTCTGGGAAGAAGATCATTATCTGGAAATTAAACTGCTCATTTTGCTTTAGTTTACCAGGGAGGGACTGATGCTGCAGGGATAATAACTTCCTGATGGGCAACAATTTAATACAGTACCAAGCTTTTATTACATCTGCTAATATTAAGTATCTTGAATAAGTTGAATGTACAAGAGGATGTAATTAGAAAGGAATGGTATGATTGTTCTTGAAAAATACCAGATTTGAGATTAATACAAGGTTTTCACCTAAGTGTTATTTTAGGCCCTATAATGCCTTTACATAAATCACTTCCTATATTATATTGTAAATTCAAGATGAAGAGAGACTGAATCAAGAAAGGCCAGCACCGGTGTGGGTTTCATGGAAGGTGCCAGAATGGCAAATAACACAGTGATAGCTTTGTGGAAAGAGAGATTGGACCTAACAGTTTTCATATTTTGAAAAATAAGAGAAGTAGAAGGCACGTACACAATAATGGACTCCACTGACAAGATAAATGGTCACCCCTATTTACTACTTATTGCATAAGGACAAGGAAATAATCATGGAAATTGAAAGGCAGTACATTTTAAAACTGAGGAAAAGAACTAATAATCCAACATATGAGATTTATGGAGCTTTCTGTCCCAAGATAGCACTGAGGCTAAGAGCCCAGCAGAGATTTTTAACTCTGTTGAATGTCTGGAAATGTATATTAAATGAAAGGAAAAGAGCTGCTGGAAGAATTTATCTTTTCTGTTGCTGTTCAGCAAGTGATCTTTCTCCTTTGTAGTGGCTGAGCTGCATATATACAGAGTTAATAATTCATCTCTGTCAAAAGGACAACAAGTAGTTTTCCTCAGTTTAAATCTATATAGCAAGGTTATTAATAAGCACTTCAAAGTTGCTTATTTTTTTTTTTGTTGCTTCTTTATCTTTTTATTGTTCTGTCTTTTCTAGCAATGTCACTTATGTCAGGTTGAGTTAACCAGATCTAAATTAATTTATCTGCTGAAGGGATTATGCAACCCTACAGTCCTAAGTAGAACCAATTATCTGTCAAAACACAGTGCATCATTAATGATATTAATGGTGAACGTTCACCAAGATCTTCTGTGCTAGCCTGCTTGGTTGTGTGGCACAGGCAGCATCAATAGCAACAATATCAACAGAGGTCAGGGCTTCTGATTGCCCACACAGCTGAATCATCAGTGTGGCCACAGGCATGGGCCACCCAGACCTGCCAGCAAGGAGACTGGAGACCACCAAAGTATTTTCATGAGTAAAGTGTCTCAGGTGTGCTGGGCAGTGGCCTCAGTGCAAGAGAATAGTCCCTGGTGAATTTTCATTCCTCATATAGGCATCGTCCCAAATCCTCAGGGCCAAAAGAGCAAGTAACACCCTGCCCACATGCTAATGTGGATATTTTGAATTGCCTCTGGGTAAGAGATAGCTAAGTTTAGTAGAAAAGAAAATGTAGGTCCAGGGACCAGTGGTAGATGACTTTGAGATCTGTTTAGAGGTTGTGCCACATATAGGGCTTTTGTTTTGGTGAGGTCACACTTTAACTTATTCAATGTCTGTAAAACAAAGCTGCCAATTACTGAAATTTTAGAGGATTTTCAAGGATGAATACATATAAATATCTGAAATAGTGATGACAGTGATAAAAACCCTTTTCACTTCTTGTCAGAAAGTTTTTTCAGTCACAGAGCAATAGACTTTGTAGGCTGTTATATGCATGCATTGCCAAAACACCCACATCTAAAAGTAAATATAAGTGCATTGTGACTTATTTTCCCATGTTTCCTCCCACAGAATTGTTTCTGTTTAATAATAATTGGTGTGTGGGAGAAAAAATTCTTACAACAGCACTTTTCCATTGAAATTGCTTGTTAGATCCTGAAGAGGAGGATGCTATAGAATAAACTGTTCAGAGGTCATCCATTGAAGTAGCCAAGCATAAATCTGTTTCATTTTCATTGTTGTCCATTTCTGCATCTTTTCAGTTAGAGTGGATTTATTTTATTATAACTTTGGACTTGTCTTCTTTTCTAAAATCACTTGGCTATTTAAAAGGTTGACTTACAGGGGAAAGAATAGAGGTGTAGCTTGTTTTTCCTTTACAGTATTTCTTCATCCATTTTCAATATGCCTCTTAGTTAATCTCTATGCTTATTTTCAAACAATTTCAGTAGTGTACATTACATTATTCTGCTTTTTGAGGTTCTTTTGAGAAACTCTCTTTAGAGAGTTGTTCTGCACCTATACCCTTATGTAAGGAAAAAAAATATTCTCCATATCTTTGCCCATCACATTCTATACAAAGTATTACCTAGGTTGATGATTCCATTATGTCACAGTCACTGTGACATAGAGATCATTGTAAAAACTATCTGTCTAAAAGAATTGTTGTTGTCCTGATCACTGAGCAATTACAAACCAGAGTTCTTGAACTTCCTTTTGGAGAAGGAAAGAAAAAAGGAAGGAAAAAATGGTGCTATTGGAGTTAAAGAGGAGAGAGGATCAAAAGCAATCCATGCATGTGAGATTTCTTAACAGTGTGAAAGGCATAACTGTGTATAGCTCTAAGAATAGTAGGCTAAAACACATTCATTTGAATTTGTTTCTCTAAGAACCACTTTAGTACAGATAAAATTGGAAGAACCTTGGGGTCTGAATGCTATTAAAACTAATTGGAGACTTCTGTATTTCCTAGAGACTGCTTCTTTTCATTGTGTGCATGTTTTATAGTTGTGCCAGTTGAAAAGGATTTTTTAAATTATGTAGTATCACATTATATACACAATTGTGTATCCACTGCACACTTGTAAAAATGTTATGGAATGAACAAAGCATCACAGATCCAGAACCCATGAAAGACTAAGGAAACAACTAGGTGAAACTTGAAAAAATGGTGAAATTTTGTCAGCTTAAGTCTGTGTAGGATTTGTGGAATATACCACATGGTTTCTTGAAGGAAAATATGCTGTGTCAGTAGATTAATTTCGTTTTCTTATTTTGAATAATTTTAGGTGTGAGAGGAAAATTACTTCCTCCAAAAATACTAATGTTGCATCGTGCAAGGAGCTATAAGTAACACTGTATTCTGACAGAGTGCAACAGTTACAAATGACTGCTTAAACAAACTAAAAGACTAATTGAGACATAAATATTCTTGGACATATCTGATTGTTTTGAAGACATCTGATTACTTAAAAAAATAGAATAAAACCACTTGCTCAGAAATTTCCTAATTGTTTAGATGTGCTGTAAGTAGGAGAATTTACAATACAATACTGTATGTAAAATAACTGAAATACCTAAATAGATAAATAGAAATGTGTTAGTTTATGATCACACCTAACTACAGTCATGAAGTACATTGAGGTCTTGGGGAGTGGTTATGATGATTAAATGTACTTTTTCTATAAAATTTTCTATACTTTAGAATAGGACACCCATCTGATGATAAAATTGTAACCTCTGGAACTTTGAACATTCAGATTCCATAAAACAGATTTATGCTTCCAGGGAGAAGCACTTAGTGTAGCATTGTTTTCAAACCTGATTTTGGTGAGACATGAAGAAGACATCACCTGATGTCAAACAGACTCTCAGGTTTCATAACTCCAATGCCAGCTGGATGTTTCTGTACTCCCTTTGAACTACAGTGATAACAGATAAGGAAGATCTGATCTTTCTGATCCTGATGAGCTGTTATGCAGTCCTTAGGACCAGATTCACAGCAGCATAAAAAGTGTGAATCCTAATAAAATGAGAGGCTTTTCAAAGCCCCTGTGATTTCAAGAATGAAAAGGCAGAACAAAGAGTTGTAAGTTAGAAGAACTGTCATGCTTGGCCATAAATCAGAAATGCAGAGTTTGAGCACTGTGGAACACCAGCTCACCTGGAAACAGATGCCTATGATTCCTCCTCAAAATTAATTTCTGTGTGCAGAAAAGACTGCATCTCCAAATGTACAAATATATAAAGAAGTGCAGTGTGTTTGGTTGATTCTTATGAAAGAAAAGCCTCATTTGCATATATCTAGAAAGCAAAAAAAGCAATCCTGCTTCCCTGGCTCAGGAAACCCAAGACTGCATGTAGTGTGTATTACTGATTTTTGCATTGAGAACCAGGTATGAAGTCTTAAAAATGCATGTCCTGGGCATTATGTAAAATATCAAGCACATTTGTAGGCATGAGAAAAAAGTAATTTACATATTCTAATGTTATAAACAACCACAGCTGTTTGGCTTCATTAATATATTGCCAGTAAAAAGTAGGTCAATATGCAATTGCTTTTTGTTTTCTGAGTGAGCTGTCAGACTAATGGATGTGTGTATATTGCAGGGGGCATTCATCATAGGTTTAATTTCCCCATAACTTATTGTGAAAACAAGTTCAGATGAGAAAAGTCAAAGATAGTGAAATACTATAACTTTTAGGATTTGGTGTAACGTGTCTCTGATATGGGCAGTTTCAACTTTTACTCATGTCTTAGGGAAGCTGCTTTTTCAGACAGGTCAAAGATGAACCTATATTGTCATGAGAAAAATGAGACAATGTGATTTATGGCAGGACAGATTTTTTTTTTTAATATCTCCTCATCTTAGTGTTCCAAGACAGTTGGCTTATGACTTGAGTTTGCAATCACGTTTTCTTTTTTCTTGTTTTATTTTGTTTTCAATGATTGTGGCATTTCACAGAGAATCTATTTGGGAATCTGTCTCTGGGACTTGTCACTAACTGCTGGTTTTGATCAACTCATGGTAAGCTGCTGAACTTGGCTCAGGGATTTAATAGAAACTGTTTCCCTGTACATGTGCTCATTGCATGATCTCTCATACACATCCTTTACTGAGAATCTTAAAAATATGATTGTGGGTTTATGAGAACATGCTGAGACTCACAGTTTAAAACTAGGGGAAAAAAAATCTGTTTCCTATAGGTAATATTGATTCCATATGTGTAAAGTATATACATTAATTTAGACATAAGAAAGTATTGCACAAGTGCTGAACTGGGATGAATAAATAAATACATGAACATTAGAATAATGTCTTGGCTTTTCATCATCATTGCCAAGCCTTCAAAGTAGAAGCATGCTCATGTAAGTAGGTGAAACAGTTACACTTGTTCATCTTCAAAATTTGCTCTTTTTCAACCCAAGAAGGCTTAAGGAGAAATATTTGAATAGCTAAAGACTGGAACTTTCATCATACAAGCTCTTTTAAAAATAGCTTAGCTGCTATTATACATACTATTTTAAAATTACTTAAATATTCATTAACTTGAATATAATATTTATTCTGTACTGTAAGTTGAAAGTAGAATTTTAAACCTCTGGGTATTCATGCATAGCTCTTTTCTCATTTCAAAGCCATAAATGCAGTGGAATAAAAATTTGAAGATTGTAGAAGAAAAAACAATATACGCACATGACATAAACATGAAAAGTCTGTTTCTCAGTTTCTCCCACAGCTCAAGGGAAAACACTTCTTGAAAGTGCTTCAGATTCTCATTTTTTTCATTAGTAAATTATCCACTAATATATAGGTGGGTTTTTTTTTTAATTTACATGCTGTTTAGTGACTCTAAGATCTATCGAGGCTCATGTCAATATGTGATAGCACACATCACATGGTGGAAGCACAGGGTTTCACCTTCTTTCTGACAGCACTCACAAAGCATATGTTATCTTTCACTAACACTTGCCTTCTTGTCTCACTGCTAAACTGAATCCCACAATCAATTGCACATCACACGTGACAGCCTTTGGGCTTCAGCCAGTCCTTTTTTTGACAATTGGCTCTGGCTGTGAGGAAGCAGTCTATTATTAACCCAACATTATATTAAAAGATTTATTTAGGAGAGAAATAGATTTGAGAGCAAGTTCTCTTAAATTCAAACATGCAGTTTATAAGATTATGAATAAAACAAACCAATGAAAATGTAAAATATGAAGCTATGGCTAGGGATTAATCTTTAACAGGTCCTTGTACAGACAGGCTAAAGTGAATAGAAGTGTCACATTGCTGTCTTCTGGAATGGCTCAGAAGCCTTGGCACAACAGGGAGGGCTCTCCAGGCTGCAGATACAGTTCCTCTTTCTGTGAGGCTTCAAGCACACAGCTATCTGCCATCCAGCCAGCCTTGCAGGCCTGATTTGGAAGCCTCCAACGCTTCTCTCTCAAGTGTGATTACAATGAGGATGCCCTACTTCTTTTAGGTGAAAATTTTGGAAGAAAAGCAGAGGAAATGAAGAGGCTGAGATTGGCTGGCTGTGAGGGATGTTTAGGCAGCAGGCACATAATGGCTCTGAGGGCTCTCTCTTTTTGTCTCTACAAATCAGATAGATAGAAGCTTCTTTTAAACTCTTTTGGCATATAAAACTGATAAAAATACTTGATTTCTTCCTAAAGATTTTGTTCATACATGTACTGTTTTCATAAATGTTTTTTAAGAAGTTGGAAAGTACTCCAAGACCCAGAAGACAAGTGTATTGAAGAAGCTTGTTTTTCCCTTCAGAGATTAAATGGAATATGCATGATAGCCCTTTTTTCTTTTCCTTAAACAATATTTCAGTATTGCAATTATAAGAAATGAAAGGGTAAAGCTCATAACTGGGAAAAGCTTCATTAGTTTAGCAAAACTCAGCAGATTTGGTTTCAGATTAGATCTCATTTGAACAATCAAATTTTGTGTCAAAAGTCCTGTTGCAAGTTATATGGGACAATTGTCCTTCCTAATTAAATCTGGAATAACACAACAAATATACTTTTCAAAACTAGCTTAATAGTGATATAAAACTGACACACCATAACTATTCCTTGATACCAGTCTGGATTTGAACATATAGAATTCATTCCTAGTGGTTGTAGAGATCTTAAATTGCCCAATCACTGGCAAAATGTAGTGATGTTAATTATTCTTAATCCTATGTGGTTTTATCTTTATTCTGCTTTTCTCTGAAGCATTTCATCTGAGTTATGCAACATTAATCCTGATATATGACTCCTGCAACCAGTGATTGAAAACCTTTAAAATATTCTCTAAGCTAAAAAAAGGATGCATGAAAAACAGTGTGAACCTCTTTTTTCTGTAATCCTAAAATACTTTTTGCTAGGCTACTACTGCAAAGGCCAAAAAAAGAAAAAAAATACTTGGCTAGGGTCATAGATGAAACTGATGGTTGAGTTAAAGCATCCCATGTGAAATATGCAAAGACAAGTATAAATAATTTCTTTAAGTCTCAATTTCACAAACCTTGTAGTATAAGAAAGATTTTATTTGTCTACATAATTGTTTTGAAGTTGAAACAAGCTACACACATTTCTTTTGTAGGAGCAGTCATAAGATTTTATGGGAAAGAGACTGGTTTTATCCTCTTCTTTAGACTAAAAAATAGAAGTATTTTCCCCAAAGTTGATTTTCTGCTGCACGCCTGGGAAATAGTTTGAGTGCTTACATAGCAGTCTGTTGCACAATGACACCAGAGACAGAAGTGTTTCTGCTCCATATGGATGGGGCCAACAGTGGGGCATAGTAGACCCACATGTTTTAGAAATGCACCTGGAGCTAAAAGGATATTAAATGGTACAGGACACAGACTCTGGGTAACTGAATTCTCAAATTAACTCTTGATAGGGATTGTCAGATACCTGGGACTCCCAAAAACAAAGATGAATGTTCAGTCTCGTTCTTATTTTGAAATATTTATTCAAAACTAATTTTCCTGGATTTTTGAAATTATGAGTATTGTCACAAGGATTTTATAACTTACCCTAGGAACAGATATATACCTATAAAGCTACTGTCAATGACATCTTTAAATTTTTAAATATTTGTTGCATCATTATTTGCTCACAGCAATTTTTCATGTCAGGTTTTCATCCATGAGAGTGACTCACCATTTTCTTTCTAAACAAATCAAAAATGGGTACAGTTATTGAATGTTATTGTGATTTTAGTTTACTTTAGCTCAGTTGTTCATATACAAATAAACATTTCCTATGAAAACAGATTTCCACCTACTGAGTACTAGAGAAGTTTTTCATCTGTTAAGCCTGAAGCAAATGTATGAACTAAAAGGTCTGCCTGGAATTTTCCAAATATAGTTTTGATTTCAGATATGGAAACAAAGCTATCTTCATAATAAGAAGAAAACAAAGCAGCAAATATGAGAAGAGGTTAGAAGACAACTTGGTCTTTGTCAAAAGACCTTCTTGAATCTTTTCCACATTTATCTAAATATTATTATCTGTCAATATTGCCTTATCTTCAATGAGTCAAGTAATGCACCAATAAGGTTTTTATCACATTGCTATTTTGTTTCTAAAGGACTCTTGTATATAGTTTCCCCAGGAGGTATAACTATTACAGACATTGAAATCATATGGTTAAAATATGTTCCCTGGAGATGAGCTCATTAGCACACTTGAAGAGCCTGTGTGTTTAGGCCAATAGAGCCACCTCCCTGGACAATTAAACTTCTAGGCTACCTAGGTAACAACATTTGTCTAGGCTACCTAGGTAACAACATTTATGGAAGAAAATAAAGTTTAAAGTCTTAACCACTTTTGCAAGCATTAAGCTGAGATATTAATTTAGGCATAAGTGACCCCCTTTTATAGTGATAACTCCCATTATATAAGCCTTTAAGTGACAAGAAAAACAAATGAACCACTCAGATGAATGTAATGGCCCTTGTAGAGAAGAAAGTGAGCCCAGAAACCTGGGACCTCATAGCTCTTTGCTCAGAGATACCTGATCATCCTTTGAGCAGCCAGCTCTGAGACAGAAGAAAGCGAAGGCTTCATTAGAGTTTAGTTCGTTTTCATTCATCATCTGTCCTAATGGAGATGGGAACTAGTGATGATGGGCTGCTAAATCTTTAAAAATCCGTCACTGTTTCCCTTCTAGCTTGAAAGAAAAAGCTGTCTTACAACATGACCCCACTTGAGGGGAAAGATCTATTGACTTGCTGAAGTTGCAAGTGGAAAAGGCAGAAGAAGGAATGGGAAGGATTGCAAGAGGAAGTCTCTTCCTCTTCCAGAGGTTTTGTCTTCCTACTGTTCAGCTGAGAGGGGGCTTTTGCAGCAATTAATTTTAACTGATCTTTCTTCCTCAACAGATTAGGCCTTCAGCTAAGCATCATAACTCTACTAGTTTATTTTATTTCATGATCTATTCTTCTACCTATAGTGTGCAAACTATTCAAATCTATTCAGGTACACTGAACTTACCAGTTGTATATTTTAGCATCAGACAGGAACCGTCATGAAGGCCAAAGAGACAGTAAACAATTGCAGTATTTGTGGGGGTTTTTGTCTAATTTAGCATATAGAAGTCCATCAAGCCTGCTTCCAGGAGAAACAGGAGCTATAAACTGGTGGACATTATACCTACAAGATTACAATAGAACTTTAGAAAAAAATATTAGTCAAACATTTTAGTCAAAAATATTTGGGTTGGTAGGGGCCTCTGGAGATCATAGCCCAAATTCCCACTCAATGCTGGAACAGCTTCCAAGCTAGAATGTTTTGTACAGGGTTGATTCTCTGAGATTTGAAAACTTCCAAGGATGGACTTTGCGCAAACATTCTGAGTTCCTTGTTGCAGTGTTGCATCTCTCATTATTGCTATTATTTTCTTATTTTCAAGCAGCAACTTTTTAGTGTTACTACTAATATTTTCATTACACTGCTCTGTATTCTCTGCAACCACTCTTTAGGTAGTTGAAGGCTGCAATTGGATCTCTCCCTCAGCCTTCTTTAGGGTAAACAAAACCAATTATAATTGTCACTGTTCAACTACCATATGCTCCTGTCCTTAACCATTTTAGTTATGCTCCAGTGAACTCTGCAGTTTCTTGATGTGCTAGGAGACCTGAAATTGGATGAAGAGTTCCAGATGCAACCTTGTAGATGCCAAATAAAGGAAATTAATAACCCTCCATTGAGTTACTTGTTACGCTTTTGCTGATGCAGTCCAGTATGTGGTTAGTCTTTATCACTTGCAAGGGCATACTGCTCACCCTCAGCCTAGAACCCCCCAAGCCCTTTTCTGCATAGCTGCTCCCCACCCAACCAGTCTACATTCCATATCAGGTCATGGGTTGGTTTCTGTCATGGTGCCAAGGGTGCATTTGCACTCGTCAGACTTCATGAGGTTCCTGCTAGCACATTTTTCCAGTATATTGGGATCTCTCTCAATGGTACAAGAAGCCTTCTGGTGTATGAACAACTCTGCCAAACTGGGTGTCATCCAAAAACTTGCTTCCAAGTCTCCTGATGTCCAGGTCCCAGATGGAGATGCAAAATGCTATGGGGCACTAGATTCTCATGAAGGATAATATTTATAACCACTCTTCAATCCAATGTCTATCATGTCCCTGCTTCTTGCATGGGGATTGGACTAGAAGATCTTTTTAGGTCCCTTCCAACACAAATTGTTCTGTGATTCTATATCCACTGCTCTCCCCTATGCAGAGTCTCAGTCATTTTAAGGCACCTGGTGTTTGAATATCTTGATATTGATAACAGTCAGAATTTTTATGCACTGGTGTAGCAGGAAAAAATATAATTATTTCTTTGGTTTGCCTGAGACGAATATGCTACACTGTTGAGGTTGTTCTACAATTCTCTTGTTCAAGAGGCATTTAAAAATATCAAGTATATTAGAGAACTTAAAGCTGATTCTTGTCCATTTTCTTGGCCACATGCATAGCTACATAGAAAAAGTGTTCTTGAAGAAAGGGGGTTGCCACAAAACCAGTCACGCTGTCTCACCATGAAGAATTCAGTAGAGCTTCAGGGATATTAGAAAAAAGTACATTTCTTTTTTTTCAGCAAACTCTTTGATGCTTCTCCGGAAGAGTTCTTGAAACTGTAATTGCCATATCCTGAATCTTTTTAATTTATGCTGATATTAAAGATGGAAGTGTCAAGAAATATTCTGGAAGGGGCACAGGGAAACAAAGAAGGAATTAGAGAGTCATGGCCCTACAAGAACATACTGGAGAAAAGTATTTTATTTTATTAAAAATGAGATGCTAGAAGGGGTCTTTCAAGTGTTCCTCTTCATCAAAGGAAAGTTAAAAGCCTATGAATGACACAGAGGATTTTTTTCCCCTAGTTTAAAAATCCTTTAGGCTCCTCAAAGGCTCCTCACAATTAAGACCTATTCTCCTTTCCACCACCAACCTTTTGAAGTTATTTTGCTTGGTTTTGCTCTCTGCAATCTTTTTTCTTTTTCCTTTAATCAGATATTCCTGTTACTATGCTCTTTAAGAAGTGCTTGGGCTTGTAGAAAATATGTCAAATTGTGTAATGGTGCAAAAACTGTTCTGCTGTTTCTAAAATGCCATGAATATGCCATGCTCAGCCTTCCAGCTATGCAGTGAATTGCAGTTAAGGGCAAAATCTATTTAACTGTGTCATTATTTTAACATTTTGCATATACACACTAATGAGCATGCAGAGCCAGTAGATCCACAGTTTATCAGAGCCTTCTAGAGAGGTTGCACTGTGATGACCTATGATAAGGATTACTTGTACTGTTCATAGCTACACTTTGTCTATCTGGCCTATTTTATACTGTTCTTCTTTTCAAGTCCTTCTATCTCTATGCAATTCCTGACAGTCCACCTCCTGTTTGCCAAATTCAGAACCTGAAAATCAGGAAAATTGCTATTCCATTCAGAAATTTATTCTATAAAATAATTTAATGATATTTTTGTCTTTTTTTTTTTCCCAAAGAGCTGTTATTAATTGTTTTCAATTTTTACAATTTTAAATGCCTATTCAGTTTTTTTCTCTGATAAGTGACTAACAGGCTAAAACTCCCCCACCATGCTGTGGTTGCAAGGTACTTTATGAAGCTCTCAAGCCTTCCAGAAAACAGCATTGTAATAGGATTTTGACTTGGCTGGCTTTTTCCTCTCCTTTCTCTTGAAGCAGAAATATAAGGATGTCTACTGGAATTGAGCTGAAGCACACGAGGGCGGCAGCTGTTTGCAAGGAGAAGGAGCAATAAAATCCCTAGATATTCACATACTTTTCCAAAACATAAGCAGAATTTGAGAAAATGTCCTTTGCACAGAAAAAAAAATGTTTTCAGTAACAAAGATTCAGAAACAGAGGTTGTATGACCAATTGTGAGATTTTTGATTCAAAACACAGCAGATGTACAGAATATAGATGAACACCAAAAGCTGCCACAGTCCTTCATATTATTTTTTTTAATTATAACATAATTGTAACCTTTATATTATTTTTTAATCATAACAGCATATAATCTGCTTATAAATTTAAGATATCTTATGCAATATATGGAGCTGCAGGAAAGTGCAAACAAAGTTTAAAAATTCAGGAGTTAATATTAATGTATCCCTGAGTTACTTGGCTTTGCAAATTGTTTATATGGTAAGAAACAGCTGCTTTGACTAATTTGGTGTTGTGGACTTCAGCAAAACAATGGTCATCTCATGATTTTATTGTGAATACACAAACTAATTTCCAAATGAAAGATTACCCATGGAGCAATGCCGTAAGTAGGTATGTAATACCTGGTATGTAATTCTGCAGAGGCCTAGCCTGCCTTGCAATGACCAAAACAATGCACATGTGTGAAGGAACAGGAATGGTCTCTAAATTTCTACATGCTGTATTCCTCTTTGCTTCAGGGAATTTGGAGCAAACATCTGTCCTTGGATATAGGAAGTAATGGAAATTCTGAGTACATTTATTATCTAAAGTTTCAATTGTTAGGATTATTTGTCAAATATTAAGTCTCTCAGCAAAACTGAGGCATATTTCCTGTGTACTAATTCATGTCCAATGATTAGGGAGAAATTCTTTACTGTGGGGGTAAAGGCACTGGAATAGGCTGCCCAGAGAAATGGTGGATATCCTATCCCTAGTAGTGTTCAAGGACAGGTTGGATGGTGCTCTGAACAATTTGGTCCAGGAGAAAGTGTCCATGTCCTTGGAACTAGATAATCTTTATGGTCCCTTCCAAACTGAACTCTTCTATGATTCTATGGCAGATGTGATAATTTCCAGTATCCCAACAGTATCATCTTGAATTGGTAATTTTATTTTCAAGTTCACTATTACTATACTGTGTCCCTGAAAAGGGGAGTGCGTGTGTGTTTCTCTTTGGGTGGCAGGCAGATGTTTCAGAAAACTATGCAAGCTTTATTTTTAGACAATGTAGACAATGCCAAAACTAAACATTAAAAACTTCTTAAGTAATTTTTATGTAGTGTGTCTACTTTCACAGCAGGAGACCGTTTTTGACCTTGAAAGATAATTGCACAAAATCACTTCTATTAAGTCCCTCCCCACCCTACCAATAATTTAATAAGTATAGGAGTCTGATAAATAAAGCGTGTAATGTCAGTGTTATGAAAGTTTAATCATTGGTCATTACAGTAGAACAAAGTAATTTAATAATTGCTCTGTGAAGTACCATTACAGCATGTTAACTAAGTGCTGTTAAATGCTCAACATCTGAAGAAATGTGCAGTATCTCTCCGGAGCACAACAGTCACTGTGCCTATGCTGCAAAGGGAATGTCTCCAAAGGATGGATGCGTACCCCAGATGCTAATGCAGAGATGCCAGCTCAATGAAGGCAAAGCAAGAGGACAGCTGCACTCTGGTTAGCTTTACAAATAACCTGGCAGCAGGTACATGCTATAAGCTGCTGGAGCAGAGCCAGAGCTCTGGGTTTGCATAATGTTCAGCACAAATGCTATTTCTTTACTCTCCCTGATGTATTGCAAAATGTAGTGATATCCTCTCTCCTGCTATGCTGTGTTAGATCACAGACAGAGTGATGGGCTGACCATCCTTTGATCACTCAGCAGCCTAGTAGGCACCTTGTCACATCCTCCCAAAAGCTTGTATGGAGCTGCAGATGTAATTCAGGAGGATCTTTATTAATAATTTTTTTGGGTGCCCTTTCCTGAGAAAGAGCAGAACTAATCAAGAGAAACTGAACTAGAGTTTCTATGGAATTCTGAAATAAGAGATTCAAATATATCTAATGCAATTTTAATTCCAAAATTTTCTATGTCTGGTATTTAAGAAAACCTGTTCTATGAATCCATAACCTGATGTCATTGTTGCTTTTTACATATTTTTTGAAACCCTAATTCTGAATATCTCAATTTTGCATCTGAATATGATTTTTATCTATTATGTATCATCCTACAGACTCAGGACTTAAGAACCTTGTAATTTAATTTTAGCTTATAATTAAATGCACTGACCTGTTACGCACAATGGACAAAGAAATATGGTGATTGAAATATGCATCGGTCATATCCTGATAATCCTTATCTGTAAAGAAAACTGGGTAAACAAGACCATACTGCAGAGACCAGGGAAAAATGTGATATATAGGCTAAGAGGACTGAAAAGCAAAAACCAGAATCATAGTAGACAAAACTAGAGACTCCCTGCACTGTGGTTTATCAAAAACGTTCATTTTTTTTCCTTGACAGTTTTTTTTTTCCAAGAAGCTGGTACCTAGATTATTTTTCAGCCTCACTACCATTTTCATGCTAATACCTCCTAACTATACTAAGGCCCATTAGAATTATGGAATAAGCAAATATATTTTTTGAAAAAAAACCACGAAATTCCTACAGTTGATTTTGACCATGGAGAGGTTACCTTAAGCATCCCAGATCTTAAATTTTTTTCTCATCCTTGCATCTCGCAATGAAATGTGAATTTCATCTTTGAGGTTTCATAAAAAAAAAGCTCCAAACAAATAAATTTTAAAAAAGAAAAAAAAATAATAACCTTTTCAGCAAAAGAAAGGAAAGGATGAAAAGATTAATAGACTATCTCTAGAAAGAAAATCTCAACCCCTAATTCATCTATCCCAAAGCAATCTTTTTGATACAAAAAATTTTAATAAGGTTATTTCTTCAAGAAAAGATGTTCTGCTTTGAAGAGAGGTAAACTACTCTATCTTCTTTAGCAAAGTCTTTATCAATTAACTGCCCTTAATAAATATTTGAAAAGCAAGAGTAAAAATACATGTATTTCTGAGCAGTTAACACATTAATATCCAGATAGTGATGCCTAGAACAGTAACAAAAATATTTCTAGGCATTCTAAAATAATATATATATATATATATATATTTGGTCCACATGTTTGATTATTACTAGCTATGAAGTTCAGATTTAGAAGGCTAAGCTTTAACATCCTTGTTTCATTCATCTTCTTACAGACATTAAATAAGAAGCAACAATTAGCTGATAAACTACAAGAGAAAAAAATTAAGGACTGAATATGCACTACTATTAACACTTTGGTGCACTGGTTTACATTTACTTTTACAATTTACTGGTCCCATCATTAAAATCGTAAAAAAAATAATGGATACAGTAAACTCCATAGAAACAGTAAATTTGTCTCTTAAATATAAAGACTGGGGTAAGAATAAGGACTTCATCAACATAGTGATGTAACAAGTCAGACAAACAAACAGGAGCTTCATATTAGCATTAATGTTAATAATAATATTAAATAATCATGTAAGTATGATCGGTAGGTAAAAGTCAAAAAACTTTGGGTGAATTTGCTGTCTCTATGAACAAAAAGAAAGAAAACCAGGAGATCCTGAGTATATCTATACAACCAGAAATTTTCTCAGTACAGAATTGTTGCATGGGTAGTGCATTGAAGTTCTTTCATGAAGTGCTTAAATCAGGACAATTCAATGCTGAACAATGAATTAAACTCTAGGTAACCTAAAGTCTTCCATGTAATCTTCCCATTATGTGTCATGGAATAAATACAGGAAAACCTAATAGAAATACCCTGAATCTGAAAGAAAGTAGGGGGAAAATTATCCATTTCTGGCAAGTTTTTAAGTGTGTGGTTTTAAGTTGACCTGCCATAGGCTTAAATGTCAGGTTGTTTTGTAGTAGTCAGAACAGATGAAAGGTAATAATTATTTGCTGAAGGGCAATAAAGTGTTTGCATTAGATTTCTGTGATTAATCAAATCCAGAAAGGAAAAGATGTGTAATTTTCTTAACATGAGATTTTGGAAGATTTGAATATTGTTTTAAAGACAACAGTTTTCTTAATTTCTGAAATGAATGCTAAATGTCTTGGAAACTACATGCTTGAGTTCTCACTCCACAGATGTTCAGGTTTCTGATTGCTTAATTTTATTCCGTCGGTGTTTCCTGGAAGAAAAATTACTTGAGTATTCTCATACTCATTCCAGCCTCCATACCAAACTAGAATTTATTAACTTATTTTCAGTAAAAATGTTGCACTACTCTTTTTCTTGTGTTCTATTTAAGAAACAGAACTCAAAGCAGTGGCTTTGCCCTGCACAGTTTGAAAGTGTTCCTGACAATTTACCTGTTATTATACTCCTTAAGCAGTGAATGTGTAAACAATAGGAAAACAAGTATTTTGGGTTTAAGGGACTCTTTGATTCAATTTTTGTTCTGGATAATTAATTCTACTATGAATTGACCATATATATTACAACCAATTATAATTGTGTAGCTCATAAAATTATCATTGACCTTTGTGGACTTATTTGTGGCTTATGAGTAAGGGTTAATTCCAATTTTGTACTGCATGGATTTTTTTTTTTTTTTTTTGATACATAAATCAGTTAGCAGAAGCAGCACTTTGGTGTTGAGGTGGAAAGAATTTGTGAGAACACTCAGTTTTGGGTTTGATCACAGCTGGCATTTTTATGGGCCAATGTGGATATAGCTTAAACGAGAATGTGTGCTACAATAGCCTAAATAGTTAAGACAAACAACACAGTAAATGTCACCTAGAATTATGACTCTTAATGTCCTAAAAAGACGAGTGCATCCTGGACTCCCTGTGTTTTGCACCTTTATGCCAACTCCATAATCTCCCCTTCACACACCTTTTACTATTGCAATTATGGGGGGTGGGGGTGTGTGTGTGAAGAAAACAGTGCCATGACAGAAATACAGCATGGGAAGCAATGTCAACTATAGGAAGTTAATTGCAGATGCTTTGTTTACTCCTCCTTGCTTTCCTTTTACATCAGTGTTGCTCCTGTCCTTTCTTAAATGTATTTCTAGGTACTGTTGGCAAAATAGAACTTCCACTCAAAGAGTATGGCAGAGTCCCATGAAGTTTAATCATTGTTTTATTTTTGCTTTGTGTTGTTTGCTTTTGTTTGGTGTGCGTCATCATGGTTATCACAACCCCCCTCCCCAGCTGAAAGAGTGAACTGTGTGTCAGGAAAGTTTAGAAGTGAAATCCACTAGGCTATAATTAGATCAAGGTATTACTTTTTGCCGTAGGGTTTATTCTTTGAATTGCCTGGAATTTAATTTGATGAGCACTGATTTGCAGACATTGTTAAAGTCCTCAACACAGCTATTTCAAAGCTATTAGAGGCTCTGCTTCTCTTTCATTGGCATCAACGCAGAGCCTTCAAAAGCTCTATGATAAATTCAAAACATTTGACAGTTGTTTATACATTTATATAATTTTGAACTCATGTAAATTTCAAAACAGGATGCAAGGCACATAAACTTGTTCCTATTCTTGAGGAAAAATTCTGTCTAGCTCTCAAATGAGAGTGTCCCTTTCTCACAGGAGAAGCTCATTAGCAAACTGTAACTCCTCTAGTCTTGTCTTTTGGTCTATGAGTCATTCCAGCTCTGGTGTGCTGCCTCCTTTTCTCCCTTGTGTACAAAATGGGCATGCACTGTTAGTTTAACTGCAAAGTAATTTCTTCTGCCTTGAAAATCTCCTAAATTAAGCTTTAAGAATTTGAAACATAACTCTGAAGCATATTCATTATCAAGAGTCCTATAGTCTGTCAGAGCTTCCTGGCTGCAATCTGGAATGTGTAGTTTTATTATAGCAAGCATTTTTTCATCATGGATTCTTTATATAATATGTGCACAACCTACAGTTAATGGTGTGGAAATGTTTTATTGCAACTTCCTCTTTTAAGTAGATGTGTTTCTAAATTATTTTGCCTAAAGCATCTGTTATACCTCCTGTATCTCATTCAGTATTAAATCCCCCTTTCATTTAGACTCTAAACACTATGAAGTATATAAAATGAATCTCATCTGGCTTAGTGCTTCCTTACCCTATTTTGTCAGACTTTTGGTTAGAAATACCTTGTGGTTACCCAGTCGCATTAGATGATTTAATTTTCAGTGAGGGTAAAATAATGTGCAAATAGAAGAATTAATAGCACCGTTTACTGAAAATACATTGTATTGAAATTCAATAACAGAGTAGCAGAGAACTGACAAAAAAAAGTATACTTAAATTACTTACAAGCCAGAAAATCCTCTTGCTCCTTCAGCTGTGATCTTAACATGGGGTCTGGCAGAGAAGCAGATTGTGCAATTATGTCTTCAGTTTTATACTAGTAATTGAAAGTCCCCTTTGAAATTCCTTCATCAGAGTTGACTTTTCTTGGTCTAATATTTTACTTCTTGCAGGCAGTTTTTTTCCTGAAGCTTCAAAATCTTCAGACAGTTTTAATTCTTTCCTGTCCAACATGTAGCTGACTTACTCCTCTGTTTGTAACTACAAACTAACTGTGGTTTTACTTAGAAAAGCAAACATCTCTTTGTTGGGCCAAGTATCATTTCTTGTGCTTGAAAGGCTTATTGTGAACTCCTCATTTCAGCAAAGGATAACCCAATCTTTCTGTTGGTTCATTGAAAATTTCAGAGTGAAACATGTTTTACCCTGGACAATCTGGTATTTTGCATTTTGTTTTCCCTAGAAACAGTTTCCACACACTAATGTTAAATCAGTGAAACTTATCACTGGTTCTTAGTCTCAGTGGGAACGATCCATTTGGATATTAAATGAGCTAGGAATTAATAGCCTTCACCCTCCATTTCCTAAGTGTATTGCAATAGTAAGAGTAGGTCAAATACACAGCCCAGCTCCTACTATAATGCATTAAACTGCAGTGATCATGTACAAATAAATGACAAAATCTTAGTCTGGACTGGAAGGACATCTTTATATCTTTGTTAAGAATAAAAATAATTTTAAAGTTCGGAAAAGCATTTAGGCATCTGTTGCACTTTTTTTCTAGTGATCTGATAAAACACATTTCTTTCCACTTGATGTTTTATTTTTAGTCTTTTAGAAAAATCTTCCATTTTGGGAGAACCAGGAAGATTATAATTTTCCCTGACACAGCTAGAGTTGGAATGATAAATTAGTTTGGTTGCAAATCAGATCTGTTTTTTTTTTTTAATAAATCCTCTGACTTCTGTTATCAGAAGTTAACAAAAGATGTGCAACTTTTTATTTATTGGATAAGTCTTTTGGTCTGATTCTCTATACCAGATAATAAGATTTCTATTTTTGTGAATATTATAGAAAAATAGTACCATTACACAAAGGAACAAACAAGAAAAATTATTATTTGCAAAGGAGATTGGACTGGTGGCAAGTAACGATTAGTCAGTGACTGGTGAGTAAGCAGGTTTTTGTTGAAATTCCACTCTATGAACTATTTTTTTTTTAAGGAAAGAAAGCTAATTGTTCTAGATATGTACAATGCAGAAGAAATTTCTAAACTCCTGAACTTGGATCTTCCTCTCATTGCTCTACAAAATTAGTGTATTGCTATCTGAGCTGTTATATTTGTAAACTATAAGCTGGAGGTAATGCCTGAAGAACGACAGGTGCCTTTGCAGCAAAGAGGAACAAAATACTGGTTCAGTTTTTCAGAGCTGAGAGGATTAAAGGAATCTAGTAATAAACTGTGATCCTGCTTTGTTTACTCCACTTAATTTGGAATGAGTTCAGTTATTCAGAACAATAACACTCTATGACACACTTTGCTCAGTACGATACCATTTGTAATGAGTGTCTTCATACAGAACTTGTTTTCTTTCCCATGTCCCTAAAGCATTTTTAATCATTTATGTGGCATTAAACCAACAATATAGGCAATACCAATAACTCTGCATTGAGAACCCAACCCTAAATTGCACATTAAACAATGGGATAGAGTGTCTTTCAGATCATGATAGGCAAATTTTGCCTTCACAAGCATATACAAGGTGCTTTCTAAGGATGAAAATTCTTTGAAGACAAGACAATATTGTAACTGCACTTTAAGGGAAGACTGTGAAAAAATTCTCTGAAAGGGTGTAATTGATTTAAAAGATCCCACCTGTAAATGTTAAGTGTTGTGCAGATTTTTTGGGGAGCTTGATACTGGAATTAAAAAAAAAAAAATAAATTACAGCCATGAGTTAAATATTGGGCTGCATTTTCCATGTATGATGGTATGATTCTTTATAAATATTCCCTACCTAAATCCTGATTCAAGCAGTCTATGAATTTGAAAATTCAAATCTCTATCCTAACTATCCAGAGTACTGCTTTTCTCTCTTTATTTATGGTTACCAGTCATGTTTGTATAAAACTTAGCAGTAATCTTTGACAGAAGTGAACAGCAATTGGGCAGAAAAACCTCTGCTTTCCTTTTAATCAATTGCTATTACAGCCTATTATTTAAGTCTGTGTTTTAGTTCATTATTGGTTGATGTTCTTTTTGTTTTCTTATATCATGCAGACTTATTACTTGATAGGCATAACTTGACTCAGTGGAATTTATGCTCTTTGGTCTCTTGAGAATATTTTGACATTTTCATTGATATATAAAATTACCAGATTATTCTTCTTTAATTTAAAGGATTATAATAATTTTAAACAATTATAAAGTTTGTACTGCAGAAATATTAACTATACTGTGGAGAAGATCAGAATTATTTTCCAATTAAATCTCTCCTTCATCTTGTTATATATGTGCTTATATAAACACTGACAGAGATTTTTTTGTCAGTTCATTTTGTTATTTGGGATTATTTTTCATATTAAGACCATTACATTTAGGCTTAATTGGGTGAGATTGTTTAATATTCAAAATCTACCTTAGAAGAGGTGATGCAGTGATGATATTAAGTTCTACACGGGAATTAAATATTATTTCTTTGTTTTTCTGTCAATCAGCTTAACTCTACTGGCTGCAGTAAAATTATGCTAACCTAGAGTTGTTGAAGGTATGGCACAATATGCAAATCTCCTTTTAGTGGCAGTCTCCTTTTCCATTATTATCCATCCCCAGTATTTCACCTTGTCTTGTCATATGCCCTCCATACCTCCTTCTTCCCATCCCCTTTTTCTTACCCAAATAGAGTTACCAACTCCTCATATGCTCTTTTTACTTCCCTTACCCCAAACCAAGTTTCTTCTGCCGTGTTTCCTCTTAATTATTGGTTTTTATGAGGAACCTTTATTACAGCACCTCATTTTCTACCTTCGAATATTTTTGTGAACTTTGCTCCCTGTTTCAGTTACAGCTGTGCATGGTTACAGCCTATTTTTTTATAACCTATTTGATTGTTGCTCTGTTTGACAGTGTCTGCTGGCTGTCTCTTGCTGAATTCATAGTGTGTAGGACCTTGAAACAGAAAACCATGTAACAATTTCTTTGTTTTGGGTTTATAGAGCAAGTTAGCATATGAAAGTTCTCTGATGCTAGACCATATAGACAACCTAAATTGATCCACACTCTACTGAATTTGCTCAGTGTGCTAAATTCATAATTCATGACCAGAGTACATCAGACAAAATGTATTTTATGTAGAAATTGCATAGAAATACTGAATGCTCATGTTCCTTTATTTTTTTCTTTTTTTTCCCCTGTATTTCAATGAGTTTAGAAATTTCCCCAAAATAATTGTTAAGTATTTCCATATATGTAACACTTTACTTAAAAGGGTTTATATTAAGGTCAGCAAATTCACTACCTTCCAGTTGGGAAAATGTTCATATAATTGTATGAATTTCCCCAAAACTTGGGCTAAGAGTACAAATAGAAAGGGAAGAGTTAATAAAACAGATATCTGTGCAATTATCCTTCTAGGTGTTGGAAATGTGTTCATCTTTATTTCTGTTTAGCACTGCTGGTGCTGTTATGAAGAAGATCAGAGAGCATAGTTCCATACATTTTTTATTTGATATTTTTCCATGTCTAGATAGGTCCAATAGACTCTTAAACGGGGACTTGGCTTTTTTTTCCTATGTGCATATGTAGGCAATGTTCATATTTGAGACAGGTTATGCTTTCACCCAGTATTATTTCTTTCCTTCAACACTGCTCCAGTGATTTCCTAAATAATTTATTTCTGCTTTATGTTCTCAAGACACTGTTGATTTCAAAAGATTCACAACTCAATCCAGTCTAGCAGTATATTTGCATGGAGAAATATTCCATTTTTCAAAAAATACTTCAGCAATGAAATTGTTTGTTATATCAAGTTCTCTATAAATCAGTAAGGAATTTCTAATCGTAAACATTTTATTTGGAAAATTAACCTAGTCAATGAGGTTTTTTAATATTTGGAAGTTTAAATGTCAGAAAGTATCCTTATGCTTCATGGATGCCTTTAAACTCCTCCTTGTAATAAAGTCTCCATACTTACTGCTTTTCACTATATAAACAGAAAATTAACAGAAAATTGAAACAGTGATGAAAATATATCACACAGTTTGTACAAAACAAAACCAAAACCAGCTTTTTGCTTCTTCAGAAGTCTGGGGTCTTTTCTTATTAGTTAGGGCCTCAAATTATCAATGTTTATGCAGATTTCTAAAGCTTCATCAAAGGTCGTACAGCATAATGCAATTAAGTTTCAGTTGATTAGGCAATTATAAATAAATGAGATTTTTTTTCCATGTGAACAATGCACACAGAAAAACTGGTTTGTGGAACTAATATGATAAAAGGAATTCTGTGGGAGGGTTGTCACATGTATTATTAAAACTTAGAAAATCCTTGGAATGTGGAACTTTAAACATTCTGTTCACCCTCTGGCATCTATAGATTTTGTGATAAGATGTAAATTATGGCCCATTTTTTTCCTCTTTAAGTCAATTATTCACCATAAGTCATGGCTAGAAGATATTTGCATATGAAATTAGGCTTAGTTGTGGAAAAAAATTGTGCTTTGTACTCAGAAAACATTTTAATTAAACCAATGGCATGTATGAATATAAAACAAGAAATAAATGCAGTTTGTTTGTTCCAGAGATTTCTGATGGATGACAATATTCTAAATTGGAACAGACTTACAGTTTCCTTAAAGTATTTTAATGCTTTCAATGCTAAATGTAGAACAATAATTTTCTAACTTTAAAGTAGGCTCTGTAAAAAATAGTACACACAGTTTTATTCTTGGTGCTATTGTTTCTACTAGATATAAATGTGTCTGTAGAGCATGCAACCTAAAATAAGAGTCTGAATATGCAGGCCATATGCTTATCCTCCTTAGTATGTTTTACAACACGTGCATTTATTTCAAGGCATTCTGATCATTTGACACCAAATGTTGCACGCTGAGCAGGGCACAACTGAGCAGGAAGTCTGAAAAAGAAGAATGTTTATTAATATCTATATTTATAGATATTAGAGATAGCATTTAACCAGGTTTTGGTAATGAGGCATCAAATGCTTTCCTGATAGACATACAGTTTTTAAAACTACACTGATTAACATCTTTTATCTTACTGACCATGATACCCTTGTGACATCAGAAATGCTTTCCCTGCATCCTGTGAGCAAAATAAATACAATGGGATAATTTAGATGAAGCACATATTTAAAGATTTTGCCAGACTTCAGTCAGAGCCTTTTTCCTTCTCGAATCCAGCCTAACTCATCACAGGACTCATTTGCCTAAATTAAGGGTTAGATCTTTTGTGTGAATGGGAAAATGCTTTCCTAACTGAACTTGATTCTAATAGTATCACTAGTATTTAATTCCAAATGAAATAATCTTTCTAATCTCTCTGATTTTAACTTTAAACTTTTGTTTTGACATTATTAAGAAATTTATCCTGACCAAAATAAGACAGCTTTTAGCTTAGTTGTTAACGAAGTGAACATAAGGAGGTCCAACTCCATATCTATCTACCACTAATTTATTTTGAATATGGTGAGCCAGTTAACCATTTGTGAAAAAAAATCTACGATAAGTAAATCTTATGGAGTTCTGTTATAATGCATGGATATATATATGACATATATATATTACATGTTTGTATGTGTATATATATGTATATTTGTTCTCATCTAGGAATTTGTTGAACCCATTGCTCTTTATCACATCCCTGCCAATTTGCTTAAAGTAGAAGGCAGCATATATGGACTTGATGTAACATAATATGCACTGATGTACAAATATACCAGAAAGAAAGAGAAGTTCATTCTTAGTTTCACAGAAAATATCATTTTTTCCCCACTGTTTAAAAAGAGGAATGAAACACACTTGCCTGGATTTTTTTTCTAAATGACCTTAATGTTTCCTTTAGTTAATATTAATGTATTAAACTAGGACTTCAAAAATTTTAAATCTGAAAGCCATTTATGAAATTAAAATTTTAACTTAAAAATGTTAGTAAGAAATATTTTATTCCAAAAGTATTCTAACAGCGATCCATGCTATAAAATTGTTTTTTCTCTTATGTGAAATTGCAACTATAGCCACATTTTCCTGATGCATATTACTTTTTGATGAACATGTATTTTTCAATAGAAAAGACATCTATTGAAAAAACCTCAGAGACCCTATTCTGTATATATGAGATACAAGTTCCTCTCATACTGACAGAAAATTGAGAGATCATTTCTTAGGGATGGATACACAGGGGAAAATGAAGAATCCAGGCAGGAATGATGATATTCTCATTTTGATTATTTCATCAAAAACTTGGAACACAATGCTCATTGTTTATGACAAATCACATTCTTTTTCTTACCTCAGGTTATAAAAAATTAATTACCCAAATATTTTTTCATTGATTTAATATGCTTCCCTATTGGCAAAGGGTTCAGTAGTATATTTTCCGGCCCATTTCATAGTTCAATTTTGGATGGGTCTAGTGGCAGGATTTCATTCTTCTTTTCAGCTGCTGAATTGATCTTGCAATCTTAAATGTTTCTTAATGGTCATTTAAAATGCAATTTGTTTCTTTACAGCTTTTTAAATGTAGTTTGAATAGCATTATTATTCTTTTATTGTGTAAGGATAGGCAACATATTATAACAAAAGGAACTAGCAATTTATAGCAAGATATGTTCAGGCTTGATCAGTGGTGTCATCTTTTATCTGAGTTGTTAACAGTAGTTACAGGCAATATTTGCATTTAAATATCTATATATCTACGTCTATCTCTCTCTAAATATATATATAATGCTGTGAAACTCTCAGAGATGACATATCAACAACAAAAAATAAGATCAAAAATGGAAAAATGAAAAGTTTTCATCTTCATTAACTTCAGCAGTGTGGGGGTTAATAACAAATAATTCCTTGAGTTATTATTTTATATGTATGTATTAATTTATTGCCATTTTAATCCTTCTTATGTAACTTTTTAAATCCCCTTTTAAATTGCTCTTACCTTAACACTGCAAAAGCTGTTAGAAGGCTGTAAGGAAGAAGGCGGGAAAAAGTGAGAATAGGGCTATAAGGGTGTTTGGAACCATTCTATCCTGAATGCACTCCATTTGTTTAAAAGCCTCTTTTTTCATAGCAAGTAAGATTAGAGTTCACACAATAGTCTTGAGTGAATAAGTCACAGAAAAATTCATGGTGACTTTCTTTTGTTAGTTTAAAATCAAACAAAATTTTTCTAAATTATTAGACTTTGACACCAACAAGATGCTATCTTGTTTTTACTTTCTTCTAAAATTACTGTTCTAGTGAGTACTTGCAACATTATTACATGTTTATATAGAACTTACAAGCCAGAAAGGGTTCTGACAGCTGGAAAAGTAGAAACTCTGGGGTTGTTGATCTCTGAATACAGGTAAAAGAAGGCTCCAGTTCTAAGTTTCAAGGTGATCAGCGCTTCTCATTGGCAAGATTACACTAGGACAAGCTGCCTATGGCCATTGGGAATCCTAGCAGATTCTAAACTTAGCACTTCTTACTTTGAACATGGAGTGCATCCACTGCATGTCCCAGTACCTCACTTACAACTGTTCTGGCATAAATCAGCAGTCATTGCAGACCTAAAGCTTTCCCAAAGGGGTAGAAGGTATGCTGGAGCTCTCCCTACTACTTGGAGCAGAACCAAAATGGAGTTCCAGATGGTAGATTTTCAAAATGAGAACGGTCTGATTACCTCTACATCAAAGGACAGTGCAGCCAAAATTGAGGACAGAGTTCTCATTTGCTGCAACCTTCTAGGGCTCAGGACTGTGTGTCCACACTGCATCTTTACTGGCAATGAAATTCACACAGGTGCCAATCCTGCGTGCCTGCCAGGCAGGCAAAGAGAAGAAATTAATGAAGTAACCTGCATCCACATTACAAGGGCAGTGCTCTGAATTACATCTTGGCATGTGACTTCAACCTCTGATCCATTAAATATTCAATTTAATATTTTAATACACCAGTGGAGACCTTAGGTGTATATTGCATGACAAATCTTAAGGAAAAATAAGCCTTTATCACTAGTCACTAAATCACTAATGAATTCTACATATCTTTACCAAGTTTGACCACAGTAGATTTCACCTTTATATTTACATGTTTTGTTTACATTTGCCTGTGCTTCATGTGTTTTTTTCGATGCTGAATCATTTTTACTTAAACTGAGACCAAACAACTGAACAGTGATTCATGCAGGATTTGATGGAAAAGAAAGGGAAGGGAAAGATCCTCCATGATTAAACTTGCTTGTTATGTTGGTTTCTTGAGATGATACACTGGCATCATGATGTATGGCAACCCTCTTCCCCCACAGCTATAATTATAGAAAGTGGACTCTTTTAATGGGTGCCATAAATTTTAGATCGAAAAGCCTTTCCAAATTTTCCTCTTTCTGTAGCAGTAGGGCATCCAAAAACCCATCAATTTTTATCTATATTAATATTTTTAGCAGGCATGTCCAGGGCTGAAACCTCTGAAAAACCAGATCCTGGGGTAATGAAAATCAATAGAGACCCACTGATATGATAACATTAACGTGATAAGAATGTAAGTCTTACATTGAGGTAATAATTAGAGCTTTGAACACTTCTAATTTTTTCTGAATTGAGAAATCTTTCTAGATGCATTCAGGTAAATCAAAATGCACATAGAAATTAATTTAGCGATGTTTCAATAAAGATGATTAAGTTATTTTTTTGGGTTTGCCTTGTTGTAGAATGACAGATAACACTCTTCATACTCTTATCTTAACCGATGAGCCTGCCTCTGTCTCTGGTTTAAACAAGAGAAAGAAAAATTTCTGTGACAAGATTTATTGGTAGCACCTCCAAAAAAAAAAAAAAGCTCCAAAAACTTTGCTAGCTTTGCAGGCTAGCCTTCAGGGACTATAGGAAAAGTAACAATGTGTCTTGCAGATCTCACAATGCAATTTTTCTACCACTAATCTTTCTTAAAGCAATGTTTTCAAATATTTGCTTGTATTTGAAGAGTCTAAGAAATCTGATTTTTTTCCTATCAGCAATAGTAGCATCATGCTATTTATGGTCAGTTCAATTGTAGAAATCATCAAATCTACTGCAATGATGATCCTAATATCAGCACAGAAAGTCTTAAAATGTACCACCACATTTGTATCACAGTAGATTTTTTTGTAGGTGATGAAAATGTTTAGCTATTGTTAGAAAACTGTACAGATATATATATGGAACAAGTATCTAAAACATATTTCTACAGCATTCAAATAATGAAGTTACCTTCTCACGTCTTCTTGCATAAACACAATGAGTTATGGGATTAAGACTTTTCCCCAAATTCAAATAATAAGTGCAGTAGGAGTTTGAAGTAACTTTCTGTCTTCTATCAGTCTGATTTTACTTCAGCTTAATATACCTTGAAAGAATTGGTGCAGTTTCATTACAACTTTATCAGAATTTCACCCCATCAAAATGACCTCAAGTATATATATATATATTCTATTAGTCTCTTGAGAGATTCCTTGATGCAAGTTTCATCTTACCTTGCATATGTTAGAAGTAAGGCTGGATCTTTGGATCTTAGCCCTCATATTTTCAGTATTTGCAGGGCAAAATAAAGGTGGAAAATAAGAAGGATACTTACAGCACATTTGCACTGCAGCTGCCAAAATAGTGTGTTGGGAGGGTAAATGGCCCCTAATGGGGCTATGCATTGTCAAAACCATGTTAGTACTACTATTTGCTATTTGAAAATTACCTCAGTTATGTCTGTGATTAAATAATTCCTGCAGCTGTATTGCAGATACTCTTCATCTTAGATTTTTCACACAACTCTTGTTGCAGCTTTATGTGAGGCAGGGCATTGTTTCATAGCATTTTACCTGGAGTATTTGTTCATTGTCTTGAAAAGTTATAGAGTTAGGGTTTCCCTTTAGATGTTGACATATAATACAGTTGGTCCAAATTGTTTTTGGTTGACTAGTAGTGTTAGAGGAAAAGAGAATTTATTGTGGAGGATGCTGTCTTTCTCTGAGAATGTCAAATATCTGCTTTTCTTGACAGAAATTATATGAGAGCAAAATTGAGAGATATTTCTCTGGAGTGAATGAAGGAATAATTGCTTGATAAATACTGGTTAGTTTGATATAGGTTTTTGTTTTGAGAATTCATGGTTTAGATAGAGTAATTGGAGCAGCTCCTAAAAGTTGTGACAATCTTATTCTACCTATTAATAAACCAAAAGCATTTCTTATTAATATTTAATAGTACTTGAAATACACAGCCTCAGATTAAAAGATAAAAAAAAATCCGGGAATTATGTCAATGAATTTGCTTAAATGAGGCTTGTAATTTCCATCTTACTTCTATAATCTTTTCTTATATTATGATGAAGATACTGAACACTTCAAATCATTACAGTTCTGTCTTCATGCAAGTCATGAAAAAACGTGAAGTTACTGTGAAGTGTTTAAGTGCTTTAAATCCTCTTCCTTTTGTTATTCTGGAAATCTGTTTTTTGGTGCTATTTTTTAGAGTAGGAAGAGAGGTAAGGAGACAGAAATGCTTCATACTATTTTGACTTCACAAGATTTAATTTTTAAAAGGATTTAAATCAAAGGATTTAAACATTTACATTGGATGTGTAACTATACTAACAATACACTATCATATAAATAGACTGGCTTATATAAAGGCATCCTCCATTTCCAATTGTAAGCAATAGCAAAATGATCTTTGATCACTACTGCAGCACGTTGAACAGTAGGATTGTAAGATGTGTATTTATTTAAAGTCTAATAACTCATTTCTGTCACAAAATTATATTCTTTATAAATGTTTAAATTTTTAATGAAACAAAGTCTGGTAAAATACTGTATCTGTTCTTTAACAATGTCTACACTAGAAAAATGCCTCCACCATTACTGGTAAAATGTGAATAAAAATATATGTGAAAATAGTCTTCTCTTTGAAGACAGAAAAAATGATAAAATGTAATACACCATAGGCTTGAGAAGAAGTGTTGAAATGATAAAATTGGAGCTTCTAAATTAGCATGTTCTAGATCATCTTTTAGTTTCTGAAAATTATTTGATTGGGATGAGTTTGTGTCAAGAATGCTTGCTCATAGATGAGGAAATGAAATAAAAATGCAGAAAATCCACCTAACGGACAAGGTCCCAACAAGCAAAATCTTTGTTCTATGCAGATGGCTCTGTATCTGTTTATTTCTATGAGAAAGAAATATGAATTAAAATACCTACTTTTGGATAAAAGTGTCAAAAGGGATAGACTGGAACTCTAATTAAATTCCACCTGATGGGTGATAGGCAATCTCACTAAGATTTGTCATTTCCCTTCAGCCAATCTGTTTTCCTTCAGAAAATTCTGTTCTTTCTGATCAGCATCAGCTAAAACAGTTATTTTGCACAGGAGGTACAGCATCTTTGGTCTTTCTTTCTATTCTTGCATTGTGCCTCCTGGGATGCAGTTGATCCTGGAGACCTGGGAGCTCTTCCCTAGATGGGCAGCTGGTACTGGCCTTGCCTGGGGGGGGATCGTGGCCCTTGTCACTGGTGCAGAGGCAGTGAAGGGTGTGTGCTTTGGCACAGAGAGCCACTGAAGTGGGCACCTGGAAGATATCTTGGAAGCAGTGCAGCACAGGAGGAGCCCCACTTAGTTGCTGGTTTTCTGTTAGAGGTTGAACTGCAAGTATAAAATTTCTCACCCAGCCATTCTGGGAGCATGCTATGCAGTAAAGCTGAGGTAGATGCTGCTCAAGGCTCTGGTGAGCTCTGTGTGGTGTCTCAGCATCATTTTAGAGTTTGGCCTCCTGCTGTACCATCCTGTGTTTGTAACCGTCAGCCAGGGCTGGAGCACCCCTGGCATTTCCTGAGCCCTTGGACCTGCACGGAGCTGCTCTATGAAGGGCAGGAATTGCCTTCTGGTGGGGTCAAAATGTCAGCCTGGCTCCTGCTCCCCACTGTGCTGTGCCACAGCTGGCTGCAGCTCGTCTAGGGTAGGAAGCAGGACCTGGGAAAGAAAACCCACCACCAGCATGGGTACACATCTGCCCTTCATCTCTGCTGCGTCATCTTCCTAGCACAAGAGTTTTCCTCTAAGGAAGAGGAAGGTCCTTCCTCCTTGCATTTTGAGTCTGCTGCAAGCAGAATCCCACTGGTTCTAATAATTTTGGTGGAATAGAGTTCAGGATTTAAGCTGGGGCTCAATTTACAGATAAATTAAAGGGAGAGCTTAGATTTTGTGTAAACTCACTGTTTTTCTCACTCTCTTTTCAAGAGAGTTGGTGGAGCTGAGTATATATTCATACCTTCAGGCCAAAGAGTTAATTGAAGATGCACAGATGGTTGCTCACAGTCCCAACAGGAAGTTCCTCACTTATCTAGTAATCATCCCAGCCAGTCTCTTCCAGAGGGTGGCTCAAGGCAGGATTTTAACTTAGATGTACCAAGAATGAGTCTTCCACTCCTGACTGATTAGTCATGTGATACTACAGATGAAGACCGTGCTTGTAGTAGAGTAGAAAGATTAAGCCAGGTAAAGCTCAATTCTTTCTTCCAGAGAAAGAATTAGTTTCTTCAGGGTGAAAAAAGAGTAATAGTAAAAATATAGTAATTCAGAGGTGCAAAAAAACCCCCAAACATTTAAGACTGTGATGATTTTTTTTAAATTCTTTTTATTTATTAATTCATTTTCAGATCCTTGTCACTGTTTAACATAAAAATTATTTCATGTATTTCTGGTAGTGAGATTTTCTGCAAAGAAAATGCTCTGAGGCTAGGAGATTGACCCACTGCTCCCAATTAGAGGAACCTGACTCCAAAAGCTCTGTTCATATTGGATGTATTTATTATTAATTTCTGGTTTACACTTACTCTTTATGAATATAATGTATCATCTCATCTCTGAAAAACCTGTGTTAAATGAGACTTCCTCTTATTATCAGAGGAGAAGAAATGCCACTTCTTCCTGTCTAATGGTATAACTAAAAATTTATTATTAAAATAATTTGTTTCAAAGAGAACAAAATCTTCTGAAAATTTAAAGTTTGAGGGGAGAAGAAAAGCTTAAGATATTAAAAAACTGGAGGAATAATAATGTCACAATTTTATCTCAATTGTCGCAGTAAATATGAAACTTTTTGGAAAAGGGGTTAATTTATTTTTTTCATGTTATGACATTCTGGTAGTAATAACATGCATTGTAGAGCTAACGTATTTTCTAAAGTTTTGGTTGGAATTACGTTGAGCTGGTTAAAATACTTTCTTGTTTCCAGTTCATATTATTTCAAAGTAATGCACAGAATTTATAATGAGGTATGGGGGATGGGATAGTTTAGATTAAAAACATAGAGATAGATTAAAAAAATTAAGTAATCATCCAAGAATCTTAGTTTTTGAAATGGATTATTGAAATTAATGTCAAAAACCAAGTTTTGCTTTAAAATTTTTCTCAATAGAATTTTAAACAAAATGCAAAATCATAATGAAAATCTGGAATCAAAATAGAAAGCATTTTGAGGAAAATATTTGAACAATTTTTATTCCTCTTTGAAAAAAGAATTGCTTGAAGACACTTACTAAGGGAAATTAAGTGTGATTTTCATCGACTGGAGATGTCCTTTATTTACTCTATAGAAAAGAATCTTGCATGTAGATTTAATATGTTACTGTTACAATTTTCTTCTTCACATTGTCTGGTCTTCCAGCCAAGAAGAGCTAAGCATAGCTTCTTTGAAGCCTTTTAATAATTTACTGTAATCTGAATGCCAAATAATAAGACAGAAATATCTTCCCACAATAGAATATCATGCCAAAGAAGTACTGAGAGTAGACATTGAGCCTCATTGGCAATAATCACCATAATCTGTTGACCAATCTCTATTTGACAAAAAGACTGCCTTTGACTCTCATTTATTCAAGGGTTCATTTAATTTGGCTCTGTCTACTTGTGTCATGGCAGGCCCAAATACAAGATTGTTTCATTTTCTGTATATTGCTTTGTGCTCTAGGTGACAGTAGACCAGTAAGGAAGAGCAGCACCAAGGACTGAGGTGTAAAAGAGGTGATAGGAGAAAACAAAAGAAGAACAAACTGTTAGTTTCACAGGTAGCCCAAAGTGCATTTCTTCCACTTCTATAAAGGTAAAAATCTGTGAGGTTGGCTGGGATATTTGTGGTTTGGATAAAGAAGCACGTAAGAGCAGAATTCAAGGACCTGCCTTGAACATTCCTCTGGGTTTCCTTCACAGGCATTGGCTCACTCAGGAGAGAATCACCTGCTCTGGCTCTTGCCACTCCAGTGATTTTTTTCTTTTTACCACCTCACTGGGTTCATGCCAGTCATGCAGGGACAACAGAAAGCTATGAAAAGATTTAATGCTTTTCTTATGGTTCCTGCAAAGAACCTCCTGCACAAATCTGCACGAAGAAGGAATATTTGGATTGTGTGGGTTTTTTGGAAAAGATTTTACTTTTCTGTTACATTTGCCTCTTCCATATTTTGATGCTGAAACACAATAAGACACAATAAGAGACAAAATTAAGGAATTACAGGACCAGGCTTTTAAGGAAAACACATACAAGGCATTAGGTGAGTCCTGTGTCATTTTCACTCTCCAGCGTGCCCTGAGATGTGGCTTCAGAAATCGCTGTGAGGGAAGCTTTTTCAGTAGAAAGTTTGGCAAACAACCCCTCCTTCCCTCACCCCTCAAGTCCCTGTCAGGGGCTGCTTTGCCTTCCCAAGGCTCCCACTGCTGCCTCAGCTGCCCACTGCCACATGCTCAGCTGGACCAGAGCCCAGGTGACTGGCTGCAGAAAGTTTACTAGGTAGGAAATGAGGCACTCTGGACCATGAAATGTCTCTTTTGAGAGAAAATGAATGAAAAACAAAATCACTTGCATCTTTTGCATTAGTATTAGATAAGAGGTAGCAGATTTAGTCCCAGTTTCTGAGCATATTTTTATGTTTACTTATACTAGTATAAGCACATAAGTTATATACAAATAATTTAGATGTAAATAGTGTATATGTAATGTGAAACTTAATTATTTTGAAAAGTGGTATTTATATTTTTAAAGTTCTAGGGAACTTTTCTGGCCAAAGCCCTCCGATTCTCTGTACCCATGACCCTAACCCACAAGTACAGAGACTGGTGTAATTTAATTTTGTGCATTTCTGATATGATTTGGCTTTATAAGGACCCATTTCAAGCTCCTTTCTGCAACAGGAGGAGAGGGAAATTTAAAGATAAAAGTGTAATGGCCCTTAAGAAAGTAGAGTACTGAATAGTAGAATAATTTATGGTTGAAGTGTGCAGTATGGGCTTCTGGTAGAACACAATACTGTTGGTCATACGTATATGTGTGTGCCAGAATTAATGCTTCAAAACTAAAATCTCTCAAAAGATACTTAGTTCATATTAGAATAACCTGGAAGATATGTCAGAATATGTCTTCCAAGTTAAACCACCCAGATCTCAAGTTGTGACAAATTATCCTTTCCAGCAGTGATGTTCTTTCTTTTACTAACAGAAAGCATATTTGTAAGATAGAAATCATGCAAAGAAAATCATTCAAATATATGAAGAACTGATTATACTTCATGACATATGATTTTGAGATGTTGAAGAGTCAGTAGTCAGCACATTAAACATTATGATCTTAAAATGTGTATGCAGTACTGTGTACAAACTGTGGAGGGGGCAGCCCAAGTGTAAAGTAATGACATCCAGCCAGATCCTACAAATGCTAAGAGTTGTTTTTTTTTAAAATAAGCAATCCATATTTGACTTAAGACTAAAAGAGCTAAAGGCATCTGTGGTTTTTTTGTTTTGTTTTGTTTATTTTTTTTTCACTTGGCTTGGCGCTTGGCTTTGGCAGTCAAATTTAAGCATAAATGGAAGCATAAACATGCTGTCTTTGAGAGCTGCTTTTACCACTTAGGCACTTGACATGCAAATCCAGAACATAAATTTAGCCTAAAAATGGCATTGCACAAAGATTACTGTTACATCTCCCACTGTAGCCAGAAAGAATGTGGAAAAGATAATTTGTTTTAGAATGAACTAAAAATCAAGCAGAAACTAGCACAAATTATTTTAGTCTAATAAAAAAAAACCTTTCACCTTAAACTGGTGCATAATAGTGTTAACTAATGCAAATATTTATTATTTTGAGGATATTGAAAATAGATGATAGGTAAATTTAATGACACACAGAATTTCCAATGAAAGTGCAAGCATGGATCTTCAGGATTTTGTGAACTTTGCCAAACTTACCTCTCTTTTCGCTTGTGACTTGAGCTCTTTTGTAGAACACTATTAATTCAGAATCTGCCCTTGCTCGTAGTAGGCTGCCATTTTACACCACATCACGTGAACTGATATGGGTATCTGCAGAAGCTATAAAGGCAGGGCTAGGTCAGACCCTGTGTGTGAGTGCTTCATGTGATGTGCAGTCCCCCTCTGTCACTAGAATGTAGCTTGAAGTGACTTCTGCAGGATTTCTGCATGTTGTGCCATCAAGAGGGTCAGACTCTTATACTGTGTGTGTGTGTTCTCTCTTGCATGCCAGTAAGTTCCTAGGTATGGGCTGGTGTAAAGGAGGTGAGTAGCAGGCCGTTAGTCTAAAAATAAATAACATATTCTTACCAATTCCCTTCTAACACTTTAATTCTCTTCCAGTTAGCAGCAGCCTGAGAATTTGAAGTTATTCATCCAACTCAAAGGAATGAGCTGGGTTCTTCACAGCATGACCTTATGTAAAAGAAAAAAATACTTGATAAGCACTTTAATTGATTCCATGTCTTGTTTTTTTGGTTATTTTTTGTTTGTTTGTTTGTTGTTTTGGTTTTTGTTTTTGTGTTTTGGGGTTTTTTTTTATGCTTTGGAATTAAAATGCATTTAAACTCTGCAAATTATTTGGAAAACTACTGTGCATTGTAAGCATTTTTCTAAACTTTCCATTAGTGACCATCTTCTGATCAAGAAAATGGACAATGTATTTTAATAATTGCTTAGTACAAAATAATTGAAGGAATTACTGATTTGGGACTAGATCTCTGCATTAACTATCCAGATAATGAATACTAGGTTCCAATAATACTGCATAAGATGTTGCTATTTGAAATAAGGCCACAACAAGGGTCTAAAGCATTTAGAGGTTATGAACTGATCTCCAGCAGAGTTAGCTTAGAGTCAGTCACTCCTGTTCCTTCATAGAACTTCTCTTTATTCTTCACTTTTACCTGTTTCTAGTGTGAACTTTAGATTTTGTTGTATTGTTTAGTCTTGAAGAGCTACTTCCTGCATTGCATCTCAAGGAATTAGTCCACAGCCATAATGAATACTAGTAATTGTATTTTCTTTCCGTATTTAATTGAAAGTATTTCTTGTGTGCACTGCTGTTAGTGAATTTTAATTTTATTCTGTACACTTTCATATGTAAAGAAGTGTACACGTGAAAATATAGCTGTCTGGAGTAACAGCTGTGAGAGGCAGAAACTCAAACATGAAACAACAGTGACTTTTTCCTGAAAGTGTTGTCTGAAGTCTTCAATATAAGAGAACACTTTAAAACTTGTATAATTTGTTAATGTTAGAAGTGTTTTTGTTCAGAATTGAAGGTAGATTAAATTAACAGTTGTATCTCTCAAATGTTTCTGTTCTCTAAGTTAAGGAATAAATTTTCTCCCCATCTCAACTTGAAATTCACATTTGATGAGGTTACATCTCACACCTGGGAACCACAACTTTGTAGCAGTCATCTGTCAGTCCATCTTGGAATACTTAATGAATAATACTGTACTGTTTAGTAAGTTGCCTGTGTCCTTGGAAAGTGTGCTTATTTTTGGTTTGGCTTTATTTTGCTTTGTTTTGTTTTGTTTTCCCTGAGGAAGTAAGAGTGTTTAGAAGTCATTTTGATTATCCCTTCTACCATTAGGAAGCTGCTAGACAAGAAAAGAGTTTCAGCTCAACTTTTAGGTTATCCCTAGTGTCTTTTGAAAGACACAAGTATAAAGAAAAGAAAAAAGACCTTTTCACTTTTTGCATCCATTTTTATTTATATTACATATTAACCTTTTCAATTGTCTGAAAGACTCCCTGATGTCTTGGATTAACATAATAAGAGGCTTTCTGAACTCACAATGAAGATAATGTAGTTCATATGGTCATTTCATTATTCATTGTTTTCTAATATCTCATCAGCTGAGGTCTGGGCTTTTTCCAAGTTCTCCTTTTTGCTGTCTACCTAGAACACATTTTCCCCCATAGGATAGTCACTTTGCATGGTGTTTGTCTTCTATTGTCTTTGCTTTAATTTACAGTTGACTGCAAAGATTGTTTTTTATATTCTTGTATGAAGGACTCTGTATAAACATAAATTGTGTTGAATTACATAATAAAAAGCCTATCAGTGTGAATAAGCTCTTTGAAGGTTGTCATAATGTGTCCTTTTGAAGAAGATAGTTCAGTACCATGTTAATTGTGATCATTCAAAATGTAATATACCCAAATTGGTTTCTTTTTGCATGTGTAATGGGGTATTCTGAACTTTGTATCAAGGTCATTTTTGCACGATGCCAATAACTAACACCACTGCTGTAAGACAGCCTAATAAATTATCATTTATGTTGGCTTTAACCTAACTTGATGGCTAATTTTCTTAAAGAATATTCCTACAGCTGCTAAACTTCATTACTTATAAAAATACTGAAGATCATTCCACTATCTTTTGGCATGCTGTTTGTTATTCTGCCATTACCTGTCACTCTATTGCTCTGTATCCCAAAGTGGTGGAGATGAAAACCCATCTGAAACATCACTTGACCCATTTCTGCTCCTGTGCAGCAAATAGAATTAAGCTGAATAGTTACAAGGTTGAAGTCTAGTTTCCTAAGGAAGCAAAGCACAAGCAGACATTTGATCTATCCAATTGGAAGTTTTTAGGCAAATTGTGGAAACCCAAACTTAGCTGCAGTCTTTTTTCAGAGAAACTTATTTACCCTGAGTGAGTATGTAGTAAGTACATCAAAAACAGTCCTGCAGTCTATTTTAGGTGTGCTACTCCTACACATAATCAGATTCACATGGAGCAATGCAATTATATATTCTAAAAGCTGTTAGTATAATAAGAAAAATAAATTTTTGTAAATCTCAAGTCATGAATAGGTACCTTTAATGATATTCTGCACTCTGCTTTTCATCTGAGATGTTAGGAGCACTTGGTGTAATTTAATCTTACACTCTTCTATAGGTAAGAAAACAGACTTGAGACTACCCTGACATAATCAAATAACTCAGCTTCTTGCATTGCTGTGTTCTGTTTAAAATGGGAAGCACACTATCTCCCTCATATAATTTGTATCTCTTCATTATTTTGTGTATATTCCTCACAGAGCAATCAAATCCCTCTCTTAAACACATGTATTTGTAGTTCTATAACTCTTTAGACATTTTTGGAACTGAAAACAGTTCTGGTATGGTGCTTATCCCCTCATGCACTCAGGCTTTCAGTGTAAATAGATGAGTCTGCAGAATGGAGATTAATGTTATTTTTGTGTTGTATACTGTAAGGATTGGCCTCCAGGAAATGGTTTTCCTAGGCTCCCCTATTTCTGCACATATAGATATTTGCATAGATTCTAGAATTTTAGAGAAAAAAATTTGCATCAAATTCAATCAATCCTCAACCTTCTCTTCTTGAAATCTTAATTTACATAACTTCTAGCTTTATAGCATGACAATACAGTGCTTCAAATAATTTATTCCAGCTGCCTAGGAAATAATCAAATGGTCTTTTTCTGGATTTTAAATATCAAAGCTTCTTTTACTGTAGTCAAAATAATTTGGAAAGCATTTTTTTTGGATTTTCATGTATCTGCAGATGAAATATGTCGCTAAAACTATTTCTTAAATGCATGGTTGCAAATACAAAAATAGGTAAAATACACAGTTTTTGTAAATTGTTTTAAATCCAGGAGAATCAAACAGAAGATATGTTGTTCTTCTGAAGATTTAATTCTGAACCTTCTTGAAGAAAACAGGAAACAGAAATTTGGTTAAATGGTAGCAAGGTGAGAAGGAACCTTTCTCAGAGCAGGTAGAAAAGTCGGTGGATGGTCCCTACACCTTCAAAGTCATACAAACTGTTATGACTGATATAAATGAAATGGCATCAGCACTTCCTCTCAAGCAGGGAATTACTGAAAGCAGCTATGACTTGTGGCTGTTCCCATCCTTTTCCAACTGAAACTCTATTGTATTCTGTGTCTAAAAACCAGATCTGAATGAATTCCAACAGAGGCACCTCCTGCAGACTTTGGCTAACAACACAATGTTTAACACCAACACCTCCACGTGAATTCCTGGAAGGTCTTGAAATATCCATCCTGTAAGGAATGTGAGCATATCATTGTCTTCAGAATAGCAAGTTACCTTCCTTAAGTATCATAATGATTCAATGACCATGAGGATTTCCCCATCTGTTCTATGCAATATTTTCTTGTTCTGATATTGCTGAAGAGTCTAAAACTTCCAAAACAATCAAAGTATGAAATATGAGTATAAATCATCCAAATTGGATTTCCTTTTCCTTGCTGCAGTTAGTTCCTTCTGTGTCTGTGGTACTGTGAAGAAACATCTTGCATCACATTATCAGTTTTGCTACCAAGTTGTCTGTTTGACAAGATGAAAAAAAGCTGTTGCAGCCCTTTGAGAAACCTGCATCCTATTCTGAAAGCAGCACCAACCCTGTCTTGCAATTGCTTTCATTTCTGCTGTTACCTTTTGGGCAGCACTTAGACTGAATGTCATAAATCAGTTCAGTATCCAAGACTTTTTTGAGAAAACATGGTGCAGAATACTTCCAGCTTCATGGTCACCATGCTAACCATCAGGAAAAGAAGAAAGCCAAACTAATAACTCAGGAGAGCAGAAGAACCTTAGGGAGGGACCTCTTTCCTGGTGACTGCTTATCACACTTTAGGTTTTCTTGCAGCAGTTCTTTTCAGTGAGAAATTGAAAAGCTGACAATAGGTTGTGCTCATGCTGAGTGATCAGAATTCCTACTGCCCCTGCATGCTGTGATGAAACAATAATTTTGCATTTTTAAAATGAGCCAAAACTCAAATATATTTTTAGAAGTAGTATGCCAGGTTTTCCCACTTTTTTTTGATTGTATTTTCATTTTATTTTTATCTTTTCCTCTCTGGACAAAATAAGCAATTCACAGATTTCATTTGCATTGGAAGTTTTTATGCAGATAAGCAATTGTTTTAAGTTTTAGAAGGAAAACATTTTTGTCAATTGATTAACATTCCTACTTCCAATGAGATCTGTGTTTTTTTGTCAGAAATTTGTGAATCAGTGTGGACAAACTGATATGCACCTAGCTGCTGCTAAAGATGGTGAAGATTGATTAGAATCAAATTTATGTCCAGATATTGGTGGCTCTGCTACTTCTGCACTTGTTTGCCAGTTACTGTGAAACAGAAGCAAAAAGGACAGGGAGCGGGCACTGCACCTGCTGTGCAGCACATTGCATTTTCTGAGGTGGAAAGACTTCCTGGTGATTCATCCACAGAATTTTGAGAACCTGTCTGAGGATGTGACATTGTCTAAATTTTGGAAAATCCTCTTTTTTGCAACAAAGCAATTTTTCTGATCTGGCTTTTTAGAGTCGTACCTCACTGACACTTAGAAAATTAGGACTGATACCTAATTATGAGTATACAATGTTGATATATTCATTTAGTGAAACTGGAAATGTACAAGGTATTTCTGATTATGAGTTCAGGAAAAATGAAGTTTCCTTGCACTGAATGTATATACACAAACTGAGATGAGAGATCTATTATCACCTCTGTAATGTCCTACATGGAATTGCCTCTTAGTAAGTTCTATTGAACATATTATTAATAGAATATCTAATTGAGATTTTAGATTACACTGCATTCTATAGGAATAAAATACTCGTAAGTTAACAATTACTAAAACATCCATTCAAAATGATTTGTCAGTGTTAAAACAAGAAAATATTGTTTTGTCTTAGACTGCTTTATGCGTAACACATGATATAAACATTTTATCTGATAATTGCTACATTAAATATGGAAAATAGAGGCCATTCTTTACATAAATATCTCATTATTTTATAGAAAAAAGTTGTGTTACCCTTGCTGTTGTAGTTCTGAATTCCTCTCAATTGCCTGCTCATTTCATACCTCTGGCTTAATTAATTCTCTGTGATCATCATTTATTTTTCCCCTGTGTAATGATATGTAAGGTTTTAACCTTAATAGCCTGCTAATACTGGTGTTTTAGCTTAGAAGATGACTGTTATAGTCTGTGGGAATGCATATGTTATTAAAATGCATTTAATAAATGAAAATATTTAGACAGTGACATCCAAAGAGAAGGCTTATTCGGGGAGGTTTTATGTGTTTCCTCACTTAAACATGTGAAGTTTAACATATAAAATTATTTTTTTACATAGATCATGATTTTTCCTCCTTTTCAAGTGACAGATTTGTCCAGAAGTAGATCACAAAACAGGTATCAAAAGAGCTATTGCTATATTCACTTTGACCCTGCTGAGATTTTACGTAGTTCTTTATTTTTTGTATTTTTCATTTTTTATCTTTTACTTTGTGTGATCCTTTTATGTGTTTGACTTCAAATGCCTGGAGCATAGTTAATCTACATGTTCATTCACACAGATTTACAAAGCCCTTATAATTTCTTGTTTGCTTCTACACTTTCCCCAAACATACTCCTTACTGCCATTGCATAGCTCTGCTATTGAGCATTCTAGGAAGAGTTATCTTTCCTTGTTCCTTTGCTCTATATGTGGGACAACATGCATCACCTAAGAGGTACATTGATAAATACAGTATCAACATTTTTAATGTTTTAGAGCTTCAGGTGAAACTTGCTGTGGGCGTTTCATAAACGTTGTAAATGCTCTGTAACAGCTCCACTGTGATAATTGCTTCACTTTTCCCTCCCTGAATTTTAAGAGTGAAGAAAACTTCACTGAGCTAAATATTTGTGATATTGACTGCTTTCATTGTGATATCTTCTGACAGTTTCAAGTCTGCAATTGGTTTTATAGAGCTATAAAAGGCAACTCCACTGAGAACAATGTGGCATATGCATGGTGCCAGAAACTTCACAGATGATGATGCTTGACATTGATATTTGTCAGGTGACATGAAGAAGTACTGGAAAAAACATAAGTATGGGAAAAGGATATGATACCATCATCTACCCCAGATTTTTTTAAAACAAATCAACTTTTTAATATGGAAATTATTTGGAATAGCATATATTAGTAATAACAGTTATCAGAGATGACTGAGTTCTGCATGACACAGTACGTGCATGAGACACATGCTTACAGAAAGGCAGTTATGGGATTAAAAATTTATTAAAATTCATTTTCAGCCTGCATCAATCTTTTATCAGCAACCAAATTAATTCAAAATGTTGTTACTTCCTAACACAGCAAATAAATTAGAGTATTGGAAATACTTAGAAAATATAGGAATTGTAGTCAATTGAAAGTGAAGATTCATTGAATTTCTAAGTCAGTTTGGCCCTTTAATCTAATTTTTTGTGATCCCTTTTAAATGCTAATGGAGCGTCTCAATGAAACTTAAGAGAAGCAAAATAAAGCATTTATTTCACCGATTTTCTGGACCTTTTATTGTGGTCTTGTCTTTTATTGTCTTTTGCAAGGCTGGCAGGTCACCAAAGACCTAATTTGTTTGTATATTTATATGTTTTACCTGATACCCAAGATGACAACTGAATGAGAGAAAAAGCCGGAATGCGATAAGCAACACTTCTGCCACCCACACTTGTTCTGAAAGGCAATTTATAGGCACTTTTCCTGCTTAGCGATGAAAAAGGAATTGTCAGACAACATCACTTCCTACCAGCATTATTCAACTGAAGCAAGAAGATGAAAAGTCACCCTGACACTGTTTATCAGGTTTGCTCAAATACTCAATACTCAAATAAGATGCAGTCACAACAAGGAAGCTTGGAAATAATTTCTTTCATAAATTGCCTACGACAGTGCAGCTGAATCAGAATCAACTTTATTCTTTTATTTGGGTTAGATACTTGATTCTTTTTTCCACAACATCTAAAAACAAACTGGGAATAATTCTTGAATTTTGTCTCATATCCAAGATTGTATGCTCTTTTAATTATCCTTGCTTCACATTGAAGTAAACAGAAACATACAGAGGTATTAAAGCCAGATTTTGAAGAACACAGGTTTAATTGTGAGCAATGGGATTATTCAGTCCTAGATTTTTTTCATTTAGTTTTGTTTTAGTTGTTCCATTTTATTATAGTGGGCCTTGGGATGCAACAGAGAAGAGATGGAGTGGGGCCAAAGTGGATAATAGCAGTTTTATTGTAAGAGAAGGTATTTTTCACTTCTTTATTTAGAACCCAACAGAACTTTTTCTTGACTAAATCAGGGATTAGAAGTAAATAATAAATACTAAGATGTTTGTACAAGAAGAATTTAGGGAAATGATGTGATTAGACAGTTGAGAGAGTAATGGAAACTCTACAGGCAGCAGAGGTTATGACAAGTCAATAGAGAATTTACATAGGTCAGGATCCCCATTTCAAGACTGTTAAAAATGGTTTCTTCACTTATTTGTTTATTTATTTATTTATTTGCATGTTTCTTTTTCTTGCAAGCACTTTTAATAACTAATATTTGGTCTAAAAACTAAAAAGATGTTTGGTCTCTGGTGTTCCATTGCATTTTTTTTCCCAAATAGTAGAATTACATTCCAGTCTACCAAAGAAATTTTGGTTGATAAGTGAAAGAACTACAAAGGGAGTTGTATTCAAGAGTGAGAAATTCCTGTGTGTGCATTGTAAGATACACAGAAGTGTGCAGCAGCCATTCAGAAGGGGATCAAATTCAAGTAAGAGAGAGTCAGCGCTAAGACAGCCAGAAATGCTGGACATACGACTGGCAGAAGAGCTTCATCTGGAAAACCTTGCACAGAATTAAGCTGTTTAGTTCTCTCTCTGGGAGCACTTACTCTTTTATTTTAATTCATTCACATTACACTGGTTATTCCATTTAAGTCCAAAGTAGTTCACTAAAGTGCTTAATATACACTTATATTAAGTGTATATTAAACACTTTATAAGTTTGTATATATATATATAATGTATATATTATACTTTTTACTGCATAAGTGCACTTATACAGTTGCAGAACTGATAGTCAATGGAATTAATGCTTTATAAAAAATATTTCTTACTTCTTTGCTGTAATTATAAGAGAGGGCGTTGCTATCTTTTACCATATTTTCAAGTCAGTCAAGTCACATTTATCAGTCAAGTCACATTTACTTCATCTCTTGAGCTGTTACTGGAGTTGAAACTCTTGAGTTCAGGATATAACACCTAGAAAAATTTCTGAAATACATACCACCTTGTATGAATTAAACACATCTAATTTTTTTAGGTGATGTTTCCAAGCAACAGAAAATGCTGCTTTCCTAATTTTTTCTTAGTGCACTGCTATGATTGAATATTTTTATTCTACATTGATTAAGTCAGTTTTCTATATCAGAAAGTCTGCATTCTGGCATGATAGCTTACTAACAGTAAATCCAAATGAAGTCAGAGGGACTAGTTCAAAAAGGTAGTATTAATTGTAAGGCCATCAGAGCTGTATAATCGATAGCCTGCTTGTATGCATTTCCAGCTTTTGCGCTAATTGCTTATATCTCCTAGAAAAGAGCAGAGACAGCCAAGAATCTAAACTTCCTCTTTATTATTTGAAAAATTCTTATGATATTGTCTATTCTTTTGTCAGGGAAAACAGAGCAGGAAGACAGTTGCATTTTTTTCTCAGATGCTGAGCCTAAATTCAGAAAGCTACTTCTGCAATTTATTTTCAAGTTAGGCATATCCTTGCAAGGAAGAGAATATGGGCAAAGTAGAATTCTCTATCCTGATATCCATGAGAGCCAAATCAGCTAGAAGTTTTGAGTGAAAGGAAGAAGAGGAGATTATGTCACATGAGACTGAAAGTTTTGATCAGAGTTACCAAAACCCAGTCTCATACCAGCACCATTTTATCCAGGGAACAGATCTGTGTGCATGGATGCAACATTGCATGACAGGCATGGAATAGAAGCATGAGCTCTCATCTGTGACCATTTGCACTTCCTAATCAAGTAGATTTAACTTTTCAAAACAGAGAAATATTAATGAAAACAACAGTTTATATTGCTATTGAGTAAGGAAAAAATAGATTGGAGGATATATACAACTAGAAGTGCAGGATAAACTAAGTAATGCTACTCTGCAAAGGTGCCCCCTTTATTTATTTATTTAGTTAGTTTAGTAAAATCTCTGTTTCCATGAAATGCAGAAATGTAGATTGCTCTGTTTGATTCTGCTCCTTCCCAATTTTGTAGAGCATTTGTACAATGACAGGGTGATGCTCAGAATAGGTGGGATGATAGCGAAGCTGGTATCCTCAGCATTGGCAAGAGGAATTCTTTTAAGTTAGGAGTGTTTAAATTTGCTCTGGTACAGTTACCTCTGCCAAAATAAGCATTACCTAGCTTTGGTTTTATCGCTGAGCTTGACTCAATGAGTTTTGAAAACACTGGCAAGGTTTGGCTTGAAGGTGCAGGGAAATTGAAGAGAGATGCAGGAAAGTAGTGCAAAGTACAAAAGTCATAAGTCTTGCTGCTGTGCATTAATCCAAATTTCTCCTAATTACTTTTACAGCCAGCATGTCAAATTGGGCATATGTTTAAAGAACTTAAGTTCAAATATTCAATTTTTTTAAAATGTACTGAACAGCAGAGATGAAGAAGATCATAATGAGGCCTGTAAACCTCCCAAGCACTCATAAGGATTTGAGTTGATGAACCTCATCCTGACACCTATCCAAATTTGCGCCATTCTTCCATTTCTTCATGGCAATATGAAGAAACCTTTCAGGTAGTTTCTCAACATCATTCATCTTCCTAGCTGCAGTACAGATCTGTCTGAAGTGTCTAATATATGTACATGTACCTGCCCAAGAAAATAAAACTCATTATTGACCTCTTTGGGTAGTGAATTAACTCTGGTGATGGTAATACTGGCTAGAATATGTGAAATATTAACTCTTCCCATCTGCCAAACTCCAACACCTTTCATTCCTCCTAAATTAATGTGTGGAATTTTTTGTTTTGCTTTTCAATTTTTTTTTCTCTTGATCACTAAAAGTTTAGCTTCGAGGATATTTCATAATCAGATTGAATAAACTAAATTTTTTGTCCTAATACCACATATTGATCTCTTGGATTATATTGAAAGCAGTTTTGAATCAAGAAACTTCAATGATAATATCTGGGAAGAGGAAGACCTTTGGGTTTGGGCATAATTCGGCGGGGGAAAGAGGAGAGGCATTTGGGATTGCTTTGTCGGGTGTTTTTATTTCCATGAGTTTATCAAATGGAAGGGTTTCCTTGTGACTGAAGGCTACCAGTTTGCTTTAAATTCCTTCTGCTTATATGTGTAAACTCTTAAGCTATGAAGTTAGTTACGGTCTGTTAGCTTATTTTCTTTGTAGTGGTAAAATGGATTTTTTCTTTCCCTTGATTCATTCTTTTCATGTGAATTCCATGCCACAAAAAATTACAAGCCGTCAACACAGACGGCTATTAACTCAATTAATAGAATTTTTCTGAGACATAAGTGTCCATATTCTCTGCTGTTCCTTGTCTGGTTTAACCAGAGTGCACCAGAAGTGCAGGACAGTGACAACACAGTGGTGGATGCCCATTACTTTGTTACTGTGCTGTCTCCTAACACCGCAGCCTGTGTTAAGTGTTGTGAAAAAAAAGAAAATTAATAAAAAAAATTACATCAGCTTCAAGACTTGTTAGAGCTTGACTTTTTGCTCTTTCTGATATCAGGTGGGAAAATATGACAGCTTCTTCATGGGAGCTTTAATGATTTCACGGCAGTGGAGGAAAATAGTTTTCAACAGTCAAAGGGGGTGTTTATTTAAAACATCCCAAACTGTCACTTATTCAGCCACATAGCAAGGTTGTTGAGAATGAATTGACAGAGCTGTGAATCAAGATTTCCTGCCCACATGCTTTCCTCTCTTGTCAGCCTTGTCAAATTTCTCTTGCTGAAATCAAGGAACAGTCCGTTCCTTTAAAGAAGTGATCCATTCTCTTTGAGAACAGCTCTTTTTTTTCTTCCTGTCTCATAAATATTTAAAAAGCATTAATCTTGTTTGTTACCTGACTGATAAGCACTGGGCAAAAAATCTGTCAATGCAATTTCATTACTGAAATTAGATCAGAGCTTTTTGAGTGTTGTTACTGTTACTGGGTAGAATTTTAAAATATACCCAAAAGACTTTGGAACAGATTCACCATTTCCTCTCTTTAGAAGCACCATTATTAATTCATACATTACACAGAGTGGATGCAATTAAAATTTACACTTCTTTTGTGATAAATTCCAATAGTAGTTATTTATGTTGCAGAATGGTGCATGAAATATGACTTCAAGACATCATGTCATGGTTTGGGTTATTGTCATACTCTGAGGCAATGAAGTACAGATTCTGTCATCTTTACTTAATCCTGTAAATAAAATACTTATCATGAATGTAATTACAAAAGAGATTAATATGTGGTCCATGCAATAATTTGGTTTTTCTATGTTTGCTGCCCTTATTGCGATGGATTTTTTTTCCAATGAGCTATTCATTTTTGACAGTGAATAGTATGTAATCAGATAATCTCAAGAAGAAAGTGGAATCTGTCCAATAGCAAAGTTTATTTGGGCCTCTAGGAATTAGGAAATCAGGGATTTTCAGTGACTGTCTTAGACTTTTAATGTTGGTAGTTGATGATACTACTTTTTAAATTTCTCTAATGGCTATTAAGAGGTCAGTCATGGTTTAAAACCTGCTGACAAATCAGTACTATACAGCTGCTCACACACCCACACCCACCGTGCAGGATAAAGAGGAGTCAGTTAAAGGCAAAAGTAGTGGATTAAGGTAAGGTCAGTTTAATGACTTAAACAAATATGATAATAATTATAATAACAATAATGATAACAAGAAAAATGTCAACAACAAAAATAATAATAGAAATGAGATAGCAGAAAGAAAGAAAGACAGAAAGCTCAAGAGAAACAAGACTGAACAATACCATGGCTCACCATCCACTGAAGATTCAGACACAAGAACCTAAAAAACAGGAATAATGTCCTTTAAACAATTAATTGAAAGATTTTAACTTTTTTCCTTAACTCATTCCACATCCTCTGCATCATGTTCTCTTTAAAGTTTGTTACTGCAGATTTCTCTCTTTCACTGGGTACCCCCATCACTTCCAGGATTATAGGATGTGCCAGGCTGACAGAGGTGGTGGAAGAGAGCTGCAGGAACAGAAAGGTAGAGGGCAAAACAGTTGAGATAAGTGGAAGTAGTCTATGGAACAAATGAGGAAACAATGAGTTTTACATCCTCACTGAAGCTGTCTGTGGTCATCTTGGAGTGCACTTCACCCTCAAACCATGAGAATTTCTAAACTATAAATTTATAGAAGAATAACTAGGGAGTGGTTGAGAGTGGAATAGTTGTAAATATTTGAAGTTTTACTGAAAGATTCAGACAAAAAGATGACCAGAATGGAAAAAGGGGTGTGAGTGTAGTGGAAGGGTAGTTGCAAAGAAATATTCCCTCTTGGAAATGTTTGTGGAGTCCCATAAAAAAAAAAATTGATCAGAGAGAAAACAGTCTTGGAGCCACTGCCAAATGTTTACATATATTCATGAATCCTTCCAGACTTGAAAGAGATTTTCTCTGTGGAGACTACAGCATTAAATTAGTTAGGTCAGCCTATGCTATCCAGAAGTGGGAGGCTAAAATTCCCCTTACACATGTGCTTTTTTTTCTATACCAACAAGACAATTTGTAGTTTCTAACCTTAAGAATTAAGGGTTTATCAGTCTTTATAGGCTTGAAGTCTGTATATGTAAATATATGAATTTTGGTTTTTTTTTGTTTTTTGTTGTTTTTTAATCATGAGCTGTATTGAACTGTTTCATTTTATTTTTTCAGAATCCCCCATCTCCCCTGGAAAAATAGGATATTGAAATACAGTAGCTCCCCATTCTAAGTAGTCTGATAAATTACACAACACCATGCCAGAGTGACATTCCTAGTCTATTGCATTTGATTTAATACTTTAAACTTTATTATAATAAGTTTGGCTAGGAAAAAAATTGTAACTACAGATGTGCATCTCTACATCTGAAATAGTATGGCTTCCTTCCAGCATGGCCTGTTTTCTTCAGCTTGGAAGAAAAACTGAAGGAGAGAAACTTGAACAGTTGCATTGCAGCAGGAATCAGAGACTGACTGCAAGATCAATGGTTTAGGCTGGCAGTGATCCACTGCAGCAACAGAAGGCGTCCGTAATAAAATCCAGTCTGGGAAATTAAAGCAGATGATACAGGTATGAAAGAAAATATCCCTTAGTGGTTGAGAGTGCTGGCTCTCTTAAAATATTGCAGAACTTACGCCTTTGCAATCTATCCTAGTGGGGATAGTCAGTTGTCAAGCCTTGTCCTTCCTTTATCTGCTCATGAGCAAGGCATATTTTGTGTAACACAACCTTTGGAAATAATCTCTGCTTTCTTCTCTAACGGTGCTATTTTCTGCCATCTTCTGACAACAGTAACAACTTCCCAAGGGCTGGCTGCTAGATAAATCTGAAGGAAATTATAAATATGGGCTTCCAAAATAAGCATGTATTTGAGTTTTAGCATTAAAAACCACACATATCAGATACACACTTATGAGCTGTCTGCCTGCCGTCACATTTCTTCTACTCCTTTGGCTACAGGCCCTGAAAAGTAATTGCTGATAAGAAATGTTATTTGGGACAGATAGAATTGTTAATGTTTATGTCTGTGCTACACCTGAGATCATGTAATAACCCGTGTCTTACAAGGACTAATTATAAAATTAAGCTGTGATATGAATGAAGTACAGCAATCACAAAGCCCAAGCTGAAGGAAAGCATTTTGATATATACCTTTTTGATAGATATTCTCCTAGCTACTGTTCCAGCACTTAAATTTGCAAACAAATAGAAATGCAGGATGCTTTTTTAATGCCTGTTCAGACAGTAAATATTTTTTCAATGTTTTTTTTACTGGTTACTCTCCTAAATTGTATATTTTTACATTTCCTTTACATATTTACAATAATTGGCCCAAACAAGACCCAAATTTATGTCATAATGTGAAACAAAATATTTATAATTCTGAATCAAAAATCTGTTTTTTTTCACTCATCAGTATTCTGCTGAACAACACATACAACAACCAAGAATTTGGTGAAATAGTTTCTCAGTTTTGCAGAAGAGTTTTTAAACTGCTGACTGCTAAAACCTATAGAAGAGAAAAAAATGCATTTTATCCACCTTTTTTCATTTTTCCAAAACTTTCACCTTCAATTTGTTGCCAGAGGCACGGTATGGGGCTATATCTGTTGATTTTTGGTCTGAACCACATAGCCAATTTTTAAACTTTATTCTTTAATACAGGTCATGCAAATATTGGCATCAGGCATCCATCAGATGCAACTTTTTCCATTTTACATAATAGAAATAGCATTTAACATGACCAATTTTAGAAAAGATATGCTTGCTAATATCTCCCAGAAAAATAGAATAGGTAATCTTATAATTTTTTTTATATAACATGAATGGATGAGAGAGTATTTTGACAACCTGATGATGGTCTTTTTGTCTTAATTTTTTAAATAAAAGTAGGCCTGGCTCTAATTCATTGATGAGTGTTAACCCTGCAAGGTTTGCTAAGACAAAAGAGGTAAAATACAACTACATATGCACATGATCACAACGAATATATGGCATGTACTGGCAGTGACTCTTTAGGCTCTTTAGGATTAGGGTTACTCTATTCTGAAATTATAATTTCTTGTCTAAAACCTCTACAGCACTTAAATTTTATGTAGATCCTCTAGAAGAGATTTTATTCCCTTTCCTTGATCCTTCGTTTCTTTTAGAGTCTGTACCTACTGTTAGATCTTTTTAAAGTCTAAATATTGTATTTAAGTGAACTCGTTCATTTGAGTTTAATGGGAACTTTACATGGGAGTAGTCACTGGATTCCCAGCAGATATTTTGGTGACTTCACCAAAGAAAAACAGTAAGAAAATGGCAGGAATCCTCTTCCATTCTGATCCCTTAGTGTGGGTTTCCTCACATTCTGAAATCTCTGCCAGTTAATATCTTCAGTCAGCAACTACCATGGGAAAGGTCTGAATGCTTCCTCTTCTGGTTCCTCTTTCTCATTATATGTAAAAGGATTATCAACTTTTCAGGGTCTGCTTTCTTCTTGCATTTGAAATGGTTACTGTAAAATCATCAATTTTAGGCACAAGGCTAGAATAATTTTTTATTTAAGGTTTTTAAGCTCTATAATATTACTGCCTATATGGCAAATAATTAAGCAGAAGCTTTTATATAAAGGCTTCATATTTGCCTAGGGAAAACTGTCCTGAAAATAGGGTTAGCATTTCAGAACTGCAGGCATCGGATGTTCTACAGATACCAGTGAATAACAAAATTAATCCAATAATATGCAGCTATTTTAAAAGAGAACATGTAATAGATCTTACTTGCTGAATTAATTGATTTTACATGTAAATGTAATCTTTTTCTGAAGACAGATTTGTTCCCAAGAATACAGTTTGAAATAATAAGGTTGCCTAAATCTGATGGTGTTTCTACCTCATGTTTGAAAGCTTCGCAGATGAAAGAGAAATTTACAATCATTTTGCAGTCGAGTTTAAATAATTCATTTGCTTGCTTACTGTTCAAAGCATACTAATAAAGTGAAATCTGTTTCATGGTGAAGATTTCACAGTAATAAAAAGTAAATGTGGCTAGGAAATATAATTTACTGAGCTAATTTTTGGTTATCCCATTATCAGAGTTATTGCCAATGTTGTGGAGACTGTGTGGCTGTAGAATTTTCCAAATTATGCAGTGTATTCCTACTGTTTGGCCATTTGCTGTGCAAACAGTATAAGATCCATGATGTGAAGAGGAGATGTGGGTGAAGAACTTTAGACCATGTGCATCTTAAAGCTTAGGAGCAATAAATCTTGTCAATCCACAGGGATTGCACATTGGATGTCATTTTGGAATCCATAATGAAGCTTGTATGGTCTTATGAGTGATAAGGTTATCTTCCATTAAGCCACAATTTTTAATTTTTAATTTAGAGGAAGTCTTTTCCTAGAAAGTAATGCAATACATGATAAATATTCTAATGTCAAACAAAAAATCCACTCTGTTTAATGCTATCTCATTTTTTTTATAAATAAACATGGAGGTTTTTTTGTATGAGGAGCTTAAGCCTCCCTCCTGAAAGAGGCATTGAAGTGTTAGCACACTCTAGATGCAGTTACTCTAGCTAGTGATGTGACAAAAAATGCAACAAACAAATACTAAGATTAGACTTTCATGAATTGGATGCATAAGAATAAAAGTTGTTCAATGTTGTATCATCAAAGATTCAATTTTAAACACTTGAACATAAAATTTCCTCCCATTTTGATGGAAGTCAGTTGAATTATTTTAGTCATAGCATGGGTGAAAATGTTGATACCATTTAATAACTTCCTAGCCTTGAGGAAAACATAGTGGGAGTGTGATAATGAAAATGTTAAGTCTGATTTATTCAGAAGTGACACTGTGATTGGCAAGATGAATGACTAGTTGCTTTGCTAGATGAGGGTTTTCTTATGAAAAGCTCCTTAAGATGGCAAGCTGGTGTCTGTCATATACAAGGACAGTCATATTTTGTATACTCTTTATCATTACATTAGCTGAAAATGCTGATGCTGATCAGGAGACACTTTATTATAAAAAATATAGAGCAAGAAGAGTTGATTTTCTGCAGAAAGATATTTATACTACCATTTTTTCAGATACTTGGGGTGAAGTAAATGATAAAATTTTGTACTAGAAAGAATAGATATGATTTCAAAGGAAGTATCAGGATGCAAGGATGCATTCATCAAATCTGAGAATACCTTAGAGCCCCGAATATATTTTACTCCCTAAACCTAAAGGTGGTCAAGATCATCTTTGGAATGAATGATTCTATTTGTTAATGTGTGAATTTATAAATTTACTGGATTATGAGCTTCACTGGAAACAAATAACTTTTGCAAGCCCTTAATTACTCCCTTGGGAAACTAATGAAGGTATGTGTTACCCCTGCATGCTGACTGTAATGAGTTTGATATTGTGTTACTTATAGCATATATAGACAACCATAATTTATTATTTGAGAAATTGTAGTAGATACTTGGTAAAAACTGTGGTAACAAAATTGTGTACCAATGGTTTTAATGCGTTCTAGAGGATGATGTTAGGACTTTAAAACTTTAAAACTGTTTCCAGATGAAACACTTCAGTTTGCAAGACAGTATGACTGTAATTCCCCAAGATGTTTGCTGTTTGCTGTGTCTATCTCTAATCTCACCCATCCTTCAGAGAGTTGAAAGCTAACATTCAAAGTACCTGTTAGGGGTTCTAGTGAGTATTGCTCTCTAGATGATATTAATTCTAAATTCATAATGTAAAAATATAGTAGAAACATTTCACTCTCATAATTAGTATGACCAGAAAAAAGCTTTTGCTTTTTTACCAATTTTATTTTCATTGTAATATTGTAATAAGTGACTACATTTCAAAATATTTTTTAGAAACCTTCTTAAGCTTCTTCTTTTTTAGTGTTATTAATGACTTCCATGCTTTAATAGGAGATGTGAGTTGCTGCAATTCCACAGCATGAACACTTTCCTTATTAGAACATTAGGCAAATCTTCCACACTGTTGAGGTTCAGAAATAACAGTGGCTCTTCATGTTTGCATAAGGAAACTGCAAGGTCGTGGGTAGCAGTATCTTATTTCTCTGGCACAATTCTCAATTACTTCCAGAAAGGCTTCCTTTCTTAATTGCTTGTTAGAATAATTAGGAGTTGTAAGATTTTTTTTTCAGGGTATGAAAGGAGTTGTAAGATTTTTTTTTCAGGGTATGAAATCCAATCAGTTTTCGTTTTCCCTCAGAATGCCATTTTTTTTCCTAATGTATGGCGCCTAAACATGAAAACTAAGTTTGTAAAATGACTTTAAAAGAAATTAATTCTTCATTAAGTCTATATGAAAAAATAACTTCTAATAGTCTAGATGAAACAGTATTTTGTCATAGTGTTTAAAATAAATTTTCTTTTTAAATTTGGAGTTACTCAATTTTGTGGAAATAATATAGGACAAATTAAGTCAGATAGTCAAATATGGGTAATTGTGGAACTATCGTTGATAGGAAGCTATCATTATTCTTTCTTGGTTTTAATAATATAAATTTACATTTCCAGTAATTAGCCCTGTATTGTGCAAAGACTTGATAATCTATGGATCTGTAAAAGTTAGTCTATTAAATTAGTGGCCTAAACAATAAAAGAAAGTCCAGCTTTTCTAAGTGATGGGTCTCATCCATGGGTGTATTGGTAGACTTGATCTTTAACCTCTATATGATTTTTAAACTAGGAGGTGTATGCTTGTTTCTGAAATAGACCTAAATAAATATTCAGCTACTTTCTCAAATAAATTAATTTCATTTTATGGTGTGTTTAGCCCTAAGTTTTTTCATAATATTAGAAGAGAAAAAATCAATTAGTTTTTCTAAAGGTGTTTTAGAATTAGATTTTTTGATAGGTCTTAGACCATCACAGAGTCCCACTCTCAAAATGTCTGCACGTAAATGTGTTTCAGGGCTTAAACCTTTTCAAATGTTGGTGTCAAAGGAATGTATGGAATAATATGGCCAAGAGAGAAATAAGAATGTGCTGGCTCAGGAACTTCTGTGTGAGATAAATTATAAATAATGTATGCCATTTTTGGCCTAAATCAAGGCCAAAGATTTTGAGATAAGTAGAAAATTTGGCTTGAAAAGGCAAACTGGGAAGGCTATCAGAAGGAACTGTTAAAAATTACAGTCAGCATCTGGGCAGTTGATTGTGCATCGCTATACTGCAGAGAAAAGTGAAACAAGCCTTCAGCTTGATTCTAATTGTCCCCGATCAGAGTGCGCCTGATTTACGGGTTGGAGCGAGCGCAGAGGCGCAGCGAGCCCAGCTCGCTCAGCCAGGCAGCACCTGTGCTTCCCCGGAGTGATGGGCCATGGCAGCAGTGCCCAGCCTGCTGCCCACGGCCGGGCAGTGATGGACGCGCTACCTGATCAAATAACGCGTTTTACACTCGCGAGGAGCCCGCGGCGTTCCTGGCAGCGGCTCTGACTGCCAGGCAAAACGAGTCAGTGTACAGCACTCCCACAGTCCCTGCTGTGCTCTCGGCTCAGTCAGTGGTGTGCCTGATGTATGCTGATGTCTCAGTCAGACTAACCAGGCAGCATCTTTTTGTTCATGGCATTCAGTAGGGGCTGTTACCCCTATAATTTGTTAGTCTTGGGTTAGGTTGAAAATGCTGCTCTTCTGATACATGCATTTGATTTTAATTATATTTTACTATTCCAGCTGCTGTAGAGTTTGTGATAGCATGGCTGAAGAGTAAATTGTGCCATTCTGTTTCATGCCAACTATATAATAATTTGTATTCAGTAAAAGTTCAAGTTGTGCTGTTAATGGCAAGAAACTCACTTGCACAGTAACATGCAATCAGGGTATTCTAAGTTGGATCTGAGAGATTAGTTCAAATGTTTTCTCTAAGATAACAATAGGAAGTCATTAGAGAAGAAAAAAGGTGGAAAGAAAAATCAGACAAATTGTCTGAATTTCTGAAACAGTAACTCTTGAGAACCTCTTTTGATCACACTTACCTGAAAGGATTTGCTAAGATGTGACATGACTACTCAATATTTAAAGAACATACCTTTACATACATAAATAAAAAAACACAGTGAGCAAGAAGGATCAGTGAAGGAAAGTGTATACTGAAAAGAAAGGGTAATACTTTGTAAATAATGTATTTAACTTCTTTTTCAAGATAAAGCATGTGCACACTTTCATTGACAAGTTTGTGTCATGCAACATGCATGGGAGAATAGAGAATACATGAATGAATTTCTGAACTTAAACATGCGTGCTTAATAGTATGTGATTATGCTTCTGCAGTTGGACAAGCAAGCTGCCTTAAAACTAATCTATCTGGTGACCAAGAAAAAAAAAAACTAAGAGGCATTGATTGACTGAGATTCTAGCTGAATAGAATATTCTGCTTAGAAAAATACTGAACAAAAGGGAAATTAAGTGTTGACACTGAAGAAGGCATTTTTTCGGTGGAGATGCTATAAATAACTCATGCTGATCGTTACAAGTTTGTACAAAGCACTGCTAATCACCTGGGATCTGAAAAGGTGCACTTGTGTGTCAGTGAACCTTTTCTACTAAGTCTTGGTTTTCCATGAGTTAGCCTGACATGACTGTGCTTCCTGATGTTTCCATTTCTCGACTGACATATATGTTACTTCTGTAGATACCTCTGCATGATGGTTTAGATATGGCCTTTATCTTTTTCCACACCTCTGGATTTAGTTGACAAAGGAAAAGGAGAGCTATCTATTGTCTTCTAAGCATTAAATCTTTAGTTTTCAGCACATTTAAGACTGAGATTTTGTTTAAAAATTAACTGTAGTCCAAACTGTAGTCCATGTTCAATTTCATGATACCTGAAGCTGCCATTTATCATTTTGTAAAAGTACTCTTGAGACATTGCCATAGAAGAAAATGTTAAAAAGCAGCTTTTGGTATGAACATACTTAAATAATGTTGAAGAAAGTTTTAATATTTTAAGCCATTGTTGTGCTCACTTATGAAAGTAATGAATGTATTAATGGAGTAAAAAAAAGTAGTATTATATGCAAAGCATAAAAACAGCTCGGGAGTAAAAATATTAATAAAACTGGGGTGCTTAATCAGTAGAGTATCTTTTTATATCTAAATATTTACACTAGTACTTGTTTTTTCTGCTGTCAAGAAAAAAATAATAGTAATTTCACTTGTTTATTGCACTTGTAACATTAAAGTCTTTGGAAATTAGTTATTCATAAGGTGGCAGGCTGTCTTTTGGCATTCTACTTTTCCTTTTTTTTTTTTTCAAACTCACAATTACTAGGAAAGTTAAAAAAATGTTGAACACGAATAATAAAAATAAACCTCAACTTTTTGCATATGAGGATCATAATTTGGGTTATTCCTTTTCTTCCATGATACAGTGGAGTCCATTATTTCCTTTCTGTATAGTTTTGTGTTTCAGGAATTCAAAATTTCAGTCCACTTAAATCAGGCCAGCATGATTATAAATAATAATTTGTGATAGCCATTCACTGATCTTATTTGGTGGTAATAAAAAAGCGAGAAGTTTTTTTTTTTTTAGCACAGGTAGTGTTTCCTTTTACTCCAAACTGTGGCTTCATCCCATTGTAGAAGATGCTTCTATTGCTCCTGTACATGAAAGGTGATCAGTGCTATCTGCTACTTCTTCTTCACAACATATTTTTTTCTTTATTTTTCTCTTAATTACCTTTTGAGTCATTATTAGACAAAGTAAGAAATGGGACAAATCTTCTGCTTTATTTACTCAAATACAGTTAGCTGCTGAAAAGAGATGTGCTTACTGTGTACTTATTTGGGATGGGAAATCCATTCCAGCCAAGATTCAGAGAATCTGCTTTCTTAAGCAGCTCTTGATTGATACCTCTTCAGCCACATTGCACTGCCTGTGTCACTTCCTGGCTGAGGTATTAGGATTTCCAAGGGTTTATTGTGTGCTACTTAGCACTGTGCACCATGTCCTACGCCTTTCTTTATTCTGGGACATGTCAAGCTTTGCAGTGTGTTCGAGGCTAGAGAGGAAATTTTGTAGCACGACCCTGTCAGAGACAGCAGTGTTTTTATAAGATGGCACAAGGAACACAAAAGTCTATTTCTTAAGCTGCTGACTTCAGGTTACCAGACGGAGACAAAATGGTCACACAGCTAAATTTTAAAGGGAAATATGTATAAGAACACAAAGATCAATAACATGAATAGGCCTTGCTCCATGTGTCTCTTTTATTTTGAGGGTTAATTAGAAGCTTTGATTGACGCCTTCTTAAACACACTGTTGAGGTGTGAAGACACTGGCATGCAGTGTGACTGAAAGCTCCATTTGCAAAGAAGCACGGGTAGTTAACCTGCCATTACAGCAAAGATGCAGGTGTTGTGAAAAATGAATAAAATCAAAGCTAAAGCCCCTGGTAAAAAAAAAAGGTTCACATTTCTTGGTCCCATTCTACAACTGCAGAGTCAGAGTCGATTACACACGCTTACCTGTCCACACTCACTGTAGTCTTTACAATCTAGTAGGGTGACTTTGAGGATAGAAGGATGAGTAGGATGAAGGACAGAAACAATTGATTGTTTTCCTAAAAGCTGAGTTCAATACTGAGAATGTATATCCAAAATGATGGCAGGGAACAATACCTAATTGTAATCACATCTGTGAGATGCCTGACTTCTGTATTTCAGTGTTTAAGGCTGATGGCTGTGATTGACTTGAAGCTGGTTTTAGTTAATTTGGATTTAAAATTTTGGCCTTAACTGATACTGACCTTATGTGCATTGTTTTTCTTCTTTCTAGCTATGCTTAATGGATGCTTTTGAATTGATTTCCTGATTTCAAAATGGGAATTACCTTCTATTACATAGGACACCATATGTTTTCTCAATATAATACTAGTTGCATTAATTTCAATTTTGAGCTTCCTTCTAACTATGCTTAAAATCTGATCCTTTGCTCTTTTTTTTTTCATTCTATTGCAAACAGAACTGATATCCATAATTTTAGACTTTTACACAAGTTTTAGAGTTGTTTGAATTTGGCAACATTTGGTTGTCTGTAACCTTCATTTTCATGCCCATATTTTTAATATGTTGACAATCCCTCTGTCCTTATGCAGACCCTTTTATCTCTCATCTTTAAAAAAACCCCAGACTGATGGTTCCCTTACACTTTTCCTTTTTTTTTAATTGTGAGTACATAAGAACCTGTACTTAGTGTCCAACTCTCTATAAGTGGCTTCAGTGAATACAGAGAAGTGAGGCTGTCTGCAGTGATAGGCTTAGATTTAGGATTGATGATACTCCTTCTGTATTTGGGGCCTGTTTTGACAAGCACTTGAGAATCTGATTGGTGTCATATAAAACTTTACACTAAATTTCTTTTCGCTGTCTATCTTCTTCATAGCTGGGAGTGTTCAATTAAGTACTTTTAGTATTTGTTCTGCGTCACTTCAATCCAGAAGTTGGTTTCCATTACAAAATTAAATTAAATTTCAGATTGGTTTTAAAAAACTTGTATTTCTGCTTGAGAATTTATGCAGAGAAAGCTGACAAAAGACACTGGCCCACCACTAAATCACTCCATCCATTCTGCATAAATACATACTTCTCTAGATACTTCTCACTGGGGTATTGATAGCCATTTATTGCTTTCAGTTTTAAAAATGGATTTTTTCTGCAGATGCAGATTTTAGAACTTTTCAGCTCTCTCTCTCTTGCCTTGGTTTCCCATCTCCCTCTACCCACTTTATAAATTTATTTTCTTTTTTCTTCCTGACTCAATCTATCTTCATGTGCTAGAAAAAAAGTACTGAGTAACACTGAGGGTTTGGTTTTGTTTTAGTATCACTGCGTCATGTGAAGAGGTTTTTAAAAGGTGCACAATTGTCCTTTTGAGATATGAGAAAAATCTCATGTATATGACCATTCTGGTCACTCTCATTTTAAACTTTAGAGGTCAGAAAATGCATATGGTGCCAATCCACATTACACTTTTCAGGCAAAGAATATTTTGTTGTTTCATATTAATACCTTTGAGTACCAACCTTTAGCTTAGAAAATGGGCTTCTGGCTTTGGACATCTGTACATTATTTAACACACTAGTGCTGTACTTAGTACTCATGAATTTTTGGCCAGATCTTTTGCTCTCACAATGAGTTTGAAAGGTGAAAATGGTTAATACTGACAGATGAGGTCAGAAACATGAATAATAATACATTGTATGAAACCAATTGAGAGCCTCGTCTAAGGTGATGAACTCCCTGGTCTAATTGAAGACTACACAGACACAGCATATTTGAGCAACAGCAGTCTGTAAGATTGCCTCATTTTATAAAGAAAAAGGATTCTAAGGAAGTTGGAAAATCTATTTTCTGTGATAATGTGAGGCTCACGAAAAAACATTTTTATCATTAAATTAGCTTATATACTGTGGTCTAGTGCTTTTGTGGAGTTGCATTTAAATAAAAAAAAAAAAAGGAAATACCAGCAAAAGCTGTATCAATTCTTGTTACTTTAGAAAGGTATTTTTTTACTATGAGAATTTCTTAAGAAATAACATTTTAGAAATCAGGTAGTTAAAGCTAAATTATTTGAAATAATATTACAATCTGTTTTGATTAGTATGTAGTCTTATTTTAATGTAAATTTCCTAAATCCTTTTATCTGCTACTATAATAAAAGCTTGCTATACCTGAGAAGGAAAACTACTAGTTTTCACCTATCATTTTTGTTTGATGCTCTCAGATGTGCATTAGTATTCAGAATCAGCATTAATCATAAAGCATTTAAAGACTTTTCAAACAATCAAACCTGTCATTTTACTGAAAGAAGATAGTGAAGCATAAAGCTAGCATTGTAAAATAAAATGTATAATTGCTGTCATTGTTGCCCGCTTCAGAATTTCAAAAGAAGATGTCTTTGGTAATAGAACAGAATTTCTCAGCATTCTTAAAATTTGAAAAGCTAAACTTTGTTTTTCCCAAAAGATTGTAAAGAAAAAATGCCAAGTCTCTTGGGCAACAAAAAATATTTAGCCAGCAACGTGACCCAACAACTGTAGAAAAGTGTGTGTGTTGAAGGGGGTTCATACTTCTGTAAAGTTGGATAACTACCTGGGAAAACTTATGTGTTTATATTTATGGTTTGTGCTTGGATCTTTTGAATGGAACCAGCTGCAGTGCATACTTGTGAACATGCAGGAACCTGCTTTGTGAGTCAAGGGTGAAGGGCTAATGTCACAGAATTGGCTGAAGGATAAACATCTCCTCAGCATTTTGGGAACACCCACTGTATGTAGTGAATAAACCTGATTGAATGACGAATGTAGCTTCATAAGATGTGGAAATATAAGACAAAATGCAGAGAAAGACTTCAGCAGCTACTATGTAATTGAGGATGGCAATTGCAAAGACATTTGTTCCCTAGCACAGCTCTGACTTCTGACTGTGATTCAGAAATAAGTTACATAGATTTGGCAAACTTATCCTTGAACAACTGCTCTTTAAATAGAGAAAAATGCCTTTGGAACAGTACATACTAATATGCACGACAGAAACACAACAAAATATTACTGTCAATAAATAATGCTTTTATCCCTATTTATATAATAATGGTGATAAACCAAGCTTTTTAATAGAAACTGGATAAAATATTTCTCCTTGTTTCTCTTCAGTAGGATTCTTACTGGATTATTTCTGTGCATATTTTCTAGAACTTTTTCAGTGACTTAAGTGTTTTTCAGCATCTGAATATTGTAAGCAAATTATCTAGAGTATCAATACATACAAAAGCATGTGACATTCCTTGAGTGTTAGTTGATATTTCTCAGGTGTTTGTACTGGGTCCAATTCTTTTTAACAGCCTCATTAATGATGGGACACAATGCATATGCAGCAACACAAGACTGGGAGGTGTGACTACTACACCAGATTTTTGTGCTTGACTAGATATAGAAATGATCCAACAGGAACCTGATGACGTTCAGCAAAGGAAAATTCCAAGTCCTGCACCTGCAGAGGACTAATCTCATGCACCATGTTGGGAGATTAGTAGCTGGAAAGCAGCTCTACACAAAACCCTAGTAAGTCCTGGTGGACAAGCTGAACAATGTGTCCTGCAGCAAAATAGGCAAATGGTACTCATGGATGCAGTAGAAAGAGCTCTGCCATCAGGGCAAATGTGGAGGTCTTTACTCTCTCCACAGCACTGATGTTACTGCATCTGAAATGATGTGTCCAGTACTGGCCACTCATGGAGCCAGTTCAGCAAAGGGCTGCTAAAGTAATTAAGAGCTGCAGCATGTTTCAGATAAAGGACATGTGAGAGACCCTGAATCTGCAGGGCGGATCTTGTCAGTGTGTATGACTTCCTGATGGGAGGGTACAAAGAAGGCAGAGACAGACTGCTCTCAGTGAAGAGCCAAGAAAGTGCAAACTAAAATGCAGGGAAATCTGTTTAAATACAAGGAAAACTGTTTTCATTATGTGGGCTCAAACATTGGCACAGGATGTTCAAGGAAGTTTTGTAGTCTTGAACGTTGGAGGTCTTCAACACATGAGTGGACACAGCCATGAGTAACATGTTTCAATTCATCCTGCTTTGAACAAGCTGAGTATCTCCAGAGGTCCCTTCCAGCCTCACCTATTCTCTGGGGCTGTTTTTTTAACGAGTATATGTTATCTGATCTCTAAGAGCAAGGTCCAAGTAAAACTGCCAAAAGGTGTTTGTTGAACTGGCTTTTCCACTACTGGAAAGCAGTAATAGAACCCTAGAAGATTTTCAGAGTTACATATGGAGGATATTTGAGAGGAGAAACAAAAACATGAACTTTGTTTCTCATGTTGCAATGGGAGGAATGATGGTACAAAAACAGGAACATTCATTTTATGGTTTAAACTAATAAATGTCTTGATTAATGTCTTCTAACTCAACTAACCAAACTTCTGCTCACTGAAATCTCCAATTTCTAATGATAGAAAGTTGCTCTTCCAAATGAGATAGATTTTTAATTAAAATTGCTCTCATTCTTGAGTGGTATACTTTGTCACAATATGACCTCATATTTCATAACTTTGAGAGCTGCCTAATTCTAATTTTTTCCACTTTATAGGAAAAAAGCTGAGGGTCCAAGAAAATGTGTACTAAGAAGTTACTGACATGACGGATTTCAATATCTCTAAGTAATTAGTAAAGTTATGCTTGTCTCTTTCATTAAAGGCACCATTAGACAGCCAGATGCAAAAGATGACTGTGGCAAATGGCTTTTCAGGTGATTCTTGATAATGTTAAATGTGGTTGTCATTTCAAATGATCACTATGCATCTTTTCTTAAATATCCATCCATCTACTTGAGCTGCCTGCTCAATAAATTGTATGTGGAAATCATTAGGACAATTTCATGGAAAGAATTCTCCCAGCTGCAGAACGTTTTCTCTGTTTCTTTTCTTTGAGTTTTCTTTTTCATTCTCCTCTGAGATTGGTGAAAAAATATCTATATTACAGATATTCCTCTCTTCTTTGTTCCTTATTACATTTCTTCCTATTTCAAGCTCCTTTTGGAGACAAAATATATTACCAGTGTGCTAAGTAGAAAATTGTAAATCTTCATTGCCATACATTGCCTTCAATTTCTGCTCATGCTTGTCTTTGGTTTTAGTGAGAGAAGTGCACCAAATGTTGATGGGGGCACTGGATCCTGTCATAGCACAAGGCTGAACAAAAGCACGCTTTCCAAATGCACACACTTTGCCAAATGAAAGCCCATAGGTTATTTTTCACATCCTCTCATTGCCATACATTTTATTCTGTACAGAGGCTAGAGGAGGAGAAGGACTAAATTAAAGATTTTTTCATCTTGAGTTTTTGAAATAAGTTTGGTTGGTTACTTGTATTTTTCAGTGTTTGTATTATATGAAAAAGGTGATATGCTGATAAAGAACACAGAATACAAAATTATGGCTGCTACTGAGTGTTTTGTTCTTCCAGGGATAGAGTGAGAGTAGCAGATATTCACAAAGAATAGAGAGGAAATTCACTAACAGGCACCCTGTAAGTTTAAAGTGCAAATTGTTGTATGGTGAAAATGGCATTCCCATAATGTCCCTAATTTGCCATATAGCTTCTGGAGTTAAGAAGCTTGTGAATAGTCTTGAGTAAGTCTCTCACTGTGCATTGTCCACACAGACGTCATTCTCTATTTAACCCCTCTGAATTCACTTTATAATATTGGGCTTTCTTCATTCTCTTTTGAGTAAAACTTGCTCATGTAATAGTGAGGGGTTTCAGTCCTGTAATTTCTAGCTATATTAAATACTCTGTCTCAATCTTGTTACTTTTGCTGTTTGTTTTGTTTTGTTTTGTGGTTTTTTTTTTGTTTTTTTTTTTTAAGTTCAGGAATTGAATTATCCTTTTAATTCCACTCTGATGTTAAAAGAAAGACAATTCTCTCCTGGGTGCAACTGTCATCAGCGCTTAGAAATTTGCCATTGTTTTCTTTCAGAACATTCTGTCTTTCTCACTTTTTTCATTTGCTGTTATCTTTCTTTTTGAAAGACTTTTTTCTTTTATTTAATGGTGTTTAAGCAGGTAAATAGGAGACTCTTTGAATAGCATATTTTATTAAAACAAAACACCTAATTAATTTCTGCTCCAGTTATTTGCTCTGGTAATCCTTTAATGTGGACTCCTTAAAAATTGTGTTATTACAGATAGGAAGAAATAACATTAACTAGAAATGTCAGGTGCTTTTTGAAAGACATTTTTTTTCTCTGTTTTTTAAAGGAGTCAACGTACTAATTGCTTACTGTACACCTTATGTATTTCTTTAACTTCATTATCTTGGAGCTTTTATTAATGGGGACCTTTAAAAACAGGTGCAATTACTTAAGTTTAACTGGATTAAGTACTTACCACACATGTAAAATCATTATGAACTCATCTAAATTCCTTTACATGATCTTTTATGGAGCATTAAAAAAATCCTAGGAACATTTTTTCTTGTGTATATTCCCCAAAATCACATGAGTTATGAACTCCATACTTGCAGAACATGAAACTAAGTGCAGTGCCTCATGGGGATATTCAAACGGGGAAGATATTTATTCCAGTTTAAAATATCCTACAATAAAGTAAATATCAAAAAAATATTCTAAAACATAAAGAAGAAGGAGAATGAATTAACAAAGATGAGTAATAGTAACTCTTTCTGTGAGCATTTGATTCCCCTTGAGTGTACTAGAAATTTTAGGCGATCTCAACACTGCTCAGATACATCATGGAAGTGTGCAGAGGTCTGGAAACTTTTGCTTAAAATCAAAAGGGACAGACAGAAACTCAAGTTTAGCTGAGAAAAGAGAGGCATTCAGGACAGCAAATCTAGAGGAGATACAGGAGGAAAACAGACTAGCAGAGAAGATAATATAGGGATCTGAACTATTTAAGCGAAGAAGAAATGGGGAAGAACAGGCATTTTGAAGCTAAAGCTAGTGATAAAATATCTGGGAGTAAAGATGAGGGGCAGATGTTTGACAGCTGACTGGGAAAGTAGGTAGCTGAGAATGTGCAGATTGCCTGCCGAGATAGCCTGCATGGTCTATTCAGATAAATCAGGATTAGGAAGGCAAGAGCAGATTTGTGGTGAATGTGCAGAGGGTTGTATCCACTGAAGTTCACTTTCTTTCTGAATGGACTATGAGACTTCAGAGACTTATGATTCTTCTGTAGTCAAAAAACATCAATTGAAGGCAGCCTTTGATTTTCTGATCCCTCTGCTATATTTTCAATTTATTGTATAGTGAAAATAGCTATATCCTCTTTGACACATTTTTATTTCTCAAAATGCAATCATTCCCTGTCACCATGTATATTTCAGTGAAAGTTTGGACACTTGGAAAGTCTTTAGGTTCATTGTATTTTTTTCTTTCTGACTTGCCCAAATTACTCTTTGGTAAGCTATCTAATCAATAAATTTATTGTATACCTAATGTAGTGTGAGTATTCCCACATAGTTACCTAAGGCAGGTCAGTTATGTTATTTTCTTCTTTTGTTCTGAAAAATTAAAAACAACTCTTCCACAAAATGAAGCTACAGACATTCTATGCTAGAAGTAAGAGAGAACTGTTGTTAAAGAACTCTTGTCTTTCTTGAAAGTCATTATGTAGTGGACAAAATGGTAGATATTGGATTTTGTTATTACCATAAGGATTTTCTTATTGCCTTTGTACTCCTTTGCAACATTAGGTAGTTACTCAAACCCTACTTCTTACAAATGATTAATAAATGCAATTCTCATTTTTCAGAGTAAGAGCCAGAAATTTTTGTAGAAATGTCTGGCAGAAATGCTGAGCACTTGTAACTGTGAAGCTAATGGGAACACTATTTTGAATGCATGAAGTACCATATAGCAATCACCTTCTGAAAAATCATTCACTAGAGTTATCTGGTTAGGTGTGAAAATTAATAGGATTTTTTTCCTTAGTCTATCTATGCCTCAGTCAACTATTCGTAAAATGGAGTGATATCATCTTTCATTTTGCTGGCCTTTTCATAGATTGATTAAGTTTTGTGAAGCAGCCCTCTGTTCTGAGAAGTGCCATAGAAAGTTCAAGACAAATGAACAGATTTAACAGGTTTGCCATAAGTTTTAACCATTTTCAGCAAATATTGACCAGCTGATCGTTAATAACTATTCATTTATTATATGTCTCACTGTTACATGGTTTCTGTGAGGGAGCGAGGTGAAAGGCCGTCAATTAGAAATTGCATAATTTATATACACAAGTGAAGTGAATTCATACTTGAGTAGAATACCCTAACAATGATGGAGTTTAACTTCTTATGACTTTGACTCTACAACTTCATAATCAAATTCTTTTAGCTTTCTTTTGGCTTTGCAAAAGCAAACCTGTATTCAAAATGCAACTGTAAAAGAAAGTACTGCTTTTGAAGGAATAAGTTGTTGTTTTATTAAAGAAAACAGGAAAATTTCCATCACTTATCATTTATTCCTCTAACTATCCCCTCATCTGTAATGAATGAAATATATGACTATATACATGACTAGTATGGATGCCAACTAAAAAAATGAAAAAAATTGTTCATTTATTTCTCCATTGAAACTTCAGCTCTGGCTGTACTCATGTGAGAATGAAATCTTTATATATGATCATAGTTCTTTTCAGAACTCCTAAAGTTACTCATTATTGCATCTCCCAGAAATGTTCTCAAATTACAGATAGATCTTCAGCAATGCTTCTGCCAAAACCACAGATGATATTGGGGTGTATCTGGTCAACTGCATTTGGCATCTAGGCATGTTACCTTTAGTGTACTTTGAACAGTGATTAAAAGTTCTCTTACTGGACTTGTCAGATTGTTGTGATTGACCACCAGTGATTGTTTATAAAATGTTGTTTAGAATATTAGACTTAGAAATCCTTTGAATCCAACTTGATTTTTTTCCACCAAAAAATATGTTCCCCTTATTTTTATAATGAAAGTAAAACCAATGTAATTGATTTGGTTTCAAAGGTGTTGCAATTAAGTACTGCAATGAGCACTGAAATGTATATTCCTCTCTAGGTCATTTCCATGGGATTCCTAATATTGCTTGTGTGCCTCACAGGTCATCTTGTTTTTCAGGTATACATCAGGGTGCATCTAAAGCATTCTAACACTGGGTAACAGGCATTATGTGTTTAAAGTCTACCATCTCACTAGAAAAATTATTCTCTTCATAACAGACATTGTAAGTTGCCATATTGTTACTATTAATGTTGGAGGGGAGTCTTTTGTGTTGTTAAATAATTTTTACTAAAAAAGTCATATAAGTATCATATAGGTTATAGAAATTGATGATTAAAGCAAATAAAAATGGAAATAAAACATTTCCTGCTGATGTGGAACCTAGTTGTTATCTGTTCAGATTTCTATCTGCAGAAAATATTTGTTAACTTGCATCTCCAGCTTTATCTACCAGGCAAGCTGTGCTATCACTGCTGGAGGAACAGTGAGCTTCTATCATAATAACTTTCAGTGAGAAAATTGTAATAGGTTTTAAAATTATATTTTCTCTTACCTGATTGCTTAACAGTGCTTTGAATTCCAAGACTGAATATGAGCTGGTCTAGTTTAGCTGGTGTACCTCTATTCTGGGCATGTAGGAATTTCAACCTGTGTTTTTTTCTGATGTTCACAGTTGAACAACTTGAGCTGATTGGCGATAAACTTATTAGTTTTATGTAAAGGGGAGCAGTAAAATTTCATCATTTTTCATAAGAGTATATCACAGAGTGATTCATAGATAATGCTGCTGCAGTTTTGAAACAGTATTTCATAATCAGATTCTTCATGGAATGCATCTGAACACTCAAGAAGTTGATAACTGCAGTTCTGTAGGTAATTACACATGGTGTGCAATCAACTGATCAACATGATACAAATTATACACTTATGCTGGTTTTAATCCAGCAAATTCTACTTTAATCAATGATAACATTATAATTTTATATCAAGACTAATAAGACCAGGACTTGACATTTTTCATAAGCAAAATACTGAGTTGCAAATTCATAATTTACTTTTGCTGTTAATTGTGTCATAATGATGTTCAGTACTGACTGTGGCTCTGCAGTGGTGTCCCCTTGCACAGCAGGAGCAGGAGATAATTATTTAGTCCCACACCTTCCTTTTCTGTTGAATTCTACCTTTATAGGGCTAATATGTTGTTCCTATGTTTATTCTTTCTGGCAATTCAGATTTGTGCTTACCTTAAAGTGCTAGATAGAGACCTGTTGGATCAGGTCCAGAGGAGGGACACAGAAATAATTAGTGGACTGGAACATTTATCCTGTGAGAAAAGGCTGAGGGTTGAGATTTTTCAGTCTGCAGGGGAAAAGATTCTGGGAATACCTTATCACAAACTTGCAGTACTTAAAGGGAGCCTATAAGAAAGATGGGAACAAACTTTTTAATCAAATCTGTAGTAATAGGATATGGGGTAAGAGTTTTAAGCTAAAAAAGGGTAGCTTCATATATAAAAGGAAGAATTTTTTTTTTATTGTGAGAGTATTGAGGCACTGGAACAGGTTGCCCAGAGAGGTAGTAGATGCCTCATCACTGGATGTGTTCATTCCAGGGCTTTGGAGATGACCTTTAAAAATTCTTTCCAACCCAAACCATTCTGTGATACTATTCTATAAATCTATTACCCATCTCTGGGAAGTCCTTCCACTCGTTACATTCTCAGAGTCAGCCCAAGACCATACCTAAGGATCATGTTGCCAGCATTTTCCTAGGCATCCAAAATAATACTGATATTTTTCTCATATTTGAGATGGCAGTGCTGTGTGTAGCCATATGCAAAATCTAACATAATTTGCCACCCTCAACTGAGGAAATGTAAAGACCCAAGTACATCTTTGCAGATGATCAGTCTCCTGTGGTTTCAGCTTACCCTTACAGCATGTACCCACTGGAGAGCATCTTGACAACTCTACTTCATTTCAAATGCCAAGGAAAGCAGGAAGAGGAATCTAGGAGTACAGCCCAGAGCTGAGTTTTATACATACTTCACTGAGTGTTGTAACAAAAGCTGTTGCACTCTTCTTAAGGTTAACAACCACGTCATCTCTACTGTTCAGAAATACTGGGTGGTCAGAAAAGCATATTTCAGCCATCTTTCTAGTATTTCTTCTTTGGGACTGTACCTCCAGTTGTCTCCCAGTATATTGGAGGCAAAATTGCTGGCAAATAAATAAATTCTGGTAAATTATCAAGCAACTACTTATGTCAAATAACTGCTGTGCGTGTCTTATTGGTTGACTGCCATGAGATTTCTATGTAGGTCTGATGAGTGGCAGAGGACACATCAAATATGCTCTAGGAAAGCAGGGACTTAGCATAATCATCCTGCCTTAATTTGGTTTTTTTTGTCCTCAGAAGTATCATAGTTACCTGCAAACAAGTCTTTCCCTGTGGTAGTGCTAGCTATTCTCAGTGTGACTTGAACAAAAGGTCCTGAGGAGCACCTGAAAGCTTGGCAATGTGAGGGATAACAAAGTCTGCAAATCTTGGCTTTGGGTCGTGCTTTTGTAGCCCACATATGGGCAACAGCATGAAACATGAGGTGATTTTTCTGTTCCCATTATACCTAAAAAATACTATAGTAGCACTCATAAGCTACTCAGAAGTTTTAAGCATTGAATTTTTTTCTTTGCATTTTTCAGGATGTTGACAGTCTCCCTGCTGATAGTTTGATAGATTGGATGCTTTCTGTAACTTTCCATAGCAGGTTATTCTTCCCCTCTCTAGGCCCATTCTTTTCTCCTTTGATTTTTGTCAGATTTACATCTGTTTCCTTAGCAAGCTGCTATAAATATCTCTTACAATATATTTTTAATTTCAGCTTTAGAACACGGAGCAGAATGCAAAATGACTGAGTTATTTTGAATAAAAAACTATGGAATTTTAAATTAATCAGAATTCTTTTTTATTTCCTCTTTGGAGGATCCCTGTCTTTGAATTGTTTGTGCTGTGCTTTGCCTAAGGATGTGTTTGCATAATAAGGGCTTTGATTTGAACAGATGAATAGCCCTGGGTGTTTGTGTTTTCCCTCCATTTTTATGATTATAGCAGAAAAAAGTGCAAGGACAGTTTTAGCTGAGTAATTTAGAATATTTTCACATTGAGACTTAGTTTTGTGGGATAGTATAAGACAATGCAACTAAGGCAGGTAGCAGAAAATGTGAAGTGAGAACAATGGGAAGAAAAAGGAACTTCAAGAATATGATCTATTTTGCAACTATGGAACAGTCAATAACTGCAAATTAGTTACAGGACAAACAAACCTCAGGTATATTTTAAAAAGGAACTGGAAAAAAGGCTGCATATTCAGTCACTCTTTCAACTTGTGTAATAGACTCAGAGAAGCGTGTCCTCATATTGTAGTGATACTTTCTTCCCTTTTTCTGTCAATGCTGTGATACTCAGGATTACATGGCAGTGAGAACAATAGCTGCGTGAAACATCTAGTGACTTAAGAGAGAGGTTTTTCTTATTGAATTTCAGATTCTCTTTACTCCAGTAAAATTCTTTCACACCTTAAATGATTGTTGAAGTTGCATTTAAAATAAAATCTTTACTTATCAGAAGTTATTCAAAAGAGGTCAAGTTCTCTGTTTTTGCATCACCCTTCTGGAAAGGTGTGATGCCTAAGTGAAATAGTATAAACATAGCTAAAAGGAATCATTTTTGGCCACCTCTTCTCTCTGAATAATTTTGAGTTGAAGATGAAAAGAATTTCATATTCAAGAAATATGAATTTTGAGTTTTGATATCCAAGTATAAATGTAAATAAGAAAGGAGAATGACAAATTTTCTTAAATATATCTCATTTGTCCTTTGTGTCTCTTTTTGTCAAGGCATTGTTTCCTCTGTTTGAGCTGCTTGTCTTTCACTGCTGAACGTGGAATAAATTCATGTTTTAAGTAAAAAGTTAAGTCTGAAACTAATATTGAAGGTTGGTTATAAGGTAAAAATTTAATGTAGGAAAAGATGGAGATAAATCTACCATATTCTCCATCTTCTATAAGAATCTACATGGATTTGAAATTAATTTCAATTTTTTTATGATTGTGTGTTTGTAGGTTTTTTGGTGTTTTGTTTGTTTATTTGTCTTTTTCCCAGCCCTGGCAAAAAAATAGTTAAACTATCTAATTGCCTTTGCTTAGGAAATACATTCCTGTTCAATGTAATTTCTCAATGCAGTTTTAACATGTGCTTCATATTGGTTGTTTCATACTGAACTATAGAATAGTTGAAAGGCACTTAGGCTGCTGTTGAGTTGTAAAATAAAGTTCTCACTTTTTTTTTAATTAAGAGAAAATATTTATCAAGTGTGAAAATATTTATCAAGTTAACTAAAGTAAAAATACTGAATAAACATTGGAGATTTCTGTAATTTCAGACCTACCTTAAAAACATCAATCAAGGATATAATTTCATCAGTCATGCTATACACATGACTCTTGTATTGAAATAAACTCCACTAAGGCTTGGACCCCTTCTCCTTCAGGGTTTGTCCCAAATAGCTTTTTTTATGACTGGCAAAGTTTTGAGCATTTTTGTATATTATAATTGTATTCCCTCTAATTCTAAGAGAGTTATTAGAGGTAAGAACAGATCCATTGATCCTTCACAAATTTTCTATCACAAATATTTCCAATTATGCATCACTTCAGTGTGTGATGCTTTACAGCCTGCAGTCTTTTTTCTCCCTGTGTTCCTCTATTTAACTTTATCTACCTGTATATTAGCAAGTAGCTGTATCCAGCAGGAGTAGATTTGTAGAGAAAATCGTGGGGTCTCAGGACACAGCATTTGTATATATGGGAGATGTGCTGGGTGACTGGAAGAAGGCCAGTGTTACTTCCATCTTCAAAAGGGGCAAGAAGAAGGACCCAGGAAACCACTTGCCCACCTCTACTTCTGGAAAGGTGATGTAACAGGTCATTCTGGAGGTCATCACTAAGCATGGAGAAGAAAAGGAGCTCATCAGCCTGGATTCACAGGTGGGAAATCATGTGTCAACAATCTGATAGCCTTCTGTGAGCACATGGCAGGTTGGGTCAACAAGGGGAAAGCAGCGGATGTTATCTACCTCAATACATAAGAGTAAGGCTCTACTTCCTACAGCTTTGGACACTGTGTCCCATAACATCCAGTTAGGTAAGCTCAGGAAAAGCAGGTCAGATAAACAGACAGTGGGGTGCACTGAGAACTGGTTGAGTAGCAGAGCTCAGAGGGTTGTGGTCAGCTGGAGGCCCGTGATCAGTGATGTCCCACAGGGATCATACTGAGTCCAGTCTTGTTGAACTTGTTTGTCAATGACCTGGATGAAGGGATAGAATGTACCCTCAGCAAGTTTGCTGATAGTATGAAACTGGGGGAAAGGCTGATACACTTGAAAGCTGTGCTGTCACTCAGTGGGATCCTGATAAGCTGAGGCATTGGGTGGACAGAAAACTATTGAGCTTCAAAAAGAGCAAATGTAGGGTCCTGGGGAGGAATAACCCCCAACCCACACTGGGGGCTGACCTACTAGAGAGCAGTTCTACAGAGAAGGACCTGAGAGTCACCAAGACTGGATGACAAGTTGACCCTGAACTGGCAGTATGCCCCTGGAGGACCAATGGTACCAGGAAAAGTGTGGTCAGAAGGATGAGGGAAGTGATTCTCTACCTCCGCTCAGCCCTGGTGAGGCCACATCTGGAGTGCTGTGTCCAGTTCTGGGCTCCTCACTACAAGACAAGGCTTTACTGGAGAGGATCCAGCAGAGGCAACAAAGATGAACAAGGATTTGGAACATCTCTTCCACTGTACTGCGGGAGCTGGGCTGGTTTAGTTTTGGGAAAACAAGCCTGAGAGAGGATCTTATTAATGCAGATAAATCTCTCTAGGGCAGGTGCCAAGAGTACTGGTGCAGGTGCTGGACTCTTTTTTTTTGGTGGTGTCCAGTGACCAAGTGGAGGAGTCCAGTCCACCAGGTGGAGGAGCAATGGTCATAAATGAAAACAATGGCCTTAAAATAAAACATAATAAGTTCTACCTCAATGTTCAAGGAAGAACTTCTTTCCACTGACAGTGGCCAAGCACTGGAACAGGCTGCCTGGGAAGGTCATGGAGTCTCCCTCTCTGGAGAAATTCAGAACATTCCTGCGTGAGTTCTTGTATGACCCTGCCTTGGTAGGTGATCTCCAGAGATCCCTTCCAACCCTAACAGTTCTGAGATTCTGGAGTTCTAGGAGTTGTACTTTGGCTTAGCTCTGACCTGATCCCACAGACTTCTTCCAGGTACAGAATGGGTTGCATCAGTTGTAGTCAGGGAGTGGAACTTCCAGTGTTGGTTCACTTGACTGGGATCCTGCTCACACTCCCTGACTTCCCTGACGTATCCCAAGATACGTCATGGGAAAGGAGGATGATAAGGAAACTGGCTGCAAAAATGCACTACTGAACAAAACAGTCAGAATGTAGATGCACAATTTGTTTCTCTTGTTTTACTCCAAAAGCTCAAAGTTATAGATACAAGTTGACATACATTTGCATCCCCAGTTTGTAGCTTGCAACTAGCAGCTGACAGAAGCTTAGGGCACTTCTGTTGCTTAATTTGAATCCTCAGTTTAATTTGTCAGGGAAAGATTGTGCTTTTTTCCTGCAAGATTTTCAGTGTGAATTTATCACAGTATTTACAGGAGCAGCAAATTGAATCAAATAATTTTTGCAAATTTTTTCTAGCATCTCACAAAGCTCTGAACAAAAAGTGTTTTTACAGCTGTCACTGTTAAAAAGGGAAATTTATCGAAACCAAGCCCTCACAAAATTCTGAAAATTGAATTTATTTTCCAATTTAAAAATGAGGAGATATTGCCATGTTGTATTTCAAATTCAAGGTTGTAATTCAAATTCCAAATAACATTGGTGATATTTATGGTGATACAAATTGTTCAGAGACCACTGGAACTACAATCAATCTTTACTATATCAAATCTTTGAATACCATGACAGCTTAGATCTAATTCCTAGGTACTGGGCAGTGACAATTTTTGGTTCTTCTTCTGCCATGCCATAAACCATTGGCTCTTCTGAAGGTTGGAAAAGGGATCTGAAGCCTTTGTTTCTCCTGTAGTGATATCTTCTCACACCATTTTCCTTTCTCGTGGATTGATGATATCCAGTAGGATTGTAATTTGAAGTTTTTTTAATCTTTTATTGCGTATAATTGTAAAGCTCTGGTGCCTCTTAGAGTAAACCACATAGGCATTTCTGTATTAATTTTTCATATGATGTTGCTTTGCAATTTAGCAGCATTAAGGGTCAGAGTTTGACTCCATGTTTTATGTGCTTTATTATTTTTATGTCACTTTTACCACCAGTCTATTGAATTGGAATTAATGAGGATTGAGAATACATCTAATGCAAACTGCTGGAATTACTGCTCAAGTAATTTGTTGCCCACTATAATATTTTACTGTATCAGCTATGTTGTATCTAGTGATTATAAATTTAATAGTTTTGGTAGACTACACTGAAGTTGTCTGATGAAAATGGAGTGGTCTAGAGCAAATGCACCATATTTCTCCTGGTTAGCACAGATACATATTTGCTATGTTCCACCAGTTCAATTGCTACTTTACTACCATCATAGATTTTTTTGTGGGGGAGTGGATAGTAGTGGTGGCGAGTGTAGGGGTAAGGGTGTATTTTTGAAAATATTAAGGTGCAATAGTGTGAGATTTTTCCTGCTTTTCCTTTTTGATACTTTTAAATAAAAATTTGCTTAGTGTTAACAGCTGTTTCCTAAAGTGATAATAGGAGCTGGAAATACCTAGTGCTAGCCTTAATTACATGCTCTGGACTCTCATCTTTTGCACCAGCTCTGTCAAAAACAGGCTATATTTTGTCTGAGATAGGAATGTTTAATCAGATCGACATGAATGAAGTCAAGCTGAGTAATGTGCTCTACCAATTTTTTGAATGCATTAGAAAACTCATGTGCAACTTATCTGTCATGTGACTATAACTAGACAAATGATCTTTGTATTTCTGCAGGGCTGGATTGGTGTGCTGGTTAAATCTTAGCAAAATGTCTCAGTAGATTCTGGTTTTTTTTGGGTTACTAATGGTTCGGCTCAAATGATTTATCTTACTAATTGCCCTTTCTTTTCCCTCTCCTTTCTTCAAAAAAGCACGCTGGCAAGTTTAGTTAGTAGAAATATACAGATTTTTATAGATAATAGAAATAGTAGAAATACACAGATTTTTATATTTAAAAAATCACCCTTCTTTTGTGTTGCATTTCTTACAACAACTGCAATATGATTTGATGGTGAAATGCAGATAAAAAAATAAATTAGTTATGTTCTATGAAAATATTAGGGATATGAACAAATCCAATGTTCCTATAAAATATTGTATATTCATACAATAGAGATAATGACTTGGCCTAGTAGACCAACTAGAAGTAGAAGCCAAGCACTACTTAGAAGAAGGGGTGTGGAAAACATAAGGAGAAGACAATTGAACCTCTAGCTGTCACAGAGAAATGCACAAAAATAAGATCTACATGTTTTTTCTATTCACATTAGAAAACTGTTTTTGCTGGCTTCCTATTGTCTTCCCGAATGTTTTTTTCAGAGCCTTCATTAGCAATTGTCTTCAGGTTTTCAGCTTCATTTTACTCATTCCCACTTTATAATTTTCTGTCTTTATGTCAGTATATTTCTTCTACTTTCTTTTCTTTCTTTGATATTATCTGACACATACTTCTAAAGAATAGCCATGCTATATTTCCCAACATGTTTTGCTGGGCTAACCGAGCCAGTTTACTTCTCATCACTTCTTTTATAACATAGTCAATTTGTTTTCTAGTCATTGTTGAAACTTCCTTCCACATGTTTTCTGGTATGAGTTCAGTTAATTTATGTTTTTTAATATGGAAAATTGGCATCAGATAACAGATTTCAAATAAAGACTCTCCCACACAAGGGATTTTGTAAAAAGGCTTTAACAACTCTGTGCTTCTATAAAAACACTTCTCCCAATGCATCTCAAAATTGCTTTTGCCTTTTTCAGAGCAGCATCATGCCAGTGATTTATAGTCAGCCTGTGATCAATAAATACAGCCAGGCCTTTTTTATCATTTTTAGCTGATGTACTCTCATTCTGTGTCATGGATTCATGTTAATGGCCCCTTGCCCTTGTTCTATTATACTTCATTCCATTTCAATTACAAACCTCAAAGCCACCTAATTTTTCGTGGATAATATTATGTTCCTCCTTTATATTGATGTCTCCCAGCTTCATGTGATCATCCATTTTCATCATAGCAAGTATAGTCTGTGAGCTAAAGCCATTTAATAGAAGCATTATATGTAAGACTTAGCCATGAGGGCTTCTGCTTTCCTGCATGACATTGTTAAGTTTGTCTACACATCATCATTTAGCTAGTTTCTTACTTATGTGAACCTTCAGCAATCTTATATGTTTTATTTGTAATTATTATAGATCCAGTGTTAATTTAGTATCGAAAGTTAAACAGTGAAAGAGAGACAAGCAAATAAGACCACAGGGGAAAAAAGGTGTTTTCAAGATTGCAACAAACTCTGTACAACTGCTTTAGTTCCTGAGAAAGTCTCCTTATTTCTGTCATTGCTAGGAATGGTTATGCTTATCTGTATTCTTTTTGGAGAGTTTTTGGGGTTTGTTTTTTTTGTGTGAGTTTTTTGTTTTGTTTTCTTTTTTAATTGATTTTTTGTCAGAGGATGCTGATGTTTCAAAGCACACTTTTTTGTAATGTTCAGCTGTGTGCTGTGTCCCCAGCAAGTAATCAGGAATCAGCACCACCCCTTGCTTACTCCCCTATGCTATGGAATGGAAAACAGAGAAAAGATGGTATGAATGACAAGAATCATGGATCAAGATAATATCAGTTTAATAGGTGGAGCAAAAGCTGAACACACAAGCAAAGAAAAAAGAGGAATTTATACACTACATCCATTGATGTGTTCTGTACACTGTTTTAGTCACAGATCCAGAACAAAGCACGCAATGAAGAAAAGTGACTGCAGCAAGAACATATAGAGGGGAAAATTGTATAAAATTATGGAGAGGTTTTTTCCCCCTATAGTTTTTACCCAAATAATTAGTCTGTCAAAAAAAAAAAACAAAAAACCAACCAAACAAAAAAACTAACTAAAAAAAAAAACCCAAAACCCAAATCAAAAAAATCCCAACAATAACCCCAGCTATTTAAGCAATGTGGAAACAGAGATACCAATTTTTAGGAAAGCTTAGACCTTAAAATCAAAACTTTTTGTATACTTACGCCATTTTTCCCATATTTTTTAGCCTTGACTGTTGAGACTATGTCTAACAAACGATATTATAATAAAATGTATTTCAGTTTCTTAGTGAATGCAGTTCAATTTATGGACTGTCTATGTTTCACTACATAGTTTGTGTTCTCTGTCTTAGTTATTTCCCATTTCACTATTAAGTTTTAGACCTTTATTGTGCTCACTTGACTCTCAGTGAAAACATTTTTTTTTCACTGTGTGTATGATTGTATTGAAAGTCATAAATTTATACAGATTCCATCTTTATCTCAATATATCTCATATATCTAAAATCTCAGCCATTCCCAACATATAATTTTTCCAAGATTCCTACTACTGGATTTTAAAATCTGTTGCTGGTCAGTCACTGAAGAACTGTTTTATTCTTAAAACTAAAAAAGTCCCTCATGACATAGTTAGCCTGTCGAATACTTCATGGATGTTTAAAAATATGTATGAATGTCTTTTTTCTTAAAATTAGCTAGCATCAAGTCTGTCTAAGAATCATTTGAAGACTTGGCAAGGCTCATTTTTATGGTGTACTGAAGGCAAAGGGTAAAGGGAATCAATGCTTGATAATGCACAAGATGCCCCAAGCGGATGCTGTAGTTGTAATAGGTAATACATTGTCAAATTTGCAGTGTAGATAAACTTTTGTACTCTTTGAGACAGATATGTTTAGGTGTTTTTAATAGCTACAGGGTGATGCTACAGTGCTAAAGCCCTTTTTGCCATTGATCTTCAGCAAAGAGGTTGTCACCATTTTTCTTTAGGTTTTTTTTTATATAAGGACTTTGAGATTTTTAAAGGGCCCCCCATCCCAGCTGTTAGAAATTACTAAATTTTAATTTAATTTGTTAGGCTACACCAATGTAATTTACTTTTCCCATCCCTTGGTAATTAGATCCCCTTCAGCCTGAATTGTTGCATGTTCTGTTAATTCTAAGCATAAGATTTGGAGATTTGCACATTATTATGTAGCTAATATTATTCACCTACCTGTTAGCGGTATGGGAGTATGACAGGTTATTTAAACAAATTAATTTGTATGTTCTATTTTCCTCTGCTGGAGAGGATATCTAGAGGTTGGTGCCAACTTGGGAGATTTTGAGATGCCATTCTTATCATACCAGTAAGGATTTAGGAAGGGCATGAAACAGGTGCCTGGAAGCAAACCAATAACAGTGAAAACTTATTTTTATTGCTTTTGATCCCAACCCACTAAATACAATAAAAGCTCTCCTGGGATTAAATATATCAAATTCCTGAACTGAGATACTCCTTCCTCTCAGATACTCCCTAGAGTATCCCATCATGATAGACAAAGCGTTTTGTCTGAAGGCTGAATATTTCAAAATGGAGGGAAATAACTGTGAATTCAAAGGGGATGTCTGTTTTAGAAAACATGTGGCTTTTTCCCCCTCAGCATTTAACTTTTTTACACAAATTATTTTGCATTGATTTCCAGCTGTGTTGAGAAGTTGAGCCTGTGAGCCTAAACACTCCCAATCCCAAATCATGCAGTCAGGAAAAGTCAAAAGTATTCAGTGTTCTGCTGCATCTTTCAGATTCCCAATATGAGAGCTCATCTTTATGACCAGAGGTCTTCTGCTGGGGTGACTGTTGACACAGAGCACCAAGCTGGAAAGTAGAGATAAGGTGTGTCATTGCTGTGGTTTGTCAGATACTGATTCCAACCTCTGCCCCTCCCCTTCCTTTTCTCTGTTGAATAGGTGCCGAAATCCTTTTAGGACTGATTTAGTGAGAGGCAGAATGAGTTCCTCTCAGCTGCATTCCCTTTTGCAGTTTAACAAGATTCTGAAGCATAAAATAAATCTTAATCTTTCTGAGGAATGATGTTAATCTGAGGCTGGCTGTTGCCTCAGTACTGAGTTCCTGCTGGTTTTGATAACAGCTCATGATTTGTGAAAATTTAGCATGGATTGATGTCAGCTTGCAACTCACACTCCAGGCTTCCTTGACTAATGGGAAGCAAACAGGGGCTGGGACTCAGCACCGTAAAATTTACAATGGAGTTCATGAAGTTCTCAGTTTTTGCCTGCAATTCCTCTTTGTTACTCACTGGGTTTCCTGGAAAAGAAGTGGGTATTCAACAAGGTCTTAACTTTGCCACTCAGTCTTCTGTTATCCATTTATTTCCACCCCACAGTCCTAACAAATGCTTTGATTTCATACTTTCAAGCACAGTAAAGAGACAATTTTACCTATTTGGTTTACAAAAACCACTGGCATATAAGTGATACAGAGGACTAAGGCACAATATAGCTTCAGTTTTTTTGATATAAGGTATCAGTGTAGTAGGTTGGTGTAATTGTCACAAGAAACTAGCATAACAGTTATGTTCACTATTTATAGTTTAAAAAACTATTTAGAGGAGAAAAGTGTCTTAAGAATGTTAACTGTACATCTGATTTAGACTCTGAAAATGATTTTGTAGCTTGCAATGATTTGGAAAAATATATGTACTTAAAATTTTGTATTTGACCCTTCAACTGTCTGTTCAATAATTGCATAATACAGATCAAGTTATATTCTGCTGTCAGATATACTGTCATAAATCTACAATATTTTCACTGGAAATACTAAAATCACTTCAATTGCAAATTTTTTATTAATGAGGTCAGGAGTTTTGACAGTACATTTCAGTAATTGCTGATTTGAATAAATCATATTGTTTTCAGAGCAAGGTTGGAGAGAGGATCTCATCAAGACAGGCAATTTTTGGAATGTTGATAAGGTGCATGATTGACACACTTATAATTTTGTTTGTTCTAAGCTTCTGTTTGTTTTTGGAACTTGGCTATTTAAGATGACATGAAAAGAACTGTTCACTGTGCTTTTGGACTAAATTTATGAGGCTGGAATATAACATAATCTGTATTAATGTCATTGTCTTCAATGTTTTCTCTCTTGATTATTTGGTTGTTTTTTGGTTTTTTTTTTCAAATCTACAGGTTTATTTTGTTTTTCAAAATCACTTCTCATGCTAAAGAGACAAGTCAGAGCAGACTTCCATTTCTTAAAATGCTGCTCAGAGCTAGCATAAGTTTTTCTGACTGAGGAGAAATTCTACTTTTTCATTAATTTACATTATAGCACAAACCACATGGATAAGAGATAAATATATGCTGTAGGATCTGCCAGTAGCATTGCTGGATCAGAGTTCATTTAGAGTGATGCTGGCCCTGTGAATCATAATGTCTGCTCAGCCGAGTGGGAGAACAAACCTTGTCTGCAGCAGGATCATATATCAACTTAAAGAGGAAAGAATGTTGCCACATAACCACAGTTCCAACCAGCAGCAGCACTTCACGAAGAAGTAATCCTCTGGCATTAATTTCTTGTCAAGGCTAGTGATGGGTTGCATTTGCCAAGTAAGATGTGCTCAGATGAACTGCAGTATCTTGGAAACACAATGCGATATGCCACTTTTTCTTTCTTTCTTTTTTAAAAAGTATTACGTGTTGAAAGTGTCGTTCTGTGGATACTTGCTGTAAATTAAGATAACTATCCTCAGAAGTGCAGACATTGATCTTGGCTTCTAAAACTCTTAGACTATGCACTTCTAAAGAATTTTACTCCTTTAGGCATCTATAAATCCATTTTCTACGTGAAGTGACTTTTCCTTTTCAGTTCCAAGAGTATAATCCAAAGTCCATTCCTACTCTGGCCTGGACCTTATTGAGCCTCTAACGATGTGCTTAATGTGAATTAGGAATTACTGAAATGTTTTTTGTAAACAGAACCCAAACCAGTTGCATGGGCATTTGTTTAATACAAGTTTTCTTTCTGAGCACGTAGCATTTGTTTGCACTTGGCCTCAACATTCTGTATGGGCATCCAATGAATATTAGTGCAGTCTCATTTTACAGAGGGAAGGCAAAAATAAGGGGGGTAGCTGTTCTGTCCATGGGTATATGCTGCCATCAGCACCAAAGCTCAGGCGTGGTGTCCTTCGTGCCATTGCTGAGCCACAAGACTTTCCCCTCTCTTGCTTGGGACATTCAGATCTCCTGATGGCTGAATGCAGACCAAAAGTTACAACTCACTGACCTGGTAACTGAATTTCCTTCTTTCAGGAGGCAGTGTTTTTTTTTGGGATCCAAAGAAAGATGGGAAGTTAAACTCAGAGGGAAGAACTACAAAAAATCAGCTTTTAAAATAACTTATATGTCATTCACTGTGTTATTTTTTTTCTCTATGTGAAATAATATTTAAGGATTGCTTCCTAAGAAAATATTTCTTGAGTGCAGAAATATATTTTCTCTTGTTCCCATTCAAGTGTCAGGCAAGATTTATGGGGAAAACATTCTCAAACTTTTATTAAAAAAAGATGTCCTCATACTACTTCCACTCTTCTTTGCATTGGAGAATGGCATGTAGGTGGCTGCTAAAAAGAAAGCTGTTATTACAAGTTCTTAGAAAATCTCTCCAGTTAATTGATGAAAAATATGTCCTCTGGATCTTGCATGGAATGAATATGTGGAGATGGAGGCAGTGTGCATACTGACAGATTAACACTCTAAATTCATTAGAGGTTGTTTCCTAATGCGTAAATGATAACAATTTAAAAAAAAAATTTATTTATTTCATGACTGCTTAAAAATCTTTTTCTTTCTCTGCCATTCTATATTTATCATTTGACAAAATATCATGAGATCAGGATACCTGCTACAATACAAAGTTGTAGAAAAATGCTTGAATTAATTTCTTGTTCGGTAGCACATTGTCTGAATTTATTCTCATTTACATGGGCTGAAATAAAAAATAATTTTTAAAAAATAATTTTAAATCCAAGAAGATCCTTCCTAATTAGATTAAGAGTTCACAGAATAGAATCATGAAGTGATTCAAGTGTTCAAGGCTGGTTTGGCTGAGGGTTTGAGCAATCTGGTCGAGGGAAATATGTCCCAGCCCATGGCAAAGGGATTGAAGCTAGATGACCTTTAAAGTCCCTTCCAACCAAAATTATGCTATGATTCTATAATTCTTTAATTTCCCCTTTTAAACAAATAGGCAATTACCTAATTTTGGATTTCAATGGAGATTAAAAGAAGATGTTGGGAAATTTGTGTGTAGTAGCAGAGACTTTATGCTTATTTTCAACTGAAAACTATTTTATTATTAAAATTATTTTATTTTTAGTGCATTTGCATGATTAGGAGGTATATTTTTCATTCCATGTTACAGTTAGCCCTTTTCTTCACACTCTGCAAAAGAAATTCTGTTTTCTCTAGGGTTTTATCAAATGATGCTGCCAGAAAAGTTTATACAAATAGTCTGAAAGATATATTACACCAAATTCGAGTTCTTCTCCAAGACAGCAAAAGAGAAATTTTTTTTCTGATGGAATAAAAACCACTAAGATGTTCCAGATACCCTGTGAGCATCCAAAATATGACCTTAAATAATTTATTCCTGTTTAAGGAATCTGATGTTACTGGTTATTCTCAATGATGCAACTTCAACACTATAAAAATGATACTTCATTTAGGCAACCCAGTCTATTGATGCTAGGTGTACAACAACGTAAGAATCTGAGTGCTTTTCAAGAAGTGAAGAGGAACATGAAACAGTCTTCCTTTTTTTCACTTTCTTCCCATCCACTCTTGTAAGAAAAAATACATGCTTCTCTGAGTAACATTACATTAGTTTTCCTTTTAGTTGCAAAAATGTCATCTATTTTATACTTGAAAATTTGGTTTTGTACTGAATTCATTGACTTTGAATATTTATCAGTCTGTGACTGAAACTGCATTGGTATTTTGAAGCTCACCCTTGTCACACAAAGAGAGCTAAAGGGATCTTACATGTGGTACAAAAAAGAAAATATGTACTGGACAGCAGCTGGAAACTGGATAGTTGCTGTGGAAGAAAACTTCCTGAAGAATTGGACAATGGTGTGCTAAGCACTAGACTGAGGGGGAGGAGAAAGATAATGATAACCTGAGGGCTTTCATATTTATTTATAATGGCACTAATAATATGTACAGTAAGTGCAGGTGGTGTGGTTTTTTTTGGGTTTTTTTTTTCTTTCTTTGCTGGAGCCTGTCTTCTCTTTTTTTTTTTTTAATTTTTTTTTTAGGATTGCTGTTAAAATATGCAAAACTTTTGAATATATTAATTTTTAAATACTAATTTTTACAATCTGAAAAGCCTGGAACTCCCTGTGGATTTCAGTGGAATTATGGATGAAGTGTACTGCTGCTGGCTGAGAGGCAGAATCCAGACCTGCTGCAATGTGTATCTGTACACAGTAGACTGTACAGGTACTCAGTATGTTTTTCCTTTCTTTTTTAAATAGAAATAATTTTTTAACTGTAATCATTATTCTTCAATTTTAGATAGATGACTAGTGTCTTACATTTTTGAATGCATAGATCTGTAGCCCAGGAGTTGTAGGTGATGGTAAATCTTTTGTGATTTTGGATTTGCATTGTCTGGTAGGCATCACTATGGCAAAGCTACCACATGGGTGCTTGATCCTTTGTAACATTTTATTGTATTGAATTACACAGTGTCAATAACAAACGCAGATTAAAATGAGGAAGAAATTGCCTGTGTGGTTCTGTCTTAACCTTCAATAGCAGAAGCACAGTAGTCTGATCTTATCAATGAGTTCATTCTTGGAATAGACGGTGAAAAGGTTAAGCCTTATAAGCATAGCCAGCACACAGAGGTGATAAGATGCATCTCCAATTTAGAAATCTCTTTCCTGAAGGTCCCATGTAATTAATAATCTAAGCAAGTTATCTGGAAAAATAAAAATATCTTCAGAAAATTCTGACTGCAGAAATTCAGGTAGCAAATACAGTGTTCCTTCCTCTAAAGGTACCTTTGGATATCTTTTGAATTTATTTTACGTTAAAGATAAGTTTCAGAGAGGTAAATTATTTCTTCATAAAGCAATTATTCTACTGAATATGAGGAATTTATTGGCAAAAATAATGATGGATGTATTTTTGATAAAACCATTGTAGGATCTTTAAGATTAAACACATTATTTGCAGTACACTATTTACACCTTTTATAAGTATATTTTATGGACAATTATAATTTTTTCCCAAACTTTTAACTATGTTTGAGGCTTTCCTGTCTCTTCATTTTACTTCTTTATTAAAAAAAATGCTACCATCTAACACAACACTCTATTGTGTGAGTGTGACTATAGAGAAAGTATATGGATTTAAATATAACTTCAGCATTAAAAAAAATCCATTTATCAGCACAATGTTGCTATTATTAGACTCAAGATATTAGCAAAAGGAAGAGATTTTCTTATTAATTACTTGTAGATTTTATTGTCTCTGCTTACAAAACACTATGTTTTCCTCAGAAAATGGTTGTCTTAAACTCTGATGGAATCCACATATTATGTGTTTCTGTTGTCATTGCCCTTGTGGAAAAATCTGGTGGATTTTGGATGCAAAGTAGTTTAAATACCTTAAAGTAGAAGCAAGATTAAGCCCTTCATCTGCAGGGACCTTTCTGTTATCATCGCTGCCTAATTTTCAGTAATTCCATTTTGCTCTGAATTCTAACTCTAAAATTAAAATTGGCCCATATCCATTGGTCATTAATCCCAAGTTGGGTGTGAAACATTTAAGAGGGCTGGAAATAGCATAGCTATAGTACAGCTATAGCAAGATTCTTCTAGATTCATAAAAACTACTTCTTCAGGCAGTTTTTGTCTACAGGACAGGTGTTTTACCAGTGTATCTGGACCATTTCTGATTATTGCGCTGTAATTCACCATTTCCATGGGGTTGTCTGGTCTCTCCACTGGGGTGACACCATGAATATAGTGTTGTGTCTTGGTTAGTCTGGCAGCCATTCTAAATAACACAGTGTGGGACAGAGGTTTGAAAAGAGACAGCAGAATTTGATCTGGGCCTTCCAGTATTTTAATAGCACTTTTTTTTTTTTAATTACAAATTTTGTATTTAGGCCTACAGCAGCACTTCTGTTGTAGTAACAGATGTTTCTCCAGACACGTGTGCATATTTAAATGGAATTGGCATAGTGTAATCTTCTTTCAAAAGAAGATTAATGGAACAGAACTTTTTTTGTCTGCACAAATTAATTGAACAGTTATAAGAAGATGGATCACTACTCTGTAATAATTACAGTTGTACTTAGTATAATTAATACTCTGGATTAGAACTGGTGTGAAATAGCATTATTCTTTTGCACAGTTAAGGTATACTTGTAGCACTAGATTTGTCTGAGTAAATACTGTCACTGCATGCCACTCCCAAGACCATCTGTCTCTGGTAATGACTTGCAGAGCAAGAACTTTGCAATTCTGAGCTTCACTGAGGTAACACTTAAACAGCATCCTATGAGAACTAACATCAAATCAGTGAATTACTTATTACCTGAGTTGTTTTGCTTCATTATGTTACTCTTCATAATGGAACCTGTAGTGTGAAAGATATATATGAGACAAGTAGTACACACCAGCAATTTCTTCCAAACCTTGTCTGAGCCTGCTGGTGCATGAGTTAATGAAGAAAAAAAATCATCTATTTCTAGCAAATAATTGCAAAACTTTTGTTCATTTTACTCTTTAAAAGAACTGTGACAATTTTTTCAAAATTGTGAGAAAAAATGCCCACACTAAAATTACAACAGTAAGTACTCTGTGAGTGGAACTCAGTTTAACCTTTTTCAACATAGAAATAACTCTAGTAAATTTACTGCACATGAAGAGATTATCAGATAATTATATAACAGGGATGGTTCAATACAATTAATGTCTGATTAAGTGCTTCAATTAACAATCCTGATGTCAGACATGGTCCATGAAAGTAGTGTTTGTGAAGCCTCTAGTAATGGTGGCTATTCCACTCATGTCAGGAAATAGGCTGCCCATTTCCCAGAGGCAGTATTGTGATAAGATGTACTCTTCAAGAGGATCATCTTGTGATATCCCACAGGCTGTTTGAAACGTTGGAGTCAGAAGCATACAGTCGAAGAGTTCTGTAAGAATGTTTTAAAATAGGATGAATTAAAATTTTGGTTGGGTATGACAACTAAGACTGTTGTTAAAATGTTGGCAAAATACTTGGATGAAAGGGAGAGAGATGATTTATGTTCAGCTAAAGAAATCAAGTGAAGGGTGGTGAAAGGGAAGAAAGCATATGAAAATTCTTTAGACTAAAGACAAGAGTACATGGGTTGAACAAAAAACATATTTGTCTTTATATGCATATTTCTAGTAACAGCTGAAAAACAGGCTAATATCTTTCCATGCACCAACTCCTTGCTTCTGCTAATCCCCAGTGTGAAAGCCCTGAGCAGCAGAGAGCTCTTGTCAAGTAAATTTGAGTGGCCAAGGAAAGAGTGTGTGATGTAAAACAAACCCTGCAAGACAAAGGTGGCAGTAGTGTGAGACTGTGGCAAGACATCACAACACAGATTTCACAGTTTAGTATGTTTCCATCTAGGAAAATCTGTGAGGACCTTTCAAGTACCACATGTGTGTGTTTCCATAGTTTTATTTTCTACCTTATGGCTAACTTTCTTCATTTTTTCCATTCTATTACAAACCCACAGAGAATAATTTGTATGGTAATTTTTGTGAATTAAGTATCCTGAGAGATAGATTAACATTATTAAACTACTATCACGTTTAGTATTCCTGTTGCCAAAAATGGAAGGCTAATTTTACTCCATTAATTTCTTGTGAAATGCTTTGCTTTTTTTTGTGGTGGCCACAGGTGTCCAATTTATTCACAGGTTTGTGTAGATATTTTCATTTTGAGTCTTAGAAAATGTATTCAGGTTGTATCAATTTAGAACTGCTTGCATGTGAAAATGTTAGAATATTTAGAAAGAGTACTTAAGTATTTTTAGCAAGAGCATGCATTGTTCTTACTGTCCTAAAGAAGATTTTATTAATGAACTTAAGGGTTCCGCCTTGCTCCTTGCTCCACCATGATCACTACCAACAAGCACAACCATCTCATCCTTTTTTGCAAAACAGCATTAGATTCAGCAGAACAGTTTGGCTGAACTATCAGGTCAAAAGCTTGCGCTGACTCTGCTTCCCATTAGATGATTTTGGACTTAAGAGGATTAAGTTCTTTCTTGTTTAAAACAGTAAACTTTCTTTCATGATCATGTAACTGTGGCAGCAGCCACATCTCCACACCATATTTCATCTCCAGTCTTTCTATTAATCATATTACATTTCCAATTAAGTTCTACTTATGAATTTGTTTCAGTGTGGTTCTTAGGGGAATTAGTAAATGTGTTTTATAATTAAGTGCTCAAATATTAGAATTTAATAGTTTGTAATTAGAGGGTTTTTAAATTAGAAATCTGTCTTCCTATACAATTTGAGGAGGTAAAATCTAATTTACATCTTCACCTGAAGGAAAATTCATAAAATGAACTAAACTAAAGCAGTGAAATACATTTTTAATTAAAAGGAGGAAACTGCTAATGAAGTGCAACTTAGGAGCATAAACTAATAGTGTATAACATCCTATAGTTTCTTTACGTTGTAGAGTGAAATACAGTGGTTTAAAAAATTAGAAACATTACTTAAAGCAGTGAATTTCAATTTGCCACATGAAGCGTCCCATGGCAGAAGTATTCCCATTATATTCAGTCTCATTATAGAGATGAATATGAATTCATCTCTACTTGAATCTACTCACTTGAATAAGGACTAATAATATTTGCATTGTTCAGTGGTCTTTATAGTGTCATGTGAATAAATACCTGATACTGAATGTGTCTGGGTGTATGTCTATTTGTTTGTAGATATTGTCTGAGGCACAGGAGTCTTATGAATGTTGATGGGTGGTCAGGGTTGTGTTCACAGTCAGAAATCCTGTTTTCTCCTCCACTGAAAGCTCACTGCAAGCAAAATGCTGATTCTGTGGGAAAACCAGCACAAATTCTCCATGGCATATTGGCTAGGAACAGGTACTGAATTGCAAGCTCCAGCACTCAAAGAATGATTTTCTCTTCTAGCTAAGGAAAGAGTGCTGAGTTAAGACCAGTACTAGCAGGCCTGGTTTGAGATGTAAGTAAAGCAGGCAACTGCAGTAGCATATTAATAGGACTGGCCTTTAGGAAAACACTTGGGATATTTTTGTGCTTGACCTCAGCTTGAATCTGCTGAGACATCACCGTGAGGATCCCAGAATACAAGTTTGTTACTGGGCACAGAAGCTTTTCTCACATCTGAAGCCTGAGTAGATGCTGAGCCATCTTGATCCATTCTGAACAGGCTCCTTATCCATGACAAAAATACCTGGATGTTCTGAGGACATGGGTATTTTTTGGCAGTCTGCCTGGAGAATTAGGATATCAGGTCTCCAGTGTATCCCTGCAAGTAGGTCTAGACACTGCCTGAGGCATTTTCTGTGTGTTGCTTATGACCCTGAGGGCAAATCAGCTTCAGAAACCAGCTGTTTGCTTATGTGTCCTAGTAAGAGGACTATAGACCTTGCTCCAGCTTCTGCTTACCCCCATCACTGCTGCAAGGAAAGGTGTACAGAAGAAGGTGACTATGGCAGGGAGAATGGAGCTCCTGAGGACTTGTTCTTCCCTTCTGCCTTGCATTCCCTTTACCAGTGAGGGCAGTGGTGCAACATTGCTTTAGGATTGGGACTGCATGGCAAGGACACCATGGTAAAGAAGATTCTGAGGTGAGCCATATGTGTAGGCTCACATTTGGTTATTTAAGTAGAAGGGTGTGTTTTATTCTGTCAACTTGAGGTGCAGAGAGGGATGTCACGGGGGAGCCAGCATCCCACCTCTTCAGTATGGCTTGAGCAATCCAGAAAGGGGGACCCAGTCCTGAGATTAAGCAGGGAACCTGGTACAACAGAGACAACCTTGGCAAGCAGGTATAGATTTAATCTCTATTTAAATCTTCCAATCAAGGGTCCATCTGAGCCTTAAGGCTTTGTAGGCCATGAACAGACTTTTCAGCCTGCTAAAGATTCTCTGCTGTGATTAGTAGCAAGCAGTGTTATTTTTATCATTATTTAGCACAGTTTGATATTCGTACAATAAATACCTCACAGAATGGTGTTTGCTTTGGAAATCTGACCCCAGTCTTTACCTCAGTTTCCTTATCCTCTGATGGCACCCCTGCAGCATCTCTACTTTTCATCATCTGTGGCTAGCCACTCATGAGTAGTGGCTGATGAGACAGACAGAAACTCCACACAAGTATCAAAACAAGCTGGTATGTTGTTGTCTTCTTGTTGTGCCATGTTGACATAATGAAGGTAAAAATATAAATCACTCACATATCTTTAAACAATAGGCTCATTTCAGGAAGCTCTTGGGTTTGCCACCTTTATAATACACAAATGATATGTCTGTAATTGCAATTATATCAGTATATATTATTTTACCTCACAGTAAGCTGCATTAATGTAAATTGTAAACTGGGTTACAAGATCTGCTGAAAATAGTCTTCTATTAATTAACTTGGTGGTGGTGGTGGTTTTGATAGTTTCTGTCAATTTGTGATCTGACATTACTCTGTGCTTCTATTGTATTTTTGCTTTTTGGCTAACCAAATTGACATTTTCCACTGAATTACAGACTGAAAAATTCAGTAGTGAGTGATGCTGACTGTTTTGTTAAGAAGATCTGCTGGAACACCACAGTGGTATGGACCACTCAGTATGATAAAAAATTACTTCTGTTTATGCCCTTCATTAATATTTCAGGATTCAGACAGTAAAGGGAGCAATTTATCTCAGTATAAGTTAGAGTACTCTTTAATAAGATTTTCTGAGAAGACAAGATTAATGTTAATCATGTTTTTTCATTGATGGGAAAATAGTGTTAACGTTCGTAACTCACTTTTTCTGTAAAGCAGCAAGGTTAAACTGAAAAAAAGCCATGGACTATAAACAAGGTCAGGTCTATAAAAAAAGTAAGACATGAATCTGTTTTCCTAGACTAAAATCTTATTAGAATGAATATTCTGCTGATCAAAATGAAGGTGATGAAGGCTATAAAGCTATTCAAGTAGAATAATTCAACTTTAGTATCTCTCCATTCCAGGAAGTGGCTATTTCTTTTTTTTTAATAGTCTCAAACAGGGAATTTGAAGCTCATCTAATTAAGCTTCAAGTTTTCTGTGTTTTGTAGTCTCCTTGATTCTGAAAATAATACATGCAACATCATTTAGCTTCTCAAGTTTTAAGGCATAAATGAGTTTAGTACAGAGTTTCCTGAAGGTATACTGAGCAAAGTCTATATTCAAGAAGACAATACATTTGCTGTGCTTGGGTAAATATTTCCAATTCAGGATGTATTTGTATCTATTAAGATGAGACACAGACATGAATGTGAAACATTTGGTTCTTCTGAGATTGCTCATACAAAGCTAACGATTTTTCTAGGTTGCAGCAACATACATGCTCATGCTTAATATGGCACTGTTGTACTGATAATATTTTCATTAAGTCACAAGTAAGGTTTGTATAAATTCGTGTCTAAATTAATCTACTTCATATAGTGTATTCTACAGGTATGTACAAGAGTAATTATGCCTACATTATGAGTATGTATATAGAAAGAGTGTGTTCAATACCCGCATTCCTAAACTTTATGTCAGTCCAAATGATCATATCCACACAAACAGCATAACAAGGGCAAAGCTATGGCATAACAGGGATCTTTGTGATTGATTACTTCCCTTTCTAAATTGTTCTATGTTCATATGAAAATGATATAGTCTTTGCATTGTCTTCAGTCCTGCTAAATTTCTTCACTACTAGTCTCTGCTTTTTCTGTCATTGTGAATATTTAATCAACTATGGAAGGAAAAGAAACTAAAATTGCAGAAATAGGAAGGCAAGTAAATAAACTGGTAGTAAACTATCCTGTCTATGTTTGTAAGGGAAAGGAAATTTATTTTTGATTTTTTTTATTTCTCAGATGTGTGGAGTATTTGACTAAGAAATTCCTATATTTGCATGCAAAAATAATCCTTTCTTCTGAAGAACAAAATATGGCTAAAAATTGGGATGAAATATCTCAACATTTCTTGGTTGTGCTCTCGTTTATTTTGAATAAGGAATGAAAAATATCAAGACAAGTATAACAGCTGTGAAAGTGAACCTTGGACACAACTGAATACATAATATCTAAATATTTCTTTCACTGCAAATGTTCATCCCTCCCTGGACACTGTTACAAGCTTATCTGAGCCAGAATCTTGCCTGTAGCCAAAAAAAGTGGTTGAAAATCACTTGGACTGATCACATAAGCATGGTCGACATGGTCGAATATATGGAAATGTAGTTTGTGAGTACTGTTGCTGTGCTCTATGGTGAAGCACATAAGTGATAATTCTGAGTATTCAAGGTTCTTGATATCTTGATATTTTGCTGGCAGATGCTAATTTCCTTTATAGTTTTGTACTTGTATTTAAAGATTCTGCTGTCCTATAGAAATAGCAAGAGAAGAGAATGTACCAGTCAGTTTCTTTGAGTCTGTTATTTCTGCACATAGACTCTGTGTGTACTTATGGATTCAAATGAACAGTTTGCTATTGAAGAAATCCTTTATTTTCCATGCAAAGAATCTGAAGAGGGATATCATGATATCTGGGAGATGTATGAAGTTTTCTCTGGTGGGAAGAAGATCAGCTGATTTAGTTAGACCATGTCTACTGAGTTTTAATTTCAGCTCCTCTAAGATGGAATCAAAGCTCTTGAAAAATTCTAATCATGGTTGTCAAATTGATGTTTGCTTGAAACAAACACCAGCAGTAAACATGGCCTGAAAAATTTATTCAGGGAATAAAGCATAACATTTACACAGAAAGAGGGCAGCATTAGAGTGAAGAGAGATGATCAGAGCTGACCTTTGACAAGCAGTATAAATTTCTAAGTATGAATGCTCCAGTCAAATAAATGAGTTTCCAGAACAGTTAATTCTTTATATAAGAGAAGGTCAGACAGACAAAATATGGTATTTTAGTGAATTAAACAAAAATGCCAGATTTCATTTTCCCAAAAAATAGTTAAGAAAAGTAATTGGTGGAGTACTGAAAATACTTTAGAATTGTAAACCTAAAGTCAAATTACTTCAAAAACTGGTAGTGAGCTATTGATGAAGGAAGAGTAATTGCATTGACTTGATTCGAGACATATTTTTAACATCTCATTTGGACTCTGGATGAGTGTCTTTGGGTATATACCTTCCTCTGCTTTATCTGTGAGAAGTAGGAATAGCAGCAAAGCCTTTTATTGTTATTTTTCTTGCATAAGGTATTTTGGTTTTATGTCTTTTTTTTTTAATGGTCAGCAGTGTTCTACAGAATAGGTAGCCTTTTCATCTTGCAAATCTGTAGAGTGTTGTAATTTATGCTCCATATGAAATGGCTTTTCTACAAATGTGAACCTTGTCTCATATGAAGTGACTTTGCTGTAAATATGACATTAGTATGAGCCACTCAGCTTGCCAGATTGCTATTAGTTTGTAATGAACATTTAGGAAAATGAAGCATCCTTAAAGGAAATCAGCTGTTTCATTTATAGACACTCTGCTTGCATGAATTAATTAGTCCCTGGTTGGGGGAGGTACACTATATCTCCACCTCCTGGCATCTTTCCATTCTGTTTTTTCTTGTGCTATTTTCTACTGTAATGACAACCACAAGATAAAATTAGTATTTTTAAAACCACGTGGTATAATACAAAGTGATTGTAATACAACTTGAATGTAGCCATTCCTCAGTACTTGTGTACACAGAAGATAGTTAACTTATGGTAATTAGCTTCTACTCTAGTAATATTATCTGTTGATTAAAGAACATCATTATGCAAGCTGTGTTACCCAGTCAAAGAAAGAATTTTCTGGTTGCTATCTCACCTCATCATTTAGGACAGAATTGACTGCTGCTCTGTGATTGTATAACCAGAAACTAGTTCTAGCAGTAAGACTGAGGTTACATTAGTAGTTATTTACTGCTGTGATTTTCATATAATTTCAAACCTTTTTATGACACTTGCCTAGTTGACACTGGAACTGATAGTCTTCTCTAAATTAATATGTCAATCTAGATGAATTTTTCTTGTCAAAACCTTCAGGTTTATTTTTTGGTGCCAGTGAAATAACTTTCTGCCTTGTCAAAAGGCAGGGTTACACAGGGCAGCAATTTAAGAAACACTTAGATGTTCTTTAAAAGATTTTGCTTGTAAATATTCATAATTTGCCAAGCCATCTGTCAGTTGTGTACCTTTATGTATAAAGAACATTGCAGAATAGATAATATAAACTCATTAGAATGAAGGTGAATACTTCTGAGGTAACAATTAAGGTTGGTTCACAACAGTAGGCTTTTCTTAAGGTATCCAAAATCCAGACTGCTTGAACAGGCAATTAAATTAATTCTTTAAGATATTATGATCATCAAAAACTGGGAGCTGAAATTTGAAAGAGGCATTCAGCATAGCTGGAGATTACAGGAATGCAGAGGCAAATGCATTTGACCTCAGAATGTCACTTGTCATTCTTTTGCTAAACAAAAAAAAAAATCATAAGATGTAATTGAACTTTAGGTCAGAGTGAGATGCTCTTGAGCATCAATTCCCCACATTTTCAGAAGGTTCTTTGGATGAAAATATTCCTCAAGTAAATCAGTTAGCACAAGAAAATTTTTAATGAGTGTTAGACATTGATGAGAATTTGATCCAGGAGAAGAGATCAGGTGAGAATTAAGCAGGATTTTCAAGGAAGTTTACACATGAATAAATGGCAAATACTTTGCAGTAGCATTACATGATGCAAGTTAATGGATGCTTCTGATGCACTTGTGGTCAAACATCAATGTAAATTCCTGACCAAACAATTGCAGGTCTTAAATAATACTGGTAGGTATAAGTGCTTTTGGCTATAAAGGTTATACTAGCAGCATTTTTTAAGTGTAACTTAGGGCACATTAAAGCCATTGGGCATCCAGCAACCCTCCAAGAAAGGTAGGAGTGTACAAATGAATACTCTGACTCAGTGTACTGTCTTTTCTAGGTAGTGTCATATCTATATTTGGAACTTCATAGTATACACTAAAAAAAAAAAGCCCAGCTTATTAGGGTTCATATGCTGAATCAAAGAATCAAGGCATAATGAGTGATGAGAAATATTTTTCTGGACAGAAAAACAAATCATGTGAGTAGTAATATCTAGCAACAATGTAATGCTTTTATCACCATCAGATTAATAATTATTTTCATCAGATTTTTCATTAAATTAATGTTCACATGAACATTTTAACATTACTACTTTATGTTACACTGCAATTTTGTATTGTAAGTTTAATACTGAAGTTGTTTATTAGAACAAGGTGCAGTATCTTTTGGGCATCTTTCTCACAGATATATGACAGATTTTTATGGAACAGAAAGTTTTGCGCAGTGTCCTGAATATTAGGCTATGCGAAATATTTCTGTTCCTGAGTTGCTAATGAATTTAAAACTGACCTTGTTACTCCTTATCCCAGATAGCTGGAGCAGGATTGGAGCACTGCTTGGATGGCAGATGCCTTTTCTGTGGAGCATAGTTACAATCCACAGCAGTCCTTGGGCACAGTATTGTAATGATGTGATATATTTTAAAATCACAAAGCAGATTCTCAAATGAAACTTGTCCTTGATGATCACTTGGTATGTTAATAGATTAGATTTTAGCTTCCCTTACACTGTCTAATAAACCCCTCTTTTGTGCACTCGCCTTTTCACCTACCTGTGGGATTATTATGATACTCTAATAAAACATCAGGCATTTGCAGTTTATTCCTGGAGAGATTTGACTCTTGTTTTCATCTCTTACTGACAATCAGCAGCCTTATATTGAAAGGTAATTAGATTATCCTCTAGGACTCTTCCCAGCCTTCATTGACTGCATATAAATTCAAGGACTCAGGATTGCTAGAGGACTCTGCTTGATAGGCTGCCAATGCAAAAGATGGCAAAGCTCTGAAACAAAACACTTCAAAGGTATTTCCTTTAAAAAATTAAATTAATTTTGTTTGGACTTTTTTGCTTACAATTTCTGCTTCTAACAAGCTTTTTCTCTGAAACATGTCTAAAACAATGACAAAGCATTTTTCCACTCCTGTGTATTGTTGATACTAAATGTGCATAATAGGAATGGAATCTGATACCTGAATGCAAAACTGAGTTCCTTTTGGCAAATACAAGATAATTACCTGCAGGTAGCTGTGTAATTCACTTTATCTTCATTAATGATGGCTAGTTATATGAGATAACAAAATTATATGTTCATTTGGAATGATTTGCTGGTTTTACTGTGAAGCATGTGAAAAAACCATATCCTGCTACTACCTCTTTCTTACTTTCATTGACTGTGTTTTGTTAAGTGGTAAAATCTTGCCTCCCCCATAAAGGCAATGGATATGAATCATGTACACAGAAGAAATTATATTCAGTAAGAACTTAAAATTTTTGCAAGTCACATTTCTAACTGAAAAAGCAGCTTCAATGCACCATTAGCAATCATTATGGTGGAACTATACAAGTTTAAACAGAAAAACAGGTCTTTTTGAGATTTAAAACAGGCAAAAAACCTAGTTAAATTAGTATTCATACCCTGCATAAAGGCATTTAAGAAGGCTTGACCACTGGTTAAATTAGGTTAGATGTTGGGTCATTGGTATGTCGCCTAAACTAAAAGTGATCTAAATTAATCTGTGTTAGAAGCTTGTATGGGCTTAAAGGATCCAATTAAAAGTGTTGCAACTTTTGTTCTGAAGCCAGATGCATACAATCAGAAAACAGATATCCCTTAAAGACCTATAATTAATCTTCCTTTTTCTCTTAAAGAATTCTGATTTGTTCCTTTAAATAACATTTTTTGCCATTAGCTAGTCCAAAGTGTATCCTTACACAATTATCCTCCTACTTCTTTACTTTTGTGTTGCTTCTGGTAGTTTTGTAGATGTTTTAAAATTGTCTTCAGTTTTAGCCAGTCATTAGCAGATATAATGATTTGTAATATCTTTATTTCATAAATTCCTGCAGTTCCTTGATTTTTTTAACCAATTTCTCCTTGTTCCATTTTTTCCCATTAAAAATGTTCTACTATGGAGAAAGAACAGTATTAATATTTCCAGAAATTTACAATATTTCCAGATGTTTTACACCTTACACTTAGCAAGTCCCAATAATGCTGTTTAAAAAAATTGGGGATGTTTTAGTTACGAGGACCTTGACAAAAATGTTTAGAATTTCTGTGGGAAATGCATTTTCCATCAAAGATGCATTTGTTTAAAAAAAGTATGGAATTAACTAAATGGAATGGGCAAAGAATTTCATTTGGCCCTATTCTTTTGAAACTCATGCTTAGATAAATTAAGTAAAAATATTTTGTTTCAGTTTTTTTTTAGCTCTATGTACTCTTTCCTGACCTTGTTCTGTTCTTAGCAGGTACTGAAAATAAAATGAAAATTTTTATCTATGTTGTGTATTACAAGGTTACTGTTGAATTTAAAAATATATTCAGGAGGAATACTTCTTTTTATGTCCTCTATTTTTTGTGTTTTGTTGGGTCACTTGGAAATAGGACTACACATAGAAAAAGGCATAGATTTAAGAAAGTGTATGGATTACTGCTTAGTTCTGTACTTGAAATATGTACCTTATGGCTGCAAGCATTGGAGAGAGGAAAGATTGAAAGATAAACCTTGGGACATGCACTCAGTATGGCATGAATCAGGGATACAGAGATGTTGCCCTATTTTTTGGAAGTTTTCAAAACAAACAGGTGTCTCAGCTATTATTTTCTTTTCTATAGATAAGCAGGAACTTCTCTACCTATCTCATGCTGAAAGCAGCAACAAAATAAACTAGTGAACTTCTTCTCCTGGTATCTGAGAACCAGAGCAAAGGCCAAAAGACACACTTACGATATAAAGAGCTAATGGAGGGGTTACTTGGCTTTTATGGAACGTCTTTCCATGGATTCTAATGTAACAGTGATCAGTGCTTAACTCAGGCTACCAGTTTCTAAAGATTTTGGATCTTATTTTATTATTCTTAAAATCTCAGCTGTTTGATGGAAGCAGTAGTTATAATAGCATGAAAGTGATCAATCAACTGATGTTTTAATGGATGTTGAACTTTCAACCAAGATGTAAGATTGGTGTAAGGCTTCTGTAGAAATATTCCAATGATTTTAAATGCATAAGACAAGTTCATTTACAGTGTATTTGTCAGTATTTTTCATTTAAAGTTGTGACTTTTTCATTTGAAAGTGTTAGTTTCCTTGCCCATAAAAATGTTCTGAGTGTCTTTTAAGACCATTAATTCCTTTTAATGAAAAGTTTTATTTCATTTTGAAGAAATTGATACTTCAGCAAATTTTACCTGTTCATTTGCCTTTATTAGTCATTTGGCCTTTAATACCTGTCAGATTAAGAAAAAAGAGTTATTCAATTATTTATAACAGTCTGTGTTCATATCTTGTAGGTAGAAAAGCAACCTTTCTCATGGGTTTAATTCTTCTGATACTATTCCTAGTAGAAGAGTATCAACTGGGAGAAAAGATGACTGTGGAGTCTTAAAAATTCCCACACATGCTCTGCTAACATTTGTATTTTAACAATTTCCAGCAACAGATTATTTATTTTAAGCTTCACAGGTGATGTCATCAATGAAGTCAGTTATGTAGAAGCCAACAACTCTCATCCTGCTGCCAGACTTTGAATGGTGCCTTTTAAAAAAGCCCAAGAAAGGCATTTTTTGGCCAAACTACCCGATTTCCCCGCTGAGGTCCATGCCACATGCTGTCTTGCCATAAAAGAGAGTGAAATTATTCCCAATCACCTAATAAAGTAAGGAACAAACATGTTTTTAGATATTTTAATTATGATTCTGTGAATAAGTGAATATGTCAGCTAAAATTTATTAGAAGCAAGTTCCACTGAACTGCACAACATATTATGCCAAGCAATAATTTAAACCCTACATTTTGAAGCTGAGCCACAATTTTTAATCACTGAGATTCATATGATGCATTTGAAGGCATATAAAAAGAAGAGTTTTTTCCTTCAGGGCTGTGTTCCTTAGATAGCTTGCTTAGGATGCAAAGCATATAGTTTCATCTATTTAAAGCAGCTTAATTGGGAGAATCTAAGGACAAAACCAGAGCTCTAGGTATGGCCTTTCCTTTCAAACAAGATAGTTCCTTCCCATGCTCAATCTTTTTATTAAATTAGTATTTGCTCTGTGTTATGGTTGTGAAAAAAGTAAGTTAAAATTATTTTAGGCACTATTACTTTTCAGCTGTAAAACTTCAAGTTGGATATCTTTGAAAATCATGTTTTCTGTGAACTCAAATTATTTGATCTGCAAATGCCACCAAGAGGTTCTTGTAAATTGTTTGCTTTTTGGTAATCCAGTCTTTGTTGTGCTTCTTCTGCTTATGGGCATGTTTCTCAAATTTGCCTCTATTATATATCTCCCAAATAGTACCTGAGCTTGCATAAAAAGAGAATTTGTTAAAGTGTATTTTTTTTAATTTATTTTGAGGTTAAAAAATATTTTTATTTATTTCAGTATGCATAAAAACAGGAAAAAAAAACCCCAGTTTATTTTATCTTTTACTACTTCTGAATAATAGAATGAATTTTTGCATGATTACTTCAATAGCAGATGGTAATGCTTCCTCAATACACAGGTTTAAATATAACACCAGTAAAATAATTTCTTTTTGCAAGTAAAATATAAAAGCCATGTAGGATACACTCAAGTTAGTTTATCTGGGCTAATCTGCTCAGAAATTGAGTTTAAAAAAGAAAGAAAAGCCTAGCAAGCCTTTCTATTTTGGAAGCAGCTTTTGTCTCACTTCTCCATTTTCTACCTCATCTATATACACTTTTATCCTTTTTAGGTGGGGAATAAAGATGTAAAGATGTTTTCCAGAGGTACCTGTGAAATTTGGTTCATATCTTGTTTTGCAAGTTTCTCAGTCATTTGGGAATTTTAATGTTGTTGAGCACCAGCTTCTAGACAGCAGATTCCTTTAGAAAATGACTTGTGGTCTTCAGCCATATTCACCATTAAGAATCATGTTAAAATTTTCAACACTAAATCCAAACCATTTGATATGAGGCTCTACAGTCCAGAGCTCTTCAGACACTGCCTAGTTCAGGCTCCCTAGCTGTATGAACATCAGCACTACACTAATAAGTTTCTAGAGTTCCTGTTTCTGGGATTAATTTATTTATGGCCGGTGTTGGTATCTGGGCAGTAGTGAAGTAAAAAATAAACATGCATCAACACAAAGCACCTCTGGATCAGTCTCATTAATTCTTTTCTCATGGTCTCAGAAAGATATTTGTGTAACATATTTGTCCTTGGCATTGACAAGCCAGTTTCCTGTACCCCTCCACACTCATCAGATGGGCATGCAGAAGCAGATGCTGTCTTTTATATTTGAAGATAAAAGGCTATCTCAGCCTCCATGCCAATACATCAAGGCTTGGAATTTTATAAGCAGGATCATGTTCAAAAATCAGTTTGTCCTTTTCAAATGGACACTCTAGGTTTTCTAAGGCTGTAATGGACAAAAGAAAAAAGGACCTGGCTCTTTGTGAGAGGAAAATAGGTTGAAAAAGGTGCAAGCTGCTTAATTTACAAAAGATTTTTCGTTATGAAATTGGCAGTATCAATCTTGGCAGAGGTCAGAAATAAGGAAGAGGAATAAATGTTATAGATGTGTATTATAGGTATGAAACTGGATGATCTAATGTCTTCATCCAAAAATACAACAATACAAACTTAGCAAACAGTTCAGAAAACCTGTGGCATCATTGATGTTCCTGGATGATGCTTAACATACTTAAGAGAAAATAATCTATATTTTCTCTGGGAAAAAGAATATGCAATAAAGAAAGCTGCCTTCTTCCTTAAATTAAAAGTGCAAAGCAAGAGGAAACAGATGAATTGTAGTGGGAATCTATTCAAAAGATATTTTGAAATTAATGGAATGCAAATAATGTTGAGAGAAAACAAAACCTCTGCTGTCATTATAATTCAGTATTATTTAAATTCTAGCCAAAGTATTTTTTAACAGTTGTACTGCTAACCAGTCGACCTTGCAGGCATGTTTAATGTCCTATCAAGTGAATCTTCCCAGTTCCATAGGAATTTGACAGTTATTACAAATATTCTCTATCCTTGAAAACCTTCATGATACAGGTGATTCATCATATGAAGCTTAATAAAAAAAAAAAAAGTGTCCAGAAAAAAATTCTGCTGTCATTGTTTGTGTATTTTTTGTTATTTTCTGGTGGAATTTTGGCTTTCATGTTTTATAAAATAGGTCCATATTTGTTGTTTCTTCTGTCCATTTTCACAGTTTGAATAACTGAGTAGGTATGCTACAGTTGCCAGTCATTTCTTTTTGCATAATTCTGCAAGTATGAACTTAATAGAAGTATAATCAGAAATCAGATTCTAAGTCATTTATAGTCAGGGAAGAATTCTGGTCCAATTTGTGGTCTATTTTTTATACTAATGGGATTTTCTAACAAAGATAAGTATTTTTCATTTTTACGCGTGAGAAATTGTTATATACAATGGCACTGGTAGGTACATTTTGTCATTGTTTTTTTAAACATAGCTCTCAAAAGCTACAATAGGTTTATAAATGAAAGACAGAGTTTGAAGATCTGTTCGTCTTCCAGATCCTTCCTTCTAAACAAAACAACAAAAAAAATTCCTGTTTACTGCAATAGAGGTTATCCACAATTAATGTAATAAGGATAACTTTTACAGTAACTGTGCTTTTGGGACATACTTGTTTGGTTTGTCAAGGTGTGACACATTCTTTAAAAGAAACCGGTGAAAAAATGTTTGATACTGGCCGAGTTCCAAAAAAAAGTCAAAAAAAGTTTTTTTTTGCTAACTGCTCATAAACACCCTAGTCAGAGTGTTTAAAAAAAAAAAAACAAAACAATTTTTAAATAAAAGTAGAATTATATGAACACTTTTTGAGGAAAATGAACTTGGGATAAATGAAGAGAGGTACAGGTAACTGATACTTGTTTTGATTTTGCTGTTAACTCAGCTGATTTTAAGGTGAAGAATTAAGCAAATGTTGAGGGTGGTACTTGCAGTGGGAATTAGAAAACAAAGCTAGGAAATAGTTACTTTTATGATAACATCTTTAGTGTAGCTTGAAAATGTCCCTCTTGTTTTCCCTCCTTATGGAGGAACAAATTAGAAAAATCTCTTGCAGGAACCTGAACAACTGCCTGCCCTAGAGCAGAAAAGAGTTTAGTTAATTGGGTAAGCAAGAATTTCAAGTACACCCTCTCTTACTCTTGTGAACTTTTGGAATGTTTTTAGCTGATTGTTTTTATATGTCCCCTGGACATATAAAAATATGCAAACAAAAATATTTCCCTGGAAAATTGCTTAATTTACCCTGAGGTTCCCTATTAGTTTTGCAGGTTAAGGAGAAACAAGAAAGAATTTAGCAACACAGTGTTTGGGGGCTAAGCCTGTGTCTTGGTGCTGTCTTTTGTATCAGAAAAACCTTACTGACCTTCACATAAACTTAGCCTATAGAATTTTTAGTAAAAATTTTTCTCACATAACAATACCTTGTAAGAGGATGGCAATTCACTTTGCAAGCTCAGCTGTTACAGTTGGGCATCAGCCTTCTTTCCATCTTCTGTGCTTTTGTGCTGACAAGGTTACCGTTTTCCTCACAGTACTGCTCTTAGATAAGGACAGTAACTGCAGCTCTGAAATCACAAGTGATGAATTTATACAAAGTCGAAAATCCAAAGGGACAGGGAGAAGAAAAGACCACAGCACCGGAGGCATTTCTTTGTCTGAGTTCCCTCTCTGGTACTGCTGATTTTTCTCTCCCAACTTCTAAAGAGAATAAGTAGCACAAGTCAGAAGCTTAACTGCTTCATGTTTGCTCACTAGTCTGTAAAATAGAGAATATTGTGTGTGTAATATTGCTTTCAGGTTGAATATGTTAATGTTTAAAAAGCTATTAAGAATGTAAAACACTATGTAAATGTGAACTATTAGCATATCTTTCTACTGTAACAAGAGGACAAGATTCTGAAAGGGTTCGCATGACACTCTTGAAGGAGTTCAATGCAGGCCAAAGTGTCTGTGAGAGCAGTGTCCTGAGAGAATCTCTGAAGGAGCAAAAGCCCTACATTCCAAAGGACTTCAACACACTTGAAACTAAGTCTTGTGAGACAGGCTAGTAATGTTGAATTATTAAAGAAATATGGATATTGATCTAGTACTGATATCCAACTGTGACAGACAAAAACTCTATAACAGTTTAAGTTAGAAATTGTATGTTTATTCAACGATGGCCAGTGTGCGAGATAGCTCCCAAATACACACTGCACCTTCCAGGTGATTACAGAGCCCTTTTATCCATACAAGTATTGAATACCCAAAATACAAATACTTATTCATAATTTTGGTACATCTCATTCCTCACTTCATATGCTAATCATTTCAAAAGCTATTAAGCATGCACAGTTTGTTCCTTGAAATGGGTTGGTGATCCCTTTCATGGGGAGGGGTCTCAAAATGAGGAAGTAAATGAAGTCTTTCTCGTTCTGACCTTTCTACCTTTTCAATGTAAATATGACAAATGAACTCTTGGTAGAACTCCCGTTCCTTGTCTTCAATTGGTTTCAGAACAGGAGGCCTACAACTGTCTCATGTTCCTAAAAGCTGTTTGTCAGCTGCTATATTCTTCATTATAAACTCAGCTAATTAAACATTGTGCTGAGAAGCAATCAATTATTAGTTAACTACTAACTCTTAACTTCATCAAGGCCTAGTCATTTATTTTAACTAAAATCTTAGCTCCTCTAAAATCTCTAAATTCCTTAAAGTTTATGTTTCAGTGTTGCTTCTTTTCCCTTTTTTTTTCATTTTGGGGATGGTTTTTGTAATAAGCTTGACATACCGACCAGTAGAAGCGCCTCACAGAGTATTGTTTAAATTGCAAAATTCTCCACAGTAAAAACAAAACACCCTAAACCATACAATTTGCCTCATCTCATCCTGCCTATCCCTAAACAAATTCAAGCTTTAGCTTAGTTTAAAGCTCTTATTTGCTGGAGGAAGGGAACCAGAATTCTCAGCTGTCTTGTTCACTTAAGACATAGTAATATCATAAAATAGGTGTGCAGACAAGAGGTCAGAATAATTGGTCTTGTGTTTGATCTAGTATTCAGTTAGAAAATCTTTCTTCTTGAAAGGTGAACAGAGACAACAGGAGGTAGAAGACATGGAACATTTTCACTGCTTCCATTCAGAAGCCTTTTATCTTCTGGAGAGAACAGCTAGGTCTTAAACATTATGGTACAGCTTGTGGAGGTGGAAAGATGTAGCTCTTAGTGTTTTTGTATTTCCTTCTAATAACATATCACAACAGATATCCTTCAATTTATTAAAGGGTTTAAAGTCTGACAAATCTGATTTCTTGTTTGTATCTCTCATATTTCCATTAAATAAAATTTAAAAAATATTAACTTTGGTACCTGAGAGAATCAAGATTTCCTTGTTTGTGTTTTTTCTTCCATATTTTGTAATTAAAGAATGGAAACCTTTTGTTCTAGGCAGCTTCTGTGCATTCATAAAATGTGCTGTGTCAGATATAGGACACTGGAAGGCCATTCAGTACAATTGAAAATTTCATGGCCCTCTACACTCTAACAGTACTTTTTCTCAAGGTTCTTTTTAAATATTTCATGTTGTAGAAAAGACCAAAGATGTTACACTACATGATATATTTGGCCAAAATATGGTTTATGTTTCTATTTTTTCAGAATAGCAGTTGGACCTGAAAAGGTATGCATTGTCATTGACATCACATTTCCCATTTTTGTAAATAGTCACACACTTCAGGAAGCTTCAAATAGCTAATGTGCTTTGCTTGTGATGGCACTCAAAGAGCCTTCTTTGCTACCTTTCAATAATACAAGACTCTAATTAAATGAAAGGCTTTAAAATATCACATGAGAAGCCTTAATATTTATGTATGCTCAGCTACTCTTCTGCAGAGCATATATGGAGGAGAAAGTCCCACTCAGTGTTTGGCTCAAACGATTTTGTGCTCTTTTTCTTAAATTCCTTCCTCCTTTTGAATGTAACAGCAGAACCACATTTATGTAGTGCTACTCATTTCTGGTCACTGACCATATAAACCTAAGACTTTTCATTGTTGAGATAAGTCTCTGCTGACATTCCTGCCATTCTAGGATAGGGTTAAGATGTTCCTGTAATGGTTCTCCCCAGTCCTGTGATGCTTGAAAACATGATAAATGAAATTGCCTAATTCTTGCTGGACTAATTCAGCTTAAAAAGTACCAGTGCCTTTAGAGTTATTGAATAAGAAAGGCAGAATTTAGTACAAGGATTCTTGCTTGTTGGGTTTTTTCCAACTCTCCTAGAATTACATTTTAGGGTAGTTAAGTCACCAAATCAAGAATAAAACTTAATCTCATATTCAGTAAAACTGAGGCTCATAATATGCTGGCATGATTGTGCAGAATGCTGTTTTTTATTTTCTTAAGTCTGTGGCAAATCATGGTCACTTCTGAAGCATAAGATGGAAGACAATAATATTGTTTCCTGATACTGAAATAATATGTATATTATACATATCTTGAGAAAGAATTGCTTATCTGAACCAAAATAAGGTTGGCAGTTGGGTTTATTCAATTCATTCTACAGCATCTTATTTGATTGTTAAATGTTTTTTTTAATAGTAGGAAACTTGAATTTTAAAACCAAACTCAACCAGACTGTCTTGAAGGGGAATATTTTATAATTATCCTAATGTAAACCCAAATAATAAAATAATAATTTAATTTTCATGTTGTTCTGTGGAAGGTAAACTTAATAATATAATAGAAAGCAAGGTGATTCTTTCTAGAGAAAAACAGAGACTGTGATTTTTTCAAGTAATACCACAGTAGTCAGTAATTGGTGTGTGGTGATTTTACATAAATGGACAACTATAAAAAGTGTATTTTCTCAGTTAGTTAAGATCTTAAAGTGCTATACATTTTTGTAGCAACTGGCAATAAGATCTTGATTGTGTGCTACTGGCTGGGACTGTTACTATTAATAATTTATTTCAACCATCCTTCTTTCTGAAACAAGCACTTCATCAAACATATTAGTGCTGTTATGAATATATTTCAGAACCTTTCCATTGCTTTAGATATATTATCATTTTAAAATGACTTCATATATTTTATAGTGTGTTGTTATACAATATATTAGAACCAAATACTCATGTTGTAGCCTTCAGAATTAAGTGAATAGCAAGACAGACAAAAGGCACTAATTTTGTCCTATTCATTTCTCATTTAGTAGTTTTAGGAAAAACACAATTTAACTGATAATAACATTAGTCCCATTTCTAATTTTACACTTATGATATTAGGGTTTTGTTTTTTTTTATCCTAGCCAAGTTTGGTGATTTTAGACTTAACCATTGATAGGTTTTGTGTGTACAAATATTGAAGATTAAATACATGGCAGAAGCAATCCACTTGCCCTCACACTCAGAAGACAAATCTATTCTTTTAATTTATCTTAATTGTATGGAGAATACATGCATACATTTAGTAATTATGAGGTGGAGGCTCCTACAAATATTATATGTTTTTCCTTATTCCAATGGAAATTAACGTTTCAAAATAGATATATTACTCTGTGTGTTTTAATTCATTATTAGATACTTTAAGTATTTTTTTTTAATTTCATATATTTTGTGTGTGACACTATTGAATTTGCCTAACACTGGGACAACCTTATATTGTGGTACAGAACTCACCTGTTAACAGTCAATATATTTTGTCTGTTTTCTTCTTGTCCCATTGATTTTGCTAGATTCACTGAATATTTGCTAGGTTCACTGAATACTGTAGCAGATTCCAGAGGTTTAAATTCTGTGGTCTTTCATTTGAATCATCTTTTTTGTAAATTACTAATTAAAACTATGTGTATTTTTCTGAACACCTGATAATGTCAACATAAAATATTGGTTTTGCTTATTAACATATAACTGGATATGGTTCTAAGGATAAGAAGAAGCATTGACTAAATTGTTGGGTTTTTTCCATGTTAATGGAAAAGACATTAAAGACATCTTAATTTATTTGTATGCTCCTCTCACTTTATATTTTCAGTATAGTGGACTCACACAAATTTTGGATTTAAAGTGGCAATACTTAAATATAACAAAATCAGTTTTCTTCCACAAAAATGCTTCCTAGAAACTGAATGAAGGACAGAAGAAATAAAATTTAAGTCACAAAATGGTATCTAAATTAGAACTATTTTCCTAGATCTATGAATAGAATATGAATGTCACTTTTCCAGCAGTTAGTTTTTTCTCGTGCACACTTTGTTGCATTTCTGAAATAGTGTTTGGATTAAATTGAAGTTTGGATTGCTTGTGCATATGGTCTACCTATTTCTAAAGGATTTTTTTTTTAACATTCTGTAGCAGGGAGCATTGATCTAAGGACAGAAAGGTTTCAACTCCAAGAATGTGATGAAAAAATATTAATTATAATTTTGAAGATTTGATGCTCTTATTCTCTACCAATTGTTAGCCAAGAAAATAGAATCTGGAGAGTGAATGATAAGCTTTTGTGAGTTTACTAAGCATGATATTCAACTGTGTGTGTACGTATTTGCCAGGACTAATTTAGGGAGTTAATCTAGTTCAACCCACCAAGTCAGTGCCTCTTGATCCTTTGTAGATGAAAATACATTTTGTAGATGAAAATGCTGAAATAGTTCGGTTACCAGTGTAGTATGCTTGCATACATTGTAATATGGAATTCAGTGTTGCAAAAAAGCAGAAGACTTCAAAGCATATACCAAGAAAATGGAAAAGGAAGCTATATAAGGTAATTTATGTGCTGGTTTGGTTTAATATTCAACTGAGTTTGATACAATCTTTACAAGAACTAGTACATTTTCTGTTAAAAATAATCAGAAAAACTCTCTCCTTATTAAAGCTAGGGAACAGTTTCCCTAAATAAATTTGCATCTATTAGCAAAGGAAATATATGTATTACTAGAAAATACTTAACCTAGGACAAATTGGTGACAGCAGGACACTGAGCAATTAAATCTGTGTTCTCAGAGAGGATGTAAAGGAAAACCCAGATAAATGTAACAGATACTTAGGTTGTCTAATCAAGGCACTTAGTAACTCTTTTTTTTTTAAGAATATATATATTTAGGATTGGACTCTAACTGCTTTTTGGCTGTCGAATGCTTTTTGAATAAAATTCAAAGGTTTCTGTGGAGAGGAGCAACAGCTTTGGAGGAGAAACAGCATTGTATTTTTCTACACAAAATTTGCTATTTTCAACAATGGATTACCCTAGTGAATAAGAAGGAAGAAGCAAGCACCAAATACTCTGACAGCCTGATGACAGAATACAGATCAACTAGAAAAAAGGCCATTCTGAACTTTTAACTTCTACTCTTAAACTAGTGTAATAACTTTCTCACTTTTCTTCAGTGTCCTTCCTTTTCAGTATGATCAATCTCAGTGTAAATGTAACTGAAATATATTTAATCAATTGTATTTAATACTGTATCATTCAATATATTTTGAACATTTCTGTCAAATAATATGATGCCCACAGTTATATTCTAGAACATTTACTCATAAGAAAAATTACAACTTTTCTAAGTTTCCAAACAGAAATCCTCTGATTTTCAGTCTTTTATGTAATAAAATTTAGCTGAAGTTTATATGACCACACTGATGAATAAATACATTTTTAAGTTCATTTAATAACTGGTCTCTCTTCTCATAGGTGATCTCTTTTTTTCTATCTTGATTCTATAATTTGGAATTTCTAGGTCCATATGTGTAATAATAATTTATATGCTGGAGTCTACTACTTATGCCGACACGACAGACAAACAGAAGCCAATAAAGCCCTTTCAGTCATTTAGAATATAATTGTGCATCACACCATTTCCAGAATCCATATATGTACATACATATAAAGTTCAGTACTAGTTAATTAGGCTGGCTTGATGATTTACCTAAAGCTGAATATTTGATGTCTATTTTTTTTCTCCAGTTCCACTGACTTGTTACGGTCTTCATGTGCTTAACTAATGATACATTTCAGACTAATTTTTAAAGTTATTCTTCAAAAATGAAGACTAAATTATAAGTTGCTGTGCAATATTATTTGCGACTGATTTGACCCCAGTATTACCAAAATAGGTGTTATTTTCCCCCAGAATTCCTGTGTTTTTAATTTAAATGCATTATTTAATCTCAGTCATTCTTTTATTGAAGAAATTGGTGCTTGGGAAAATGCTGATTAATTCCTGAATCATGCTGTTGAATATTGCATATTTTTTATATAACAGATTACTGTCAGAGATACGAATCTTACACTGGGCTGACACACATAAAGTACAATGTCTTTATGTGAAAACAGTGTTGAAAACAGAATTCAATACGAATTGATAGCAAACTACAGACATATCTCCATTTCAGTAAAAGATTACCTACTTTAAATTTATTAGGGTGCACTTGTTCTCTCTGATATTTAAACAACTCCCCCCCAGATACAAGCAAACCCCAAAAACTCACCCTCATCTATTTAATTTCTATTTTTGGAAGCTGATAATTATTGGCTAATTGAGCAGAGATTGGAGTAAACGGCTTTGGCAAAATTATCAAGCATAGTAATTACTGATTTTCAGAATTTCCATCCTCAAAAAATTAAATCTGACCCTAGTTTATTTTAATTATCAATTTGGAAATATAAATGCTTTAAAACTTGATTTTGTCAGTTTGTGTGTAAGAAAAAAAAAGAAATTAATATTTCAGATTAAATGGGGCATGCTTACAAAAAAGTACATTGTGTATTTCACATATATATTATTTTTTTTATAAATTGATATTGTTTAAAAGTAATATTAAAAATATTTCCATTAAGGAATTACTCAAGTGTATGTTATTTTCCAGAGCTGTCGCCAATCTAATTATTGTGGTGTTCACTAGTTGCAAATAAAATGACAGAGTTTGAGAGCTGTTTTGTAAATTACTTTAATGATCTATGTCCTAATATTATCCAAAGAATTTTTGTAGGTGATATAAAATAGTATCCTTGTTTTCCATCTAGAGAACCTGTAGGTCACCACACTTTGGTATTGAAGTCCTACTGCTCTCTAAAGAGAGGTGAATGTCTCATAATGACTTTGAAATACCTGGCTGAGGACTCTGTTTGTCTAGTTCAGACAGGAGGAGGCTGAGGAGTGACCTCACAGCTCCCTACAGCTTCCTGAGGAAGGGAGGTTGAGTGTGAGGTGCTGAGCTCTTCTCCTTTGAACCCAGTGCCTGGACACGTGGGAATGGCCAAGAGCTGTATTGTTCAGGAGAAGTTCTAACCTCTGAACTAGCAGAAGGTGTTGGATACCCACAATCATGCCTCAGCCTGAGCATGGGCTCTGACATGTTTTGAGAAGGAGGCATGTACTTTCTGGTGGGAGTGAGAGCTGTGGATCACCTTGAGATCATTTGACCACCTGAATAAATTTGTCGCATGCAATATCATGTATTGTTTTTGAAAGTCTTCTGTATTCATCCAGTTTTTCTGGTTTCCACCAGGATGGCAAAATCCCCATCTCTGACACCAGTGAGGCTTCAGAGATTAAATCCTGAGTCTGATCAGAACATGCTCCTCAACTAAGTGGTTTCAAGTTTACCCATGGATTGTTTTTCTCCTTTTACTTATTTTTAGATATGCATGATCTATTTGCTGTGGGAAAACATGCTAGAGCACAATATTCTGAGGACACCAGCACTCCCTCAGAGGGAATATCCCTCCCAATGCCCTGTATCCAAAACAGCCAGTCAATGTCTAAAGGAGAGCTCTTGAGCAGGTCCTGGTGGCACTCACAGGCCTCAGTGGCTGGGACTGGCTTCCCCTGGGACCCCCAGCCCCACCACCTCCTGCCAAGGGTCCAGGTCACCTGTCCCAGTTCAGCCTGGGACCCTCAGTCCCTGCCTAAGTCATGCTGTACCAGTGCCAGTCTGATTATCCCACCATATTCATACAACTATTCCCAATATTAATTAACTAACAATGCAAAATGTATTAGCACTGCACGGTGGAAGAAATGTTTATAAATTGCACTATGTTTCTTTAGGTTAATAGGCTTAATGTATAGTATCAAACAAACTGACAGCCATAAGTATAGACTTTTTTCAAAATTTAATGGAATATTGACATTTAACTTCACAAATAAATTCATTTTTACTCATAATCTTGGGATATTTATCAAGGTGTAATCTTATTGACTGACCTCTTTAGAAAGCAAGAAGACATTAGAAACAATTTCATAAGGTGCCATCTAGGATATTGCACAATAGCTACTCCAGTAAGAGAGTGAAACTAAGACTAATATTTTGTGGGTATATTTTTCTCCATTGACTTCTTGTACCATTTTTTAGGACCTATATAAATAAGTTATAATTCTGCTTTGAAGTTGATGAAGATATGAATGCTGGCCTCATGCTTACAACATACAGAGAAAGTTTTAATTTTTCATAAAGGTATCAAGAACTGTAAAAGTACAAATTTTCAGTTAAGGTAACAGGGTCTGAATAAAAATGAAAATAGAAATCATTCCTCTTGTAAATCTGTGATCCAGACTTTATGAGCAAGTGTGTATCAAGGAAATACTGTCACAGCTACCTGAATGTTAAATAGGGAATGATAATTGCCAAGAACTTGGTTTCTAAGAAAAAACGTATGGAATATAAATAAACAAGCAGCATTACCTAGTCAGTCACTCATATGAGTACCACAAAATATCTCCTGAAGTAGCTAGATCATTGGCTAAGTCTTCATGAAAAATATAATTTCCCTTAAAAACAAACATTAAAAAATCTGGAGATTGGTTGGGGTATTTTTTTTTCCTAAAAGTTGAAGGTAGTGGTGAAAATGACCTCATACTTTATTCTTATGATCAGACCTTACAGACAAAGAGAAATTTTCTCGAAGACTCATGACAGATACAATAGATAATTCATAGGTTTAAGATATGCACAGAACAAGGCATTGGAAATGGTACATTATCAGGAGTACAATAGTATGACATGGTGGAATCAATTGCAAAGAAGAAAGATTCTGACATCTCGAGAGGTGTCTTCACAGTCACAGCTAGGATTTCAAAGAGTGTAAATTAAGTGGCTTCAAACCAAATCATTTTTAGTTGCGACTGAACTTATTATCTATACACTGTGTATACACTGTGTATACACTTTTACAAAGAGCTGTTATTTTGTATAGAAAAAGCAGTGTTCAGAGGGGGACACAAAGAACATCTAGCATAACCTGTGGGGTTTTTGGATCTATTGCATTTATACATTGCTTTGGTAGTACATAATAAATGCATAATTTCATAAGTCTATGGAGGTTGATACCAAGATTATTTGAGATAAAACTATTCTATGAGCAGGGAAGGTATGTTAATATTTCTAATTTTAATATTATTTCTTTGTATTATAGATCACCATTTGGTTATTTTATCTCTACTATCCTCTAGTATTTAATACAGATTCAGGAATATTATTAAGCATCTGTTACCATAATATTAAGCATTTAAATTTCCTTTAGTGTATATGAGTTTCTGCAGTATTTTCTATAAATATTGTATCCCTAGACTAACTGTAGCTTCCATGAACCTCAAGCACTCCTATGATGCTTATGCATTACTTTAGAGAGTATCCTGTATACTTCCAAAGTAATCACATCTCTTTAATTAAAATGTAAAATTCAGAACTGAAGTGATTATTATTAGGAAGCTGAATTCAGCTAAAAGAGCAATAAACACTGGATGCAGACATCCAAATAAAAGTTTTAATGATCTTGCAGAGGATTAAATTGTAACCAGTGAAATCATAAACAAAGCCATATTTTTATCTTGCTTAAAGGTAATATAAACTAAGAGTTTCAGCTGCAAGGAGAAAAAAAGCCTATATTCTTTTTTTTTTTTTTGCTGACATTGTCATCTATAAATAGTGTTGACTTCAGTATTTATGAAAAAGTTAGAAGTAACCTTGTGAAGGAGACCTTTAATCACTTTAGGTTTTAGCATGGAAGCCAGTATCCCTTTTTAAAGTTGTATAAATAATAGCAATTTCTGTCACCCAGAAAGAAACGAAAGAGGAAGAAAACTAGTCAAGTTTCCAGGCCCTCCTTCTCAACAAAACCACAGGCAAAATCACCAACAAACCCAGAGTATTCAACAAACAAGAGTTTATATTTGAAATCTATATTGTTTTTTCCACCGGAATTATCATATTTCAATTTTATAGTTAAAATATTATGGATAGATCTCATTACATTTAAAAGGAGAAAATATTACCGGTAGAAAACAAAGCATTTCTGGTTAATATTTATTTGAACTAATCTACTTTTAATTCTTGGCATTTTTTTCCTTATTCTGCAATTCTTTCTTTAAAATCGTTATAAATTTTGTGTTGCAAATATCAGAAAATCACAACATTTTAGAAATTCTGCACACTGCATATATTTAATGTGTTAATGACCTCTACTTTTGACGTGGATGTTGGATATTTTTTACAAGCATTCCGAAGCTCCTCTTATTTGGGCAGAACTGGTGCATTATATTCTGCAATTACTTTTCCATTGAGAATGTCAAGAGTGACGCTTACTTTGTGAGGTTTATGGATATCTGCATCCAGTCCTTGGCAGTGCTCATGGACTGATGTTTTGCTATTGTCTTAATTTGTCCCAGAACTAATAATAGCCATAGAATATTCCATCTTTCTTGTGCTGTCAGTATCACAGAAAAAGTGCCAGTCGATAGATACAATTTGTAGGTACTTACACTTTGTGACTGTATCTTTAGCTTATTTTTAAAAACTTAGCATATTATTATTGCTTTGGTTTGGAGTGCTTATTGTCCTTTGTCGTGATGGTGCATATCTTTGTCATTTTGACAATCATGAAGAAATCTCCTCTTTCTGGAGTTTAAATAAAAAGGGGAGTTTTGCTTCAGACTTGAAAAAGAATTTACATAATAATAAGCATGTTGGGAAAATAGGTGCCTGAAAATGCTACAGCTAACCATTACTGAGAAATTGTTTGCCTTTCTGTCCCTTTTCTCCAGCATGTATCTGCTGTGTTTCTTCACTGTTTTACCTTTGCGCAATTATTCTTCCTTCCTGCCTGTCTATCTGTCTCTTCTTTTAGACTCTGTTTGTACCTTTTTACTCCCACAGGATACCACTGGATGTTACACACACTTTCTTTTACCCAGTGGCTCTGTAGCAAATAGGACATCTGCCTCTGCAGCATTTGCTTCTGTATTATGCTAAATGTCTCTCAGAATGCAGCCATGAATGGGTGTCAAACTGGGATGTCCTGCAAGGCAAAATGAAACCTTGAGAGGCTGTCACTGGCTCATGCAGAGACTTTGTAATTGAATGTTCTACATCATTTCACATAGTTTCAAAGTCTCATTTGTTGCAGTTTACATGGTAGTTTAAAATCTTAGTGGAGGGCAAGGCGCTTGCAAAGTGGTCAAAAAGGGCTGCTTGAACCATGTTTTTGACAGGAAGGTGTAGAGCTTGTATGGGTGACTACAACACTGCCCTCCAGCAGGAAAGGCAAAAAACCATCAGTGTCAGTGAGCGTGATGTGCCCAGAGTTTCTTTGCATTAGGGGTAGCACAAACCATACAGAATATCTGAAACTATCTGAACTTCTGTCACTGTGGTGGCAAAAAGGTGAAAAATAAATGAGAATTTAGGTGGGAAACAGATCTTCTGTATAATGAGTTAGGTATCAATGCCTGGAATATGAATCATACAAACAAGATCTCAGTTTTGCATTTGTGTCCTGTTTTTTTTTTTTTTGGCGGCATAAAAGCATGAATGTTAAGTTCTGTATTTTGGAGCCCAATATTTGTATCATGTTAATTACCTCATTCCATTAGGACCAATGAGATACTGTGAAAGCCCAGAGATTTGGACAAAGTATCTAAGGGAAGCCTCTAGTGTCACTGTAGTTACTTTATGGTGTTTCTATAGGTTGTGATGATTTGCTGTAGCAGGTAGTGAGATCAATGTACTGGTGTGTGATTTAGCAGCAAGTGTGTAAAGGATGTGGATTTATTTCTCTTCACATCTTTAAAAACTTAAATGAATGCTGATTTCAGCATTGAAGCTCTCTTCAAGGCCTCAGGCAATTACTTTTTAATCAGTATTTGAAGAATTCCTTTTTCACTTTAAGGAACATTTTTATGAATGCAGAAATCTGCAGGTTTCTCCAGGCAATAAAAAGGCATTAGAATTAGGAGTGAGGGGGGTTGCAGGGTAGAGTAACAATTCTGACATTTCTGAGGAAACTTCATTTATAGAAACCTAATTTATACAAGGTGATAGTTCTTACAATGATGCTTTAAACAGAGAGGTATTTTGCTTGTGACCGAAAATCCCAAACCAATAAAAGAAGTTTATTAATAATCTCACCATTAAAGATGATACAGTCCATTATAGTTCTGTAGGCACATAGAGTACCACATGGAATCCAAATCAGTTCAGATTTTTGTAGTACATACGTACAAATAAGCAGGTAGGACAAAGATTAAGAATTCTTTAAAACACAATATAACTCTTCTGAAGAAATTAGATTTTACAAGATTGATCTCAAAATAATGCTGTATTTTGTTTTTCAATTAACACAAAATTACATTACTTTACCTATATTATTCATAGTAACCCAGGGATTTTCTGTGATGGATGGGAGATTTAAAAGTGCTAGCCAAAAGTAAGATCTGTGGACTGTATAAAACCAAATGTCTTCAGTTGCTCAATAGGATACAGAATTTTTCCATTTGAGAGAAGACCCCATAAATAAAAAAAAAAATCAATAAACAACTTGTTAACCTTAGACAGTCAGGGGAGAAAAACCAGGAGAATAGATAACCCATGCACTGCTTAGAAACCAAGCAAATTCAGAGTACATTGAACTGAGATGAGAAAAGACCTGAGAAAAAAAATATCCTCTGTGAATATGTTCCTTTAACATTTTGTGGATATATTAGTTCACATTTAAATAAAAGGTAGGTCTAAACAATATTTTTCAAAATTTATATATTTTAACTCCAATTTCATAATATTTAAGTTTTTTAAGTTTTTAGGCATTAAATATGAGGGTATGTAGTTCATGCAATTTTCATATTGGTTTGTCATTACATACATCAGACTTTTTTATTTAATTTGTCACACATTTGTATAATTATTATCATTTTAATTTTTAGAAGAAGGATTTTTCCCCTGGGGAAAAGAAAATCACCTTTCCAAATTCTAACAGTTTAGGCTAACCAAATCTAAGATAAGATAGAAAGCCAAAAAATCTGTCTACTTTCTTTAACATCAGATAGATTAGTTTAAAATTACAACTCTTAAATATGATTATATAATTTGGTAGGATAAATATTTGAGCTTATTTCTTGTTCACTAGGGAAAAGAACGTTTGCAGTAATTTCTATCTAAAGGAATAAAAACTGCAGGCATTGTACAGAAATGTATCAAATGTCAGAAAGAGTGATAAACAAAAATAAAAGGTAAACAAGGCTCTAGACATCCTGACATTATGTGAGATTAGAATAATGTTGACAGTTTCAAATTTAACTTCAAATATACTAAGCCTTTGAGCCATGAGATTTGTTTTCAAAGATTTTGCATTTCTCAACTGGTGTTCACCTGATGTGTAATCCCTCACATTCTGAACTGTGAAATAGAGAAAAACTGTCAAGATCTCCTTTAAAATGCTCCAAAAACTACTCTGTAATAAAAAAGGCTTTATAAAAGACAAATATTTTATAATAAGTCTGAGTTTGAATTCTATTTTCTATTAGTGATACCAGAAGTTGAAAGAACCATAATAAACCAAGAGACAAATGAAATATCTTGTCAGCAAGAAGGACAGCAGGATGGGGACTGGTCGAGCAAAGTCCTTCTCACTGTAAGTAAAGATCAGGTTCATGACCACCTGAGGAATCTGAAGGTACATAAGTCTGTGGCACCTGATGAGATGCATCCCAGAGTCCTGAGGAAACTGGTTGATGTAGTCACCAAGATACTCTCCATGGTATTTGAGTAGTCTTGGCATTCAGGGGAAGTCCCAAGTGACTGGAAAAAGGGAAATGTACACCTTTTTAAAAGTGTAGAAAGGACGACCCTGGGAACCACTGACCTGTCATTCCTCCCTCTGTGCCTGGGAAGATCAGGGAACAGATCCTCCTAGAAGCCATGCTAAGGCACATGGAGGACACACATGATTCAAGACACCAGCATGGCTCCACCAGGGGTGAGACCTACCTGACCAACATGACAGCCTTCTCTGATGGAGTGACTATATCAGTAGACAAGGGAAGAGCCATAGATTTTATTTATTCATTTATTTCTTTATTTGTTTGTTTATTTATGCAAAGCCTTTGACAAGGTCCTGAACAACATCTTTATTTCTAAACTGGAGAGAGATGGATTCAGTGAGTGGATTATTTGATGGATAAGAAAGTGATTGGGTTCTCACATCCAGACAGTAATGGATGTGACCACCACTCGAGGTCATCAGCTTAGAGTCCAAATGGACATCAGTGACAAGTGGTGTCCCTCAGGGATCGGTGCTAGGACTAGTGTTATTTGATATTAATGACATAGATGAATTTATTGAGAACACCCCTGGCAAATTTGCCAATGACACCAAGCTGAGTGGTGCAGTTGCCACACCTGAGGGATGGGATGCCACCCACTGGCTCAGTAAGTGGCCCCATGGGAACCCCATGGGGTTCAACAAGACCAAGGCAAGGTGCTGCACCTGAGTTGGGGCAACCCCCAGTACCAACACAGGCTGGGGGATGAACAGATCAAGAGCAGCCTTGGGGAGAAGGACCTGGGGGTGCTGCTGGATGAGAGGCTGGACATGACCCAGCCATGGGCACTCACAGCCCAGAGAGACAAACGTGTCCTGGGCTGCCTCCAAAGCAGCGTGGCCAGAAAGGCAAGGGAAGGGATTCTGTCCCTCTGCTCCTCTCTGGTGAGACCCCACCTGCAGGGCTGCATCCAGCTCTGGGGTCCCAGCACAGGAAGAACATGGACCTGCTTGAGCAGATCCAGAGGAGGCCAACAAGATAATTATTGGGATAGAATATATTTTATGAGCAAAGGCTGCGTGAATTGGGTTTTTCAGCCTAAGAGAAGATTTCAAGGTGACATAAGTGCAGCCTTTAAATAGCTACAGAACTACAGCAAAGATAAAGAACTACAAGAAAGACAGAGAGGGTTTATAAGGGCATGAAGGGAAAGGACAAGGGGGAATGGCTTCAAACTGAGAGAAGGTAGGTTTTGATTAGATGTTAGAAAGAAATAATTTACTGTGAAGGTGGTGAGACACTGCAGCATGTTGCCAGAGAAATTGTGGGTGCCCTATCCCTGGAAGTATTCGAGGACAGGTTGCCAGGTATCTTTGCCCATGCAAAGGGGGTTGGAACTTTAAGGTCCCTTCCAATACAAATCATTCCATGATTCTCAAGGAATGTGCCAGGAAAAGACATTTGAGAATTTTTTTTCTCTGACTTGAAACTGTCTGTCTTCAAATTCTTTGAGTAATTTTTGTTCTAGAGTTTTGAATGAAGACTGGAAGATGACATTATGGAAGAAGGATTGTTGATAGTGTAGGACTTTCTTATATCTAACTGATGGGAAGCTTAATTTTCCTTATTTATTTTTACTTCCAATTACTGTATGAATGCTTTTTAATTTAAAAAAAGTGTTATTTGTTTTAATTAGAAAGAAGCTTTTAAAACCCTAAAACAAACAAGAAAAAAAAAAAAAGATAAAAACTATGTTGAGCTGCAAATAGGTGATGATACTTGTTTAGGAGTACATGGAAATAATTTATAATGAAAATCAAATCTTTTCCAAAAAGAATTTGTCAGCATTTCAAGATTTGTCAGTCTTGTCTACTAATTCTTATATTCTGTATAGAACTGGGTGAGAATGGAATGGCAGTCTGAACTCTGTGAAAAGGCTTTGCATGTTATTTAATGACCAAAATTCCAAAGTTTCCCCTTAAGTCACGGTCTGCACGTGCAAAGCAGTCAGCCTTCTCTTTTGTCCTCTGGCCTGGACTCCATGCAAATCTCATAATTCCATAGTGAATGCTCTAAGAAAGTTGTGGGGCATAGGATATAAGACATAGTCTGGTTAGCAGGCTGATCTCTAAGGGATCAGGTATGGGGAATACATCTTTTTGCAAGGTCATAATCTTCTGTAGAAAAATCAAATAATTTCCAGTGAAAAAGTCACCTCAGTGAAATAAAGAACTTTGTCTTGAGAAATGTCATGTCAGTTGAGTTGTTTTGATTGGAGATGTGTAAAAATTTTTTGTCATTTAAAAACTTATATTCCTATGAATTTGCATTCTAGTGTTTCTACTTTTTCAGATATTTTGGTAGAAATATACAAGTTCTGAGGTATCATTCCAAATCCTTTCAGCCAGTTTTCAAAGACTGTTTATTTGATCAACACAAAAGCTTTCTTTGGCAGACTTAAATAAAATAGCAGCTACAAGAAGAGTTCCTCCCAGCATCAATTATGATTGCTAACAAATCTCTTTGAGATCATGCTTTCTTTGAGATCCAAAACTGCTCTTCTGGAGCTTTTCAACAATGACAGATAGCAGATATCTGTGTGTTATTGAAGCTTGCTTTCTCAAGCTCATCTATGCTTCTCTTTTTATAAAAGCAGAAGAAGAAATTATTTAAAATTACTCAGAAGTGTATAGTAGGTAAAAAGCTATTATTAGTAACCTGTTACTGACTATTAGTGACCTGTTTACTGATAATATTTCTTCAGCCATGGGCTGTCTGATTTTTCCTCATGCAGATTTTGCCTCCACTGAAATAATGGAAAATCATATTTAGAAAGAAAATTATCTCAAAATTACTAAAAAAAAATTCTTAGAAACTTGCTTTTTTACCATTTCTTGAGAGAAGCAATATGTAAAAGATAATAAAAAAACTCCTGGTTTTTGAAAACTGTTTTTGGCATACTGATATTAAAAATTGTCACAGTTTCATACAGGTAAAGTTATTACATACACTTTGCAGTAAGTCATTTTATCAGTATCAATAAGATATTATCATCAGTAAAAAATACTGATTGATTTGCATGAATTTAAATTTGCAGATAAAATATGGATAAAAGTACAACACAGGCATGGACAGTGTGAATTTTGAACATTACTGCTAAGTTCAGCTATCTCATCTAAGTCCTGTTTCATCTCTGTAATGATATTGTTCTAAAAATTGGACTGGCAGCAGATGTAAGGATATCATAATGTTTCATTTTAGTCATTCAAATCAGAAATATAGACTTGTTTTCTAAACAAAAAAAATCTCTGTATCTTCTCAATGAAAGCAGTCTGTCCTTTGGTTTTGATTGCAGGTATCTGGAAAAAAAATATGCAAGATAACTAATACAAAGGAACAACATGGTTAGTTCTAAACAGGTTTAAAGAAAAATATTTCAAAGAAGAGGTAATTGAGTTGAATGCCTTGGTAATTCAGCTGCGGGTTGTCAGATCCTACTAATGAATTCCACCTGCAAAACTCTTTAATCTCAATATATAACTTGCTGAGGTACTAGCAAAGGCTGAGATCATGAAAGTAAGCGTGTCTTACTCAGGATGGTGCTGCATCGGTCTCTCTCATGTGTTACATGTTGAAGCATGGGTGATTTTCTGTCAGTCATACAGCAGGTAGAAAATTATTTTCCATTTTCTCCAAAATAAGTTTTTTTTTTTTTTCACGCACTCCACTGTAGAACTTCAAGGACTTACCCTCATTCTTTCATCCACAAACAGTATCAGCAACAAACAAAGGATGTCTCATCAAAGCAGACATTCATAGTAACAAATCTGTTACAAATTCCATACTTCCTACCAAACAGAGGAGACCATAAATATTCAGGGTGTGACTTGGAAGAGTGGAAGTGTGACTGTGGAAGAATGATGAGCAGAAAGTAAAATCTTATGCCTTTGGCAAGCTATTCCTAAAAGTAAGAAGAGGTATGATGAGTAGCATCCTCAAATGTAAATGGTGTCACTTTGTAGCATGCTTAGTTTATACACTTTGGATTCTTAAGGGTGTTCCTAAAAAATGCAAAAATACTTTTACTAAAACAAATACAGAATCCAAGCAGACTACAAAAATCCTTTAAAATCTTAAAGAGTAGGAAGCTCTTTTCCCAGTGTTTTCATGCTCAAACTTATCTTTTCCTGCTGCTTCATAAACTGTGTAGTAAACAGGAAAATTGAGGAAAACTATCTAGTTAGTCATTCTCTGTTTTGGTCTAAACAAAACTTCTCTGCTTTCAAAGTTTTTCAGAGGATAAGTTAGAGTATCTGTAGATATTATTAGAACTAAGATACATCTACTTTAAATTGGTATAATATTAGAGTGCATTACAGGTTTGATCTTTGGTGAATGAGACTTGAAAAGAGATTTACCTAAGTGAGGTTTTCCTGCTAAAGAAGGACTAGAAAGTTGTAGGTGTCTGTGTTTTAACTTTGGCATTCCTACTGAACTCTAGCACAGACAGATTCAAGGCTTCTCAAGAACCAGTTAGATTTTTCTGTTTTTTTTTTCAGAGTCAGTTCATCAAAGTCAGAAGTCTATTTTTGTTCTAAAACCCCTCACATCTAATTTAGACTGCATGAGTGTAAACAGAAATTTAAAAATGAAGGTGATTCAAAACATTTTGGATTAATTTCTTCATGTAAATCTAGGGATCTGAGATATTCTGAGATTGAAAAAGTTTTCAAACACTCAGTTTTCCCAAAGGTAATATTGTTACTCACCCATTCTTACCAGTAGCTTTGATAAACTACATTAACTGTAATGAATCACATTGTCAGATTCAGTCTGTCTTGGCTCTGTAATAGAAGTGTTACCACCAGGGGTATGTCTAACATACTGCATCTTTGAATGCTGCTGATTAACTTTACCTCCATATTATTGGATGTTCAGGAAAGCTTGAGTAAAGTCTCTCTTTGTAGAGAAAATAATTAAAAATAGGTGTTTTCTAAATGAAGTATTCTCTAAACATTTGAGAAATATGTTTAGATAGAAGATATTTTTGTACTTCTCTTTTTGTACAATTTCTTTTGTTCTGCTAATACTTTAGGAATATCTCTAGTGTCCTGTTCTGAAGCACTCAGCACTGTATTTTTCTAGAGATGCTTTCTATTTCAAAGGAATAGAAATGAACTTTATCCATTTTAGTCAGCCTTTATCCAGTTTCACTAATCAATACCTGAAAATGAAGAGCTAAAATTATGTTTGTAAATTTTAATATATTTTTTTTATTTGAACTTATAAAACAGGAGATTTGACCATTTTCTTATTTATTGTATCAGTTTTATGTGTATGGGCATTAGAACTATCTAACAGGAAATTGAGAGTCTGGAGTGTGTAGTTATATCATAATCCTATAGTAATAAAGAGACATACTAGAGGCATAGATTTCAAGGATTATAAACTTGATTCTTTCTCCTTTCTTTCTCTATATTTTTTTCTTGCAACTAGAACTTTGATTAATTATTAGAAAACTAAAGGGGTGTGTTCTCCTTCTCAGGTGATAATTAAATTTGTGTTAAAATGTAACACTTCTCTACATAATCTTAAGCAACTTGACTTAATTAATAGACACGCATCTAGTGGTATAATTGAAGTTCCATGGAAGACTTTTCTGTTCTTTTGTCTCATTCTTCCCCCTCAATTTTTCAATACTTATAGGAAACTGTTCGATATTATTGACATATATTTTGAAACTGAGGAGCATCATCTCTCTCTCCCATGCATACTCTTAAAAAGGAAAATTAATTTCTTGCACAGTATGATCCTGCTCTCTCTCTTGAACAGCTTGGCATGAAATTTCATCACATATCTCTTCCTGTTCAGATTGTGACCTGAATATAGATCATCAAATACATAGGTTTGTTCATGAACAAACATACCTTTTTTACTTAAACTGTATTAAACACAAGGTCAGAAAAAAGCTACAGCAGGATTAAAGATGAATATGTGTAACATTGTATGCAGGTTTTACATATTGCTGAGAAAAACAAGAAGCTTTTATGATATCCTGGCGCATGTCCAGTGGATCAAATGGGTTTTCAGTCAAATATTGGAAGGTTTATAGTTTGATTGTAAGTATATATTTATATATCTCCGTATAGATAGATAAAGAATGAATATCAACAGATTTTAATGAGAAAATCTATACAATTTGAAATTCACAATTGTATTCACTATATCCTTTTTCTCCTGTGTGTCTCTCTTCCCTTCTAAGAAGAATATAATTACAGTGTTAAAAGGTAAAAGAGCAGGGAAAATGTTTGGGTGGGTTTTTTTGCCCCACACTAATTTGCATTTTAGGTTTTCATTTGTTTAGGGAATTGTTTGAACAACTACTCTCAATCACCTTTATTTGACAAATAATTTTATAGGATTAGAGTAAAATTAACAGTTTAAAACCACACCCTATGTGCTTAGAAGTTTTAAGAGCATTTGTACAATCTATAATTTCATTTGCTTGTTGCACTAAGACTTTTAACAAATATTAGCCAGGAATTATTTTAAGGTGCGTATTTTGGTGTTTGAGTGTATACATAAAATAATAAACTCTTATAACTTGTATAAATATATTAAACATATAATGTACAAAGAATGCCCTTTTCAAGCCTTCTGGGTAGCTGCCTCTCATTATTTTAGTTGAGATTCTTTGTGTTTCACAATTTTCAACACCAATCAGCTGGTTAGGGGAAGAGAGGGGATTTTCCTGATACGTCCTTAAGAAAATTCCATTTTCAAACTCAAGCCAGAAGTATTCTCATATTCACTGAGACTCTTCACAGTCACTGATTCTCTTTAGAAAATGTATGATGAAAAATTTTAAATACATATTGCTTAAAAAATATCATAAAAATATCCTTGTGGGGTGTAGGATATACCCCACATGTATGGGAAAGTATGCCCTTAGGTTAGATGGACTTCCATCTATTTGAACATGGATAAAGAAGGTATCTTCCAGTCATGCATCAGATATTACTTATAGCTGTATTTCTAGGGATTCCCTTGCTTCTGTCTATGCTGTATAAAGAATATGCTTGGCTCCAAGAGACCAAAAAAATAATTTCAAATTATGATGATTTCTAGGAACTATAAAAAAACCAAAAAATACCGAAAACAAAAACAAAAACAAAACCAAAAATACAAACCAAATCAAAAACCAAAGAAGCACAGATAAACTGCTATTTTTGCTTTGGTTGCTACTTCCTATGGAAATATTTCTATCATGGAGAATCTCGAGAGGCTTTTCCACCTTGTGATGCTTTGAACAGAGGCATTAGGAAATCTGACCTCTTGAAGAAAATAATGGCTTAAAGAAGCATGTCCTCTTGATTATAAAGAATGGCTTTCAGTGACTTAGAGACTTATTTTCATTTTAAAACTATTATTAGTGCTCAAAATTGGCAGATTGGTAGAAGATAATCAGAAATTGATTAGTTTTACAATGAACATTTATTTCAACTTCAGCTGGAAGAAAACTAGTTATTGCATCCTTCTTTTCAAGATAAGGATGCATATACTAAACACACAAATCTACCTCTTGACAGATTTATGAGACATACTTAGCCTGCTATGAATGGATTTAAAATTGTGTTTTATTTTGGGTGATAATTTAGAAAAACATACATTTTGGAATAAACCAGATGTAGAATTCCCCAGAGATCTTAGGAGGCTGTGTGTCTTCATAGACTTCTGTAGCATTTTTCCCTCCATTTGTTTCAGCAGACAAGTTATATTAGCATTTGCTGTGCAATCTTTTTTTGCATGGTAGTGATAAGAGTTCCCTGCCTTGGCCATAGATGTTAGTTTGTTCCAAAACACTTGTTTCAGAAGACTGTTCTATGTTTCTCTCTCATGTCATGTCCTTGGCAAAAGTGTCACATTTTACTCAGGACAAGGAGTGCTGCTGCGGAAAGAGGAGTGGAATCTGTTCCACATTTGCTGGTATCAAGCATTTGCTGATCAACAGCACTGCAAATAAATTGCGAAGTTGTATCCACACCTAATTCAGTACTGCAAAGGGGTGACAATATGTTTAACTTCATTTCCTGAAGTAAATGTGCCATTTCATCAGGTTCCATTTAGACAGTTCATATGAAGTTTTGTTGTTTTCAAACTGAATAGATTATTTGCCCACATATTGTTTGTAGATTATTGGTCACCAGGTCTACCTAAACTAATATTTTGACTACCTGTTGATCAGTGCAAATGATTTGTGAAATGGAACAGAAATATCCATAATGCCCAATACAGAAAAATCAATTCATGATCATTGATCTTAGTCCAAATTATTCTCAAAAATATACTGCACACACAAATTTCTGAATCTTTCTATACAGATCAGACCTTACTTAACTATTCTGTTACTAACACATAAAGCAGAGGGGAATACAGCTCAGTATAAAAAAGATACATTGGATTTACTATAATAAGAATGAAAAAATGCTGACTGTAAGCACATTTAAAGAGAAGTAAGCCTTTTGCTAATGAACTAGCACTTCTGTAACACTGCTGCAGGTGTAAAACCAAGTTAGTAGATTTTAATCTTTCTTTTCCCCTCCCCTGAACCATCCTGCCAGCTTTCTGTAAAAATAATCAGAGGAAATCCTTTCAAAACAATATCTGCTGCCCAGATGAGATCTTGGCAATGTAAATCAGCTATATTCATTCCCTGCTTGCAGAAGAAGCTTTGCCTTTTCTGTCACTCAAGGTAAAAAATTGTATTCCAGAATCCACCTATCTATTATCTGTTTATGGAGATATGTTAAATTGTCACCAAGAATTAGTTTGGAAAGGTCTTTATTTAGTGTATTTTTCAAAAATGCATGCAAGATATATATACTAATATTAATAAGCAGGTAGTCGATTTTGAAATGTGAAAATTTGCCTGTGTAAAGAGGCATCCCACCCAAGCAGGTAAAGTCATTAGAAATCTCATTATAATTGTAATATATATTCATTTTTTTTAATGAGAAGAAATACATGAGACAAAATAATAAGGAGGGAATGGAAAAAAACTCAGAATGGAAAGGTTTTGTGGTATATTCTTTTGTATATGGAATATCTTCATGGGCAAATAAAAAAGAAAAATTAATTTTAAAATTGGCATTTCCATTGATTATTATTATGTTTGTCTTTCTATGACACAGCAGTAGCCAAAACAATGATAATAAAGCAATATTCTGCTGGCTTAGAAATCTAAGGAGGGAACTTAGAGGTGGCTGATTATGAAATCTTTTGTCTCTCTCTTTGTGAATAATGGTTTATATGTCATGGGCTATTTTCTTCCTCTTTTTATTCAGAGCCAGAAATGAGATAAAAGTGAGTGAATTTTTCTTAAAAAATTAATTTTCAAAGATATATACAAAATGAGCAACAAAAGGCATGACAAGGATATAATACTTTTACTTATTTAGGATTACATTATGTGTGTGCAACTTTTTAGGTTAAATAGAAGATGATGAAGAAAAGAAATTAAAGCAGATCTGAGTGAGGAAGGGACATGGTTGAAAATGGTATCTCTGCTACCCCTGTGGTAGTGGCAGTCACTGTTTTTCCTCTGACAATTATGTAACTCTGAATTATAGGCTTAAAGTGATAGACCAGAAATATGCACAGACACAGTTTTTTTTCTGGTTCTTTATGTGAAGAGCTTCCCAGTCTTGAGTAGCTACTGTGACTTATGGCTTTCAGTCCAGGTATTAAGAAATTATGCTGATAAAGTCTGCTGAAAAGGTATGATAAAGACTGGAGATGAGACTCTTAATTTCCTTTCAAGTGAACAAGTTTTACCAGATGCTTCCAAACATCCTATTATTTCCTCTTAGGAGATGTCTGGAAAGCTTGATGTACTCTCATTCAAGAGAAGCAATTTTTATTTATAAATCCAAAATAACTATTTTTTCAGAATAATTTCTGAAATTCCACAGATTAGTTAAGAGATTTTTATCAACCAGATTGTTTTGACATTAAGAAATGTGTAAGTACTTATTGTTGCTGTACTAGCTGTTCAAACATCTATGTGTTGGCTCTGAGTGCCACCAGATGTAAGACATTATCTCAGTTTCTGTGAACATTCATTCTTACCTGTTTAGAAACTGCCAGTTATGGTTGTACAGACAGCTGTCCACAAGGACTGTGTTTGAAACAATCAGGTTTTCATATCCAACCGTGCATGGTCTTGGATTTTTAGTCACTCTTCACCTGGCATAAATTTGAGTTGATGACTGAGGAGGTGAAAATGTGCATGCAGAATTGTTAGTTCCCTGTGCCATTCAGTTGTCAGGAACTGGATTTGGGGAGGTTTTGTACTTATTTGAAGAGGCAGGAAGAACAACAATCTGAACAGTCCGAGGTTTCATCTACTCTTGTTGTATGAATAGATGTCAAAGAGAGGAAAAGCTACTTTAATCATATCCTGTCAGTTTAAATGTAGGGCTTTTTATGGCCTATTTTTCTGGGAAAATGCATATAGTACTGCACCACACAATCAAGTTAAATACCACGCAGGAAAACCTGCAAAAGAAGTTGCCATGGTCTAGATTTTGAGCAAATAGCCTAGCAAGACATTTTCATTTTCAAAAGTCAAACCTGCCATTATATTTATGGCTTTGTTTAGATTTTTTTTTCTTTTTGTACATCTCCATCTAGAGTTTACAAAGAAAAGAGACCTGCTGTGATGTGAACCCCAAAGGAAAGATACACTGTGTCTGTAATATACTGAAATGTCAGGAAATCATTTATTGAGCCACTGATGCCTTTAGAGGCTGGTTATAATTTGCTTTGCTGTCTGATAATGTGTATGTTTGCAGATCAATTATCTCAAGAGCTCTTTGGAGCCATAAGGTCATCTTTCGCATATTTGTCAGATACTTCTGTGCAGAGATGCCAAGTAGCACATTTTTCTTCCTGAGCTTAATAGATCATCTCTCAAAGTAAGTGAGGAAAAAGACTATAATGTGCTGAAGCTTTGCCATACTTTTAATATATTTATATATGTCTATATAATGAACAAATTATAGAAGGAGTTTTACCTAAGAAAAAAGTAGCATGTAGTTTCTTTCAGATTGGTGATTGGTAATTCACTTGTGAGCACCTTTATTCAAATACCAGTATTTTAATCATGCCTTCATCCAGGTGGACAGAAGACTTTTGTGACACCAGCATTATTTATCTCAGTGGTCCAAGGCTGAATAGATATTCTGAAAGGTGTCCAACTTTTATGTTGAGAACATGACTTGTGACCATAAGCATCACTTGTTTTCTCTTAGGACAGTAGCATTCTTTTCCATTACCTGCTTGAAATTGAAACATGAAATCTTTCTGGAGTGTATATTAAATTAAAAAGATAAGTAAAAGCTGAATTTGGGAAAAAGATTACATAATTGTCAATCCATGTAATCTAAAGACCATAGACCATATGTGAAGACCATGTAATATGAAGAATATGGTAATAGAATTTCCTTGGTGCATAATTGCTGATTGGATTTTTTTTTCTGACAGATTTTAGATTCAAGGTTTGTAAATATTTTCAAGGGGATGGGAAAAGGAACAGAAAGCAAAGCATATTTCTGGTTATAGAAATTGAACTTTTGGGTTTCCAGTTTCAGCCCTTTCACAGTATGTTTCATGCATATTTATGGAGGCTACTGAAGGAAAAACAATATCTTGTTTTGGATCTTTAAAGCCTGATGAAGCTAACAGCTAATTTCTTTGATGCCCCTTGGTGTGTTGAATTTAATTTATCAAAAGCAAACTAATATAAAATAGTAAAATAATTATTAAAGTGGAAGTAAAAGTAGATGATTAGAACCAACCAACAGAGGAAAATAAAGCAGATAGCATCTAATTTTCTGGGATGTTTCTCATTTTAATTACATTAATCCTAATTGCTATTAGACTGGTTATGGGACAGTATTTTCTACTTTGTTGTAGCAGGTAAGTTTAGAGAAGGGAAATATACAGAAACAAGTTCATACAATCCAAATTGACATCATACAAAGGGACTTTATTTGTAGAATTAATCATTCAATGTACCTAGGAAAAGATTTTCAATGTGTATTTGTACATTTCATAATTATGTAAATAATTCAAAATAATTTTAGTTTTTATTTGTTTCTTATATTGCTTGTTTAAAACTTTAATTACCTGTGCATGACTTTTATGTAAGTTTCCCATGAACTTTTGAGTCCTGAGTTCACATTTTGAAAGAATTGGTGCTGTAACTCTCTGAGCAATGTTTTTTCTGGAATATTGCAATTGTCTTAACATGAAGCAGAGCCGATACTTAGAAATTTTGATCAGGGTATTTAATTAGATTTCTGGGAACAGAAATCCTAATCCCAAACTTGTCCTCCTTTTGGAGATGAGTTAGACCACAAATTCCAAACATAGCGGGAGATTTTATTTTATGACAAATTGTTTGTAGTTCAAGTTCTCCATGCTTGTTTCCTTGAATGTCAACCAGACTTTGCCTCAGAAAATATTTGTAGCTAGAAAAAATTAAATTCCATTTGAGAATGCAAACAAGTGCAGGGAAATGGAGGTTTTCTACATGCAGGTGAAGGAAATTCTAGTTTGCTCATTATGTCAACATTGCAGTTTAAATTCTCTTTGGGATCCTATTTTCAGTGTTTGGAAACACTGGGAACCAAGACATGGGAAGAATGGTCACAATGAGCACATGGAAGCAACAAGCTTAAGATTTCACCAGATAATACTGCTGTGTGTATAGGGGTTTTTTTGGTTGAAGCTTTCCTTTTTTCTCTTTTTCACCTTAGATACTCTAGATTGCTAGTGCACATCCATACCAAGAAGCTCAGGTACTAACATAAATTTTAAAGAGAATGACGCATTTTTAATAAGGAAAACTTAGGTTTTTTAGGACTTTTGTTCATTTTTCCTTTTTACTGTTGCTTTTAATTGTTTGGAAATTTCATCTTATGCTTGGATATTTTCTGCTCATAAAAATTACTAACTTAATCCCTGTGTTGCTTGAAAAACCACTGAACATTCTGTAGTTAAGTGTTGAAACAGAAATCAGATGTCTTAGATTAAAATGCCAAACCAGTATTGTAATGAGTCACGTTCAAGTTATGCTTTTTTTTCTTTCTAAGTGTTTATTGGGCCATCATTCTGCCTTTTTGTTCTATTTTGTTCCTTTAGCATCCACCTCAAAGGGTAAATCAATATACATACACATTTTACTTTTAAAATAAGTTAGAAGGCATGTAGTTAATTAAAGCTGTATGAAGTTTTAATGCTACATGCATTCTTTTATCAGAATTGCTATCTCTGCTCACTTTATCATTCCTGCTGGGGGCTTTTTAGGTATAACAAAAAATATTGCTTGTTGCTTTTTCTCATGCTGATCATGAATTCAATGGGGATCAGCTCCTGCCAGTAAAGGCAGCATATTTATGCTATTGATTTGTGAGGGAAGGAAGCTGAGGGCTGTTTGTATTGTGCTATAAAATTAATAAATAATGATTCATTACAACAGCATCCTGCACCTCATTGGTGAGCAGTGATTTGGTATGAGGGTTGTATTTCTATTTTCTACTCTAAATGTGCTTGGGATACCACAACAGGGGAGCATTGCTATTTCAGTACCTGTAAGCACTGTCCTAGTCTATGTCCTTTGGGATTTGCTCTCTTTCAAGGTGGGGAAGTGGAGGAACAAGAAGCAGGCAGTGTGTCTCTTGGGATACTTCACTCTCCAGCAAAACTGTGAGAAGATCTGTGCATATGTGTGCTGGGAATCCTCAGGTGTCAGGAGAGGGCTGAGGTGCCCTTATCTGTGTTGGCTAAGATAAGGAAATCATCTTGAGTCAATCTCATCAATCTCATTTACATGTATTTTTTACCACAGGTAAAATGCACTGGAGACCATTAACCTGATATTGCTATGCAGTATGAAGTTAGAAAAAAGAAGGACACAACAGTTTCCTGTCCTCAGGAAAACCAGTAGTCCCTGTTCCAAATTATCTGATAGCGCTGTAATTGCTATTGTTTTTCAGAAATATTTCATTCTTTGGGGATTGTTTGGGCAATGATTGTGCCCATCCTTAATAGAACCCTAATTCAGTTCTCCCTTAGGAAGAATTTAACTGGCATATAAAAGTCTTCAAGACCATAACAGGGAAGTATTCAGGAGGCATTATAAAATACATTGAAGCTGAAGGAACATTTACAGTATGTTTTAAATTTGGCTGTATTGGAAACATATATTTTAACTAATTTTTGAATCCTCAGAGGATTTGTCAAGATTAACACTCAATGTGGTCTTGCAGAGTGTTGTGTGGTAGTTTCACACAAACATACACTCAGTAAATAGACTGGAGCACGTAAGTGGTGGCAAAGTTGCATAAAATAAATATAAAATCATTGATATGCTGAAAGTGGTTTATATTAGAAAGGATTTTGTATTCATATGACTGACAGATCTTTAAGATCACAATGTGTAAACTACACTGACAAGGCAGAAGGGAGACCTGTTTTTAGAGTATAGTACCAACTATGGATTGAGATTCCAGTGTTTTTAATTCAAAGAGATGAGTTTAGATGCACAGCCTCTCATGTCAGCCTTTACATGAAATGTGCCTGAGGGTGCTGTCCTTGTGGTGGACCAGAACTAAAGTTTAAAAATGAATGAATAGAAGGAAAATATAGCAATATACAGTAGGTGTGCATACATCAAAACTATCAACACTGTGACTTGTTAAGATTGACAGGTTCCTTGCTTAAATAACCAATTGACACCTCTGATACCTGGCCAGTTGCAATGATTTTTAATTTATTTTTCAGCAATATTTTCTCTAGTCCCCTCCTAGACTATAAACGACATAACTTACTTCAGAATTTCAGTGCAATTCATCCTTGTTAATTACTCCTTGCTGGTGGCTGTGGAAGCTAGATGGGAGAGTGAATAACAGCATTACTAGTACAGGATGTGACTACAGAATAAACAGAGCAGAAGGAGGGAGACAGATTGTGGTGCAACAATGGCCAAATATTTACATTTTCTGTAGCAAAGCATAGCACAGAAGAGTCATCTTCTCAGCATGAGAGCTTAAGTTAGAAACTGGATTTTTTCGATGTATTTGAGAGACTTCCACTGATATAAAATAGTGAAGGTGACCACCTTCCCTTTTCTGTTTTATTTGTAAAAGATTTGGGGTTTAGTTTTTTCATTCTGTCAGGCCTGAAAGTTGTCAAGAATCTGATTCCTATGATAAGCTGACAGTTTGGAGAGCAGACAGGGACTTCACAGAAGCTCTACATGCTTTCCTGAATGAGAAAAAAAGGGTGCTTTGATTTTTGCAGGGTAGTGGAGTAACTGATGGAAATGAAAGGTTGGGGAAATTGCCAATGGAATTTCAGGTACTGGTACAGATAAACTAAATTTTATATGAAAACGACTGTAAACAAAAATATAGATCATAAAGGAAGGAACCAAATTACCACTATATAAATGTATTTCATGCCTGCTCTCTTTTGAACTGTTATCTTCTAACTGCACAATGTCCTATGTTAAAATTTTACTCTTGCTCTTCCATAGAACTTTTTGCTAATTCATGCCCTTTTCCACATGTGGCCTTTTTTGTCCACTGGGTTTTCACCTGGAGCTTTAGTAAACACTTGTGTGAACTATCTGAAGTCACTCACAGGATGATATGTATAGAAATGTTCAGTGTGGAAAAAAAAAGATTATTCTAGTTTCTACTTTCAATTCATAATGTCCTGTGAGAGTGGTCCTGATAAGGTCCAAAACCTTAACTGCAAGCTACACTAGAAATCTGAGACAACCTTCAAGGATTTAAGAGGCATCAGCTTTCCTCAGTGTGGGCAGAGGAAGTAAAAACGCTGTCAGTATGTGATGGGCTTCTGGAGAAATATGAGTGAAAGAAATGTAGCCCAGATCTGGTGAAATGTGTTGCTTTCTTGGCTTATATTCACAGTCTGGTAGAAAACATCTTGACATAATCCTGTTATTTCCTCGAGAATAAAAACATTTCTGCCTTTGCTGTGAGTGTGTTCATCTCTGGAGATCTCTGCCAGAAAAAGAGTCCATCTCCCCATTGGCTCAGCCTGAAACATTCACCTTTACCCACGTAAGGGACTTGGAGATCGGGTAGCTATGATAAGGGACAGAGTGTACTAATGCAAAAACATTCAGCTGCTCTCAGCAGGAAGTGTCTTGTCAATACTGGCAATAAGTAATGTGCTAAAGATTTACTGTCAGGTGGCTGTCTTGACCACAGCAGGGTGGAAACTTGCAGCAGGCAGATGGCTGTACATTCTTAGGTCACCCGTGTTTACTTTGATGAATATGTGCAGTATCCTTGGTCTGAATTGTTACACTGAATTGAGCGGAGGCTGTAGTAACAGATAAACTCAGAAAAAATGTTTTCCACCATTAACAGAGAAAATAACAGTTAAATAATTGGACATAGGCGGCATCAGCACTATTATTTTCATTTTCCCTCAGGTTTCTAGCACAGTGCCCTGCATTAAACTGAAAAAGTTCCGGTCATGCTGTTTGCAGTAGATAAAAATTGATTGAACAGAATGATTGCCCTATGGTTATTGTGATCTTGTATTTATTTCTATAAATTAAAATTTATGTCATTCATTTTGGGGTTGTGCAGTTATTAATGTATTTTTCTACAAAGAAAAATTACATCTGTTTTCTTATGTAGTGCATTTGAACAATTTTTACAATTATGAGAAGAAAATATGTCTTTCACAGCTTGTCTAATATTAGAAATTTGCTTATTTTAAAGTAATACAGGTCCATCTCCTTCTTATATTCAACATTCCAAATAGAGTCTCATAAGAGCGAAGTAAAAGGACAGTGTGTAAACACTAACTTCTTTTGCAGAAAGAACTTTTATGTGTATTTTATGTAATCCAGAGTAACTACAGAAACATGAAAAACTTCCTCTCCTACATCCCTAAGTATATTTGCTTATAAATCCACACTGACTACTTCAAATCACCCTTTTCCAATCACCTATGCTTGGAAATGCTTTCTAGAAGGATTTGACCCACCACTGTCCCAGGGAGTGAGGCATGGCTGACTTGCCCATAGCTGCCTGGATCTTTCTTCTTACACTTAACAGACTCAATTGGCCAATTTAATAAAAGCATTGAATTTTGCTTTGAATTTTATTCATAAATAACAATTATTAGAATTTGACAGTGTAGATGCAAACTTTTCCTTTAATTGAAAAGATGACGTTATGGTAGTTATTCTTTTGTTATTTAGAGCATTGGGGGGTTAACTCTTACTTTGCTCAAAAAAAGTTCATAAAGAAAAGTGAATAAATGTCTATCCTCATTCTATTCTGCTAGATACTACATTATTTTTAGTGCCATTTTAGTGCCATTTACAGAACAGCCATTTTTCAAGGCATCTTCTGGGCAGTTACCTTAATGTCTTGAGTTTCAAAGTGCCTTCGAGCTGCCCCAAACACTAGAAAGGTTTTCTGAAAGCCCTAAAGCAGTGTGGCACACCAAGGGACAGTTTTATTAATTCCTTCTAATTGATAAATGGTTATGTGAGTCTCTATGTCCTCTAAGATAACTATGCCCTCTTTGCATTTCTGACCTACATCTGTTACTATTTTAATAATAAATTCCATGTCAGGGTTTGCTCCTAAGCAAATGGTGGATATAAAGAAAATCCTGTTTCCCAAATTACCTGATCTGATTTTCACATCTCAGTCATGTGTGCATTTTGCTAACCATTTTTCTAAACCTAGATTTCTTTCAAAGTGGAAGGGTTCAAACAGGAAAATCTCAATAATCTTGTTGTTTCAGGGCCAAAATCAGATTATACTTCGGTGTATGTGTGTTTCAGCTCCATCTCTGTCTGTGGTACTTTAAAACACAGTGAATCCCAGGTCTTGACCTCTCTTTGAAAAACTGGATTGCTGTAGGTATTAAAAAAGATTTTCAACTTTTTTTTTTTAACATTTAAATATACTTTTAAAAATGTCATTCTGATATTGTAAGTGAATGAACAAATGAAAAAACTTGTTTACAGTAACTAGCAAGTGTATGATGAGCATTTCCTGACAGCATGAAACGAAGCACAGACCACTTTTCTTGACCATCATTCACTTCAATCATTAATTCATGCTGTGTCTGGGCAGCATGCCACTTGCCAAAAACATTCTAGATATGGTACATGCAGGAAATTTTCTGGAAATAGAGATTCATGTCACTCTTTTTCACTAAAATGTGACAAGCGATTTGATTTTGAAGGGGTTTCCTTCTGAAATAGAGAGTGATTCCCTTGTCCCCTTTTTTCATATGAGCTTTTTGGAAAAAAAAAGAAGTATTTCATAGGCATTATAAATAAAATTATGATTGGACTAAAAGGAGTTAATAGCACTTCATCATTCTTGAGGCATGTGGAAAACTTTTGCAGTGCCACCTAGATTTTTTTTCTTTTTTAATTGAGATTATTAAACAAGTTGAAATATTGTCTGCATTCAGCTGTGAGGAAAGAGAAATCCTCTTTCCTTCAGCCTTCCCACAAATACTCAATAGCAGCAGTAAATTATTCAATTAAATACAGTGCAATACAGTGCAGTTGCATTAAAAATTATGAGAACTGATTCAAAGTGGAAGAAAAGGAGTTAATTTAAAGCAGACGAGATGTCCTTCTTTCTATTTTTACCTGCTGGTTGCAAGATAATACATGACTGTGTTCCAAAAGGAGCAGGAGACAAGCAGGGATATTTTGTTCCTTTCTGAGTAGGAGATACAGGAAAAAAATGAAAGTCTTAGCTTAATCTTAAAATTTGTTTGCAAAAGACTTGGAAAACCAGGAAATGAAACTTCAATTTCTTGTTTTCTTTCTGAACATTGCTATGGATGCAATAGCCACCAGAGCCAAGGCGAGCTTAATCTCTGAGAAAGCAGACAATGCCCTTGGCTCAATAGCCACTCTGAAGGTGTGGAGAAATAAATGTGAAGAGTTTTTTTCCTTTCTATTTTACGGCCACACGCACGCACTAATTCTTAATTTCTAGATTTTCATGTTTCGCCCATTTCATTAAGTGCTCAGCATTACTTTTTTTCTTTTAATTTATTTGTCTTCTAGACAATTTTAGGCTAACAATGTGTGAGGCAGAGAGAGGTGTAGCTGCTGTGAAAGCAGAGGAATTCTCAGAGCCACTGTGCTCAGGTGTCTTTCACCACTGTTCTTGCTATCACAGAAATTGCCAGCAGGCACACCTGGAGAGACACAGCCCTCACTTAAGTAGGGGGTTAAAAGTAGAAAGAAAGCTTAGAAATGGAATCAATGTGTTCTTGATCTGATAGTCCTGTGCTATGCTGCAGCCAGAAGACTGGAGAGTAGGAGATACTCAGGTATTTGGGACCTGAGGCCAGGATGGCTCCAGGTTTCTGATTCTTTTCTGTTGTCTGGGTTCTTTGTGTTGCTGTGCAAACTGATCTGATTCCTAATGAGGAGCTCAGGATCCTCACTCTGGAAGGGAATGAAATGTAATACCACAATATTTGTATTTTTGAGGGAAATCTTTTAACTTGGAAGGTGGAATTTGTGTTGTATCCCACTTTGGTGGAGGGAATTTGGACCCAAGTCATGTAAGTCTTCAAACTCGAGTCTCATAGTTATACAAGTATTTAAGAACCTAAAATCCTTCTGTTAAATGTTCTTTCTTCCTCTCCAATGCTAGGAGAGGCTACCTGGGTGAGGGGTTGAGGTGGTCACGATGTGGGACAGGAAGCTTGCTCTGCTCTTTCCTCTGCAGGAGAGAGGCAGAGGTGTGTTGCCCATACTTTTTTGCTCTGCAGCTTGGTAGGCAGCAGCCAAATGCAGCTGTAAATGATTTGTTGGAAGGAGGGTAGGAGAAATAAAGGAAATGAGTGGCACAAATAAGTGTTTTTGTTATTGAACAAGGATTTGTGGTGGGTGGTTGCAAACTCACATTCTACTAAACTCTAGGCACTGATGATCAGTGAGTAGCTCCCATCAAGGGGATGAATTGGAAAAGGCTATAAATAATTATGGTCTACTGCATATGTTGACTTAACAGTCTGTAAGGTTTGCCAAGAAAGAGTTGAAAATATGTTTTCATAGTGAGTGTGAAAGGCCATGGCATCTTTATCTTCAATGAGGGACCTATGACCTACAAAAGTGTGTGACAAATTTGTATCTCCAGAGTTTCAGTTTTGCTGAGGAAAATAGATCCTTCTAGCCCAGCAGTTGCAGAGATAACAGCCCAAGTGTGAAACTGAGGTGGACTCATTAACTCCTTGACTTTGTTATTGTCTTCATGCAGTATATTTAGGAGTATAAGGTTTTTTCCCACTCTGTGTGAGCTGTGATAAAATTGTGAATTTGAAGTCTTTTTGGTAGCACCGACTGTTCAGTGACTCTTGGCTGAAAGAGGGGAAAGGAAAAGGAGCAGGAAGTAGAACAGGGAGTATTTTGAATTAGGGTGGGAAAGAAAAAAGTTGCAATAAAATTCTGCCTTGACTTCACACCTTGGGTATAGCTAGGATTTGATGAAGAGAATGGTTTTGATGTGTGCTTAATGTGGGAAGAAATACATCATATTTTTTAATGTTCTTTTGGCCAGGAGTGACATTTTAAGCTTCTTAAATTGGTGATCCTTAACGAGAGGTGTGCTGCTCATGTCTCAAATAGCAAGAAATCTTTGTGGTAAAACTTGAGACACAAGACTTGGTGTTTTTATCAACCTTGTGATAGTCAAGCACACAGTTTCTACCTTCTGCCTCCTTTGTACACAGCTTGAAAAATGTTGCTCCAAGCTGTGAGGGAAAAGCAAAATAAATGGTGGGGAAGGTAGGATGGGGACAGAAGGTTTTCTATCTTGGACTTGAGAAGTTGACCTACTAAGGTCCAAGTTGATCTAGTCAAGTTCTCTTGGCTGCTCTCCTTTTGAAATGCAGAAGATGGTAAAGAAGGAAATATCAACAATATCATATAAAATACAATCAGGCTATAATCCATTTCAGTAAAGAAATATTTTTTTTTCCTGTTTCTTCCAATCTTTTCTGATCCATGATTCTGTAAATCAAAAAAGCATGGTTACTTTGTGGGAGAATTGCAATGGAAGAAAATGTTTTATTCTAACAGTAGTAAAAAGAGAAACAAACATAGTTACGACCAATGTGTAGTAGTTACAAGCTCCTGTATCTGGGAGAATGAGTCTAAAGAGAAAATATATAGGCTAAGACTCGATGCAGCTGGTGGTCATCTGTGTGAAATTCAAGATCTGCATCATTGAGTTTACTGAGTCTGTGCTCACTTAGCTATTGTGCCCAGACTGATTGAAAATGTATAAGAAGATTACTAATCTGGGAAGAATAAACCATGCTGAAAGTAGGAAAAACAAACAAGTGTTTCACTAGGACCGTGTGAAATATTTCTCTTGGTATTAGTCATTAACCCAGGAAATGGTTTTTTATTAATCCATCTTTATAATGCCCATCCAGGTGTGGTTCAGTGTCTCTTAAATTTGCTTGAAAAGCTCTCTGGTTTTATTTCCTCTTCAGTTAGAGAATAAACACCTAAAATTAAAATATACCATAACTTAAACCCTAAAGCAGAGTTTTCTATTGTACTGACAGGAGAATTTAAGTAGTGTCCTGGGATAATTATCAGATTGGAGAGATTTCCAGTCAAACAGAGGGACAGAACAGGAATTCTAACTATATGGCTTTGTCTGAAAGGAGTGGATCATAGGGACTAAAGAGCTTTTTCTGTTATATTGTCATTAGGAAACGATCTTCCTGTTTTAGAAGCTCAGTTGGGAGTGAACTAGATTGGTGGTGATTATGAAAGTTGTGACTATGCTTTGTGCTTGAACTGAAGACGGCTTCAGGAGAAATGAGAGCTAAATCAAATAATTGGTTGTGCATAGGTGTAATCTTGAGACTTGGAGAGCCTTCCCAGCAATTCAAGGTGAGAAATTTAGTACATGTTTGCTAATCTGAGTGGTGGGTAAATTAACAGGAAGCAGGAATATTGTATAATAAAGGCCTTGTTTTGAGGGTTTGGCTTTGTTGGTATTTGTTGTTTATTTGGGGGGTTTTGGATGTGCATTTGTGATAATGAGAATTTTTTTTCATGTTCTTATATAGAATTTAGATTCTCTATAAATAGAAAACAAAGATACCACTTAAAATATCATAGAAATGGGAATTACTTTTATTTAGAACTTAGACATAATGGGGCTTGTGGAACAAAACTTCAAATCGCTGTAATGGAAATCTATCCCTTCTGAGTTGGTAATAGCTTCACAGCTGGAGAAGGACATCAGAAAAGGGAAAGAACTCTGCAGTACTTTCCTTAGAGTGAAACAGATGGAAAATTCATTTGACTGAATATGTGAACTTGCAAGACAGTGAATGAGACTTGACAGCTTCAACATGCAGACCTATAGAAGAAAAAGCATGAGCTACTGTATTTTGAAATAATAAACTTAGTATTTTGGCCTTGTTACTGTTGAAGAGTAGTTTAATTGACTGAGATTTTTTTCCAGCATTTTCTTTGCTAAGTTAATGTTGAGGAATTTTCAAATCATAATTTTTCTTTTAAGTAAGGACCATTTTTTCATAAGCAAAAGGATAATTTTTTCATCAGTTAAATATTCATTATGAGCTTTAAACATAAATTTACTTAACTGAGGAAACATCTCTTTACTTGACTCAGTGGGGTAATAGAAGTAAAATCAGGAGGGGTTTTTCTGGGTTTTTTAAAATTTATTGTTGGTTCAGGTTTTTTTGGGTTTTGGCGTTTTTGTTGGTTTTTTGGGGGTTTTTTGGTGGGGTTTTTTTGGTTGTTTTTTGTTTGTTTTTTTTTTTTTTACAGAATCTGCCAAATTAAATGTGGTGAGAGTTACTTTAGGGTTTGTCACATTTTTTTTTTCTAGCTATAAGTAAAAAGAGTTCCTGCAGTTTTGTGAGTCTTTTTGATGAATGTTCATCTCCCTCCTATGCAGTCAGAATGAGATAAGCGCATGTTAAATTAACTTTCCTAATAAAATGTAATCATGAAAAGGTGCTATATGGAGGTTAAGGAAACAATCAAAAAACAAAAACAACAAAATCCCACCAGTTGTCATTGTTCAACTTAACATACTCAAAGATTTCATGTTTGTTAATGGGGTGATTTTTTTTTTTGCTCGCTTTTTTAAAAAAAGAAACAAGAGACAATATTTCTATTTTAACCATTAAATATTTAAGGAAACAATCAAAAAAAAAAAAACAACAAAATCCCACCAGTTGTCATTGTTCAACTTAACATACTCAAAGATTTCATGTTTGTTAATGGGGTGATTTTTTTTTTTTGCTCGCTTTTTTAAAAAAAGAAAAAAGAGACAATATTTCTATTTTAACCATGAGGATAAACATTTCGGTAAATGAAATGAGGCACTCAGGGAGGTGGCGGAGTCACAAAATCTGGAGATGCCCAAGAAGTGACTGGACATGGAACTTAGTGCTCTGGTCTAGCTGACAAGGTGATCAGTCAAAGGTTGGACTACATGATCTTGGAGATCTTTTCCAAGCTTAATAATTCTTTGATTCTCGAAAATTCTTCTTCCAGCATCTCATTTTCTTAAGCATAAATTATAAAACTGATCTTCATTAAATTTAGACCAGTAATATAGACAATAATTTTTTAATCTTTATTCCTGTATTGTGAACTGATGACTTTTTAGGACAAGACATGAAAAGATTAAAATGCTTAATTACATAATTTTTGTGTTGTCTTTTTTTCTTTTTTTTTTAACAAGCAGTGTTACTTTTGTTATTTTATAATTATTTCTAGAAGGTCCTCTAGTTGGGATGATTTGAGAGAGTCATTCTAGTTGACATAGTGATTGGTGACTTTGCACTTTAGCTTTCAAAGAAATGTGGCACTAAGCTGGATCATGGTTCTCTTGTAGGACTGATAGTAGGGGAAGGTAACTGGCTTTTCCATTTGATAAAGGATCTTAGAAGTGGTACTCATAGTAATATACTTCACTCTTATGAACACTGCTCTCTGGAACTTTAACATGGGTTTGCAAAAACAATTTTTCAGTCTTGTGTCAAATATAGCACCTCCAGGACAGAATTTGTATAACTCCTGGACTACCAGAAAACAAAAACAGCAGTTCAGTAACTCTTCCTTGCAGATATTCCAAACTATGATCAGGTCTGAAAAACTTTTAAGGAAAGAAAATTTTAATGTTTTGCCCTAAAATTATTCTGTCAAACAAACTTTCACAAAAAACTTTTCCCTACTTGCCCTCACTTGCCCACTCCTCTTGTGTTTTTTTGTTTTTGGGGTTTTTTGGGGTGGGTTTGTTTTGTTTCTTTTTCAGTTGGATTTGGTTTTTTGTTTTGGTTTTTTGTTTTTTTTTTCCTAGCAGTCCACTGAAATGACATGGACTAAATTTGGGTCAACTACTCTGCTTGAGTTATTCCAGTGACTTTTCTTCTTTTTCCACATTGGTCCTGCATAAGTTCTTTTGAGTTTTTTTGGTTACTTGCTTTGTTTGGTAAGATTTGGAGCTGTTATTTTTAGCTGCCTGCTCTAGTTTTTAAAGTGCTTTGTATAAGTACTCTCTGCTATTGAGGTATAGTCTGCAGCTAACTTTTTTTTTTCATTTTGCATAATTTTAAACTTTTTGGTGTTGTTTTTATTAATTTAGTTTAGTCTATCTAAAGAAACTTCACTCTAAAGTTAACATAAAACCAAATTTTACATACACATGAACACACAAGTATAAAGCCCTTTCCTCTTTTCCATGCTGGATGCAGTTCAAGGTACTTTGAAAATAACATTCAGATTAACAAATAAATGGTTAGAAACAATTGTTGATTTTAAATTACTTCTGCACCCTAAAATGTGGAGTAGTATTTTAAAATGGAGAGTGTGGAGTAGTTTTTTTAGGAGTGTTTTTTTTTAAATGTAATTCTCTTGGGCATTTCACATCTTTTATTAATTGTGTTTATTCAGAAAATTATTGCATAGTAACTTTATTTGAGATTTATATTAATATATCATTAATATAAATTTATATGCTTATTAAAGTGAAATACTTTAATTATATTTAAAGAACAAAAGATGCTGTATCTGAATGCATCCTTTTGAGTCTGAAAAAAGAAGTTGCATAATATATTACTTCCCTATTAAACTTATCTTCTTTTAATTTTTGTTAAAGAGCAAAATCAGGGTAAATACCCATTTGCTTTCTTCTGTCAGACCAGTTTATGCTGATTTTTATTTGTCACAGAGCTCAAGCATAAATAAAGCTATGGGCAAGGGACCTGGGTTCTCTCTTCTGGTTCATGCATTAAGTCCCAGCTCCAGGTCTGAGCCCTTTCCAAGGTTTCCTGAGTTTAGTGGACAAATCTTAGACTGGTGATAATGGCTATGGCTCCCCAGCTGGTGCCCAGTCACTTGCTGGATTACAGGTTCAGCAAAGCCTCAATTCATATTAGCTTGTTCTGAAATTTCTCAGATAATATTTCCCTTCCTAGAATGGGTAATTCAAGTTCAGAAGCTATGTTGGGAGAAGCAGTGAAATGTTTAAGTATCTGCTCCAGTTTTTTTGACAGTTGAGTGTAAAAATGTCAAAAATAAGGCATTCTTAGAAGACTTATGGTATTTTCGGTTTTTCTTTCACTAAGAAAAATTTAAACGTTGTCTTCCTCAGAATGCAACACACATTTTCAGTCTGGAAAAAAAAGTGAAATGGAGGGAAAAAAAAAAAAGGGGGGAGAGAAAGAGAGAGGAGGATGGATGCTTACCTCACTTTTTAGAGGGGAACATATGTTTGCAGACTTATTCTGATAATTTTTTTATCTAGAGACTAGCTGTGCCAGTCTCCAAGGAGAAGAAGAAAAGACCGATTTCCAATTTTGCCACATTACCATTTTCAAACAGAGACAAGAATAGCTCAAGCTGGTGCTGCTTTGGTTGTAATAGGGTCTTTAAAAGGTCTTTCTTGCCATGGATGTGTCAACTCCAGTAGACCAAAATCTTACATTGGAGACTAAGTCTTTTCTGGTCTGCAAGTACATCTCTTTTCATAGGCTTAAAACAATTCTGTCCATGAACTGATTAGAGAATTATGCCATTAGATATATTTGCTCCTCTTTTTCCTCTATTCCTGGAACAGGATAATTGACACTAATATTAAATTTCAATTTATGGGTTTTTTTTGTAAGCATCCTGTGTCATTTCTGCACAATAGACTTCACTCTGAAAAAACTTGCCCAGAATGTTAGTCTCCCTAAGTTCACCACCTGAAAGGTCAGTCTGTTTCTTGTAATAATTATGCATTCTCCAAAATTAATATTTATTTATTAAATGTGAAGGTCTTGTGCTTCTGAGTTTCTTTAGACCTTAGGACATTTGCTTCCAGTGATTTTCTTATCTGGAAATGTCACTTCTCACTCATCTGGTGATAGATCAGTATTAATATTTATAATTATATATTAATATATAGTATTTATAATTATATATTAATATTCTCTTGTGAATCTATTTTGTACTTGTCTGATAGTAAACCTTTCCAAACAAAACCACTGTAACTTTAATTAACACTCGTGAGAAACCATACCTAGAGCTTTTTCAAATCTTCAAAATCTCGTATGTCCATTGCATTGCTGTTTTTCTCCACACCTTTTAATTAAATCAAAGGAACTGGTCACCTTTTAGCAGATGTTTTTTTCTCATAAACATTAATGTGTCTGTTCTGATTTAACTGTTTCTCCTTTCTGATTTTTTGTTTGTGCTGATTGTCTTTAACCTTCAGCTCTAGACACTATTAATTCTATTAACTAGTAGAAGGCTGCTGCTAACATAAAATATATGCATGTATTTAGAAGTATTCTAAACAATTAAAGTCTAAATGCATAGCTATCACTTTGACTTTACAGAAGGACTAGCATAAGAAAGCCCACCTTTAAGAAAGGATATCAGGAGATCATTCCTGACAGAGGAGGAATGAATTACAAGGATAATCTTGATAGTCAAGGCCAGAAATGTAAATGTGTATTGTACTTGCCACTGTTTTAAAAATGACAGCAAGGTCATATCTGATTTACTTGGAATACTTTACTAACATTTTGTGTGTGTATGCATCTGCAATATGTATGAGATTTCGCTTACCTGATTGTAGAAAATAGGTTGGAATATGAGGGCTAGGAATTCATAGAATTTTTCTTATGGAGTCAAGTGGCTGTTCTTAAAGATGATTGCCATAAAAAAATGCAATTGTGACCTTTTATTATTCTGCAATTTTTCACTGTATGTAGAAGCAGCATCTTTTCCCCTCATGTGTCAAGATTAATCAAATCTGACATCACACAATTACATTGTGCCTTCCAGACTCTATTTTCAGCAGTTTTGTAGGTTTTTTTACAGCTCTCTATAGTTTCACACTAAGCCTGTATATTGGCTCTTGTGGAAGTCTTGGCTCTTTTGAAAGTCTTCTGACTTTTCAAAGATTTGGTATTTCTTGTTCGTTCAAAGGAATTGTTGGCTCTGACCAATGTGTTAGTTTTGAATCAACCAGTATTCAAATCTCAACCGAAAGACTGTAGCCTTCATATTTGGTTCCTCCAGGTGTGTAAATGCTATTTCCTATCAAGTCCATGAAACAAGTGTCTGCACTAGGGGAACGAGGTTGTTGCTGAGATCTGCACCTAATTTTCTGCCCACCTGGTGATATAACTGGAGTATGCTCTGAGAGCTTGGTGCCCCAGTATGGGGGTTTGACCTTGTTTTAACATGACTGCTCTTTTCTACAATATATCTAATCTTAGGTGGATTTTCTAGGTTGTCATGGAAGAGTTAATTAAATTTTAGCATAGTAACAAAATATTTTGGATGTGTTTCATATTCAGAGTACATTTTTACTTTGTCTAGTATCTCCATGACTAATACCACCTTACTGTAAGTCATTGCAGATAGTGCTTTTATCTTCCTTGTCTTTTGCTCTGAGGCCAAAGTAATGATCTCATACTTACTGTGTTATAATTTGTGGGTTTTATTGGCCAAGTATTACTTGGCTGAGTGATAAAGTTATCATGGCATAATCTTTGTAGCTTGCTGTTCTCTTCAGGCTGGTGAAACCAGTGCTAAAAGCCACTGAGCCTTGGACAGTTGCTGAGGAGACTTTCAGGATGTTGCATCTGACTCTATACCTGTCTTGTAACAACCTTTACTTTGTAGGCACTCTATTGCTCCCTTGAAAACACAGTTGTTTAGTATTTCATACTGATATAAGCCCCCTAAAGGCAGCACAGCAGATATCACATTAATAAACATGAAACTAATCATTCAACTACTTACTTTTGCTTATTCTCATGGTAAAAGTTTTGTTACTATAAGTATTTACAAATGTATAGCATTGGCATAAGTAGTGCAAGAATTTGTATGCAAGTTAGAAAGGAGGCTTTTCTGTGAGTGCAATGTCATTTGCATTTGGCACAGAAACTTCTCCTAAAAAAAGGAAAAATATAATTAAAAAGAAGCCTCTTTTTTTTGTGGTTTAAAAAAAACCTTCAACTTTAAGCAATTCAATTTATTTATTTTTAATAAGTTTTGCAGACACTATTGGCACTCTTTCAATACTAAATAATGAATTAATCTCATATAAATTTTCATGTTATCACCCATTAATTGTTTTTATGGTCTGTAGATACCACTTCTGTTTATCAAGGCTATGAACACAAGAACCAGAAAGTCAGCAAATTTGGATCTAATTAAAGCTAGACACCTTTCAATCCCTCTCAGTTTTAAATAGGAAAAGATTACAGAAAGAAGGGGATTAGAGGGAGGGAGGAGAAAATCTCTCACTCTCCATGTCACAAAAAAGGAAGAACAAGATTTAACAACTCAGATTTATAAATGGTTATAAACTTGATAATATATGAAGCATTCGCACCTAGTGTTTACTTGTAATGCCTCTCAAAATGAATGCATAAAGGACCTTCATTCCTGAGAAAAGGAAAGGCATAATGCCAAAAAAGGCATCAACTTTCTCTTCATTTCCAGTACCAAAGCAGTGCAGAGATATTATAGAGGCTCTAATCTAGGAGGGTAAACAAAGCCCTTTTTCAATATTAATTAAAAGACTTCAGAATGCAAGGAGTCTTAGACACTGACAAAAGAAAATTTTAATTGGATTAACTGCTGAACAAATTTCAAGTTTAGATTCTTTGTTTTTAAGGGGGAAAATATGAAAGGCTCATTTGCAGTGGGATAATTATAAGATAAATTATGTTAAAGAACGTAATCATGTCTTGCCTGTATTTAGTATCTTTGGATAAAAACAGCTTGTGTGTGGTCTTGGCTGACCAATAGGTAATATACTTAACTATGGCTTACACTGAATTGTTTGAGAGTGTGGGCAAGGGGATTTGATTTTTGTATGGGATCTCTTAAAAGTGTTAAAAGCGCAAGCCAAACTTAGTGATTGTGGTTAGCAAAATGACACTGAAACAAATGTGCATCCTGTAGCATCTGTTTTTCTCTGTCTTTTTTCCAGAATAGATTTAGCTAAATCTGGGAAAATCTCTACTGTCAAATGAAATAGATTAATCTTCACTATGAATTTGGAATCATATCTGAGAAACAAAAAAGCTTTATTTAATGGGATTAAAATTCTGTTATTGACATTAGGATTAATGATTTATTTGCATCACAGAATATCTCTCCTGAATAAATAATTATTATAACTTTAAAGAAGTGTCTAACTTGGGATTTAAGTGTGATGTAACTACATTTATTTTTTTTCAAAACCAAAAGCAATAAGGCTTTTCTATTCTTATTGTTGTAATGCCACAACTGTCTCTTGATGCCTTTATGCCTCCACTTTCCAACTTTACTATTTATATATTTCTGCAAAAATAGCATCTCTATATTAGTGTTATTTTTAATATTTTTTCACCTCTAGCTACATAAAATCAAAAAAAGAACAGTTTTAACTGGAAATATTGAGGGGGTAAAGTTTTAAGCTGACATGCTATAAGAAAATGCTGTACAGACTTTGCCACACTCTAGCAGTATGGAGTTTTCATTATTTTATTCTGTCACGAATCTCAAGCAATAAAGATCATTTCAGGTGCAATAAAAAATCTCTCATGCAACTAGAGCTGTGGTTTAGTGTATGTAAGAGCTATAAAGGTACCTTCTGCTGTAAAGGAAATGTTGTACAAGGGGTATTTCTGTTAATGCTTTTTCTGTGTTCACTTTGTCTCATAAATTAATATTGCTTCTTTATGCTACTACTATAGTATTTTTCTTTGCTACCACAGATAGTAAATTATGCATTATATTTCTGTAAAAATTCTGATATGCTTTCTCTTTGGTTTTTTTATTGGTACATATATATTTATGGAAGTGGGGAGGGAAAAAGAATGCAGTGTGATGAGTTCCTGTTTAGTGAAAAAGGTGGTGGAGAGATCAGTCTGACATTGGTAGCTACTGAGTTTTCAGACCTGCCTTTGCCTTTCCATGTCTTTGCTGAGTATCTATGGGACTAATTAGAAGCTTTCATTTATGGAGGGAAGGATGACAGTGTTTTGAAATGGGTTTATAATGTTTTTTCATTCTGTGTCTGAGACACCTGCTTTGTGTGAGGCATAGAAGTACAGTTTTGGCCAGGTCCCAAAAGAGCTGTTGGAAATACTCTGAATAATGTCACTAAAATTGAGGTGATGGTGTGTGGTGTCTAGTAAGACATCAGAATTTAATCTTCTAATTTAGAGGAAAGATGTTTCTAAGAACAGGGAGGAAGTGATAAGCTTGGTTTGTAACTGAGCCCTTTCCTCAAATTGGAAGGGACCATACATTCCCATTGGTGGTGGCTTGCTGAGAGGAAGGTCTCTGTAAGTGGCAAAAGATCTGTCTTCCTCTGACTTGCATATGTGATGGTCTCCTGTCAAAGGAAACATGTTTTTAAGTTCATGCCTGGATTTCTGTTGTAAAATACAGCGTCAGTACTGGATCAAACCAAAGACAAATTGCTTGGCTAAGTTAGCTCCCAAACTATGCTACATATGATTTTCTGTATGATCATATACTCTTCTTATTCTCTTCATTCTCTTAAGGGATTAGTCAAAGATTTTTCAAGAAGTCTCTGACAAGACCAAGTCATGAGCTAGGCATACAGAAGCATTGTTCATAGCCTGGCTGAGTTGCAATATGTGATCTCAGGGTTCTAAATTCCTTATTCAAAGAAATCCCATGAAACAGGAATAAAGCATAGCTCTTTCTGTAGAATTACTTAAACTTCAGTTTCTTCCAGCTTAGCTGAGTTTCTTTTTACAGAGTAACTGACAGCAAGTTAGCAGCAGTCATAGCCTCTTTTAGTTGCCAAAAATGTCATCTTGAACCTGAACCACCATCAGTTGACATAACTGATGGCTGAATGTGAAATATTTTTTATTTTAAAATATCCAGTTTGAAGACTGATGAGAATGTTTGATTTAAAAAGTGTCACCAAGCATTTTGAGCCAGATGGAGATATCAATTCCCTAATTATTCTTAGAAATGAAACTATGTGTGAATATAAGCTGGAATCATTAACATTAAGGGTTATGATAGTCAAGTACTGTCATAAGGTTCCTGTATCACTTGCCTGTTACTTAAAATATGTGTAATAGATCTTTTGGTGTGACTCCATGAAGTGCTATTTGCCATATGCTATTTCTCTGTGGGTGGGATAAAATAAACCTTTATTTATTATGTATAAATGCTTGCCACTAAAGCTAACCTGATCCTTTGAGAGCTGGGAAATCCTTTCTCAGTTCTGAGGAGCAGATATGCAAACTCAAACCCTACCTCCTGTGCCTGAACTGCTGTAAGGATTAAGCCAATCTGTGAAGGATGTGGTGTTTCAGAACGATTTTGTGTACTTGACATGCTCCAGAAGTCAGGCAAAAAACCTGCCTGATGCTCAAATTTCATGTTACCCTGGGAGGCTTCATGGGCTTGGCCAGTATAGCTGAGTCCTGGCAGGCATTGCTGGGAGCCAGCTCCTTCCTCTTGCTAAGGCCTAATTAAAATGTTTCTTCTCATAACCATAAAATGACAATTTTGCAAGACAACAGGAATTTGTATGCCTGAATACCCTTATTACTCCTTCTCTCTAGACACTAAACAGCAGCAGGACAGAACACGAGGTGAAACATGAATGCTTTCAGACAAGGTTACACCAGTAGTGTTTGTGAAGACTGCTGCTGGATAGCATTCTCAAAGCTCTTGCTATTTAGTGGGATTAAGTCATCTGACAGTAATGCACATTTTATTCTACTTGAGTATTTTTTCCATAGGTTTCCACTCTGAATTCTCAGTAGCTCTTTTGTTTGCTTGCATTAGCCTTTTATGTCAAAGCACTTTCTAATTCGTTATCCAAGGAAATATTTAAAGTAGAAGAGTTCTGGCTAGCAGATGCAACCATACATTATTGAATTCATAATGCAGGCTTAAAATATATCCTGGGAGAAGGAATTTATCTCAGTCAGACTACTCTTACTTACAGATGTGATATTAATGATTATTGTGTCTGCAATTTCTCTTAAATTATAAACATTATTGGTGATGAATTAATTTATTATCCTTGTAAATTAAATAATTAGAATACCCTTGTAAAGGGTATGTGCCGGTGTGCCCATTGGAAGAATATTGCAATATTCCTTTTATAATTTTAATGCCTTTTAATATTAATTCTTCTGAGTTATAAAGTCTTATATGGTACTCCTGTAGAAGGCTAGAAAAAGACAATGTCTAACTTTTTTTGGCGATAGTTCATTTTGTGTGGAAAACACAAATGTCAGTACTCTGCAATGAATGAGAGTTGATGTGTGACTTAGTGGTAGGGGGACTGGGAATTTGTTTTCATTTTGAGGAGAATGTACCAAATTTAAGTAAGTGTTTACTTATGCTAATAATTTTACTTCATCTTTTAAACTAAAGTGATGGGAATAAGGTTAGTTCCTTATTAAAAAAAAAAAAAAAGGACAAAAAGCATATTTTCCTTAAAACAAAGTCTGTAATTTCTATAAGCTATTTCCCTTCAGAAAATGAGCTGGAAACTGACAATATTGGGCACTTGAGTTTGTAAAACTGATGCTGCCCCAAGAGATACACTAAAGGAAGTGCTTAACTATTTTTCTTAGAGAGAACTTTGAAAGACTTTTATTTTTAGTGACCAGAATGCTATTTTTAACACAGAGGAAAGACATGTTTCTTTAATGATTTTGAAAAGTCTTATGACAGAACTTCAAGTGTTTGCCTTAAGAATGTTCTGGTGCTCTGGCACAGGAAATGGAGGTCTGTAAAAACAAAAAATCTCGAAATTTTAATGATGACCAAGTGTTGATAATGAAATCATATCATTAAATAAAGCAAATGCAAAAAAAAGGGAATGTTCTATCTCCGTGTAATTCAGACTATCCAAGGGTATGAAGAGGTGGGATTGCTGGGATTAAGGCTGTTGGAAAATAATTTGCAGGGCATGTGTCTCAAGCAGTGCCTCTCTTCAACCAAATCTTTTACATTAAAACAACCCTATCAGAGAAGAGTTGAGGATAAGGTAAGATGATGCCAGATTTACTTTAATGCAAAATGTGTAATTGCATTAATGCTGTGAGTGTTTCTTAGAGGGCTGTCTGTTTAAACTGCAGCCTGCAATTTAAAAACAACAACAACAAAAAAAAAAACCACTGTGGGGAGCAGGGGTAGTTGATGCTGATCATGACCTAAGAAATCACAGAGTGGCTTACCAAAATGAATCAGTAAAAACTCTTGCATGGAAACGAGGATGGGAATGCACAATCGTGGGGAAAACTTCTATTTGGCACCAGGGTATTGGAAGGAGAGTCATGAGGGACATTGGAATGGGATCAACAGAGTTTTTGTGATTCATATCTTTCAGTCTTCTATTAATTATTTGCTTGTTGTAAGACCTAATTTACCTCTAAGAAAGATTAAATAAAAGTAAATAACAACCCAAACTGAAAATGGGAAAAATGGGGCAAGACATGGTCAGTGAAGTCTCTGGGAAGTTAAGTTTAGGTGGCAAAGCTTGGATTAATAGTGTCAGTATTTCATGCTGAAGCTGTTCTGCATGTTTCTTTTTCCCATGAAGATCACAACTTCACAATTCAGGTGAAGAAAATTACAGAAAAGTTTTACTGTTTGTTTTGGTTTTGTTTTCTGATTTGTAGAAATAAAGATAACAAGTACATGTAGGATTCTCCGATTTTGATTCTTTGGTAAAATAGAACCTATTTCGATTGAATACATGTTTCAAGAAATCTGATCCATGAAGGAAACAGCACAGACTTGCTAGTAAAATTTGTTTGGATTTTGTGACCACAGGTGAGGGAAATCCTTCACAATAGCAGGAGAACACAAAAGAAGCTACAGCCCATCTAGACCACTGCCTTGTGCTGTGATCCTACCAGGTCTCATGACACTGCTGTTGTTGAAAGGCTTTAGACAGCTGGGTATTGGAAGATGCTTGTTCTTGGCATTTACTGAAGAAATGGCTCACTCTTTAATCTGTAGTCAAGAACCTAAAGAGTCATTGAACAACTCTAGGTAACGTCTTCTGAATCTGGCACAGACTTGAGGCTCACATCATCTAAGGGCCTCTGATAGTCCCACTACAACACAACGTTGTAGTGCAATTATTGCTTTTAAATAGAAATGACAGAACCCTTTATCAAAGCCTAATTTTTGTGGAGAATATTACTATCCATTTTTAGCTGGAAGGTTTGGGCCAGATCTTTGCCTTAAGCTGTGGGAATGCCATGAATCTTGGTTAGTATAATAGGTAAATCAATGGCATAGTCTCAGCCTTTTTCCAAATTAGATGAGTTATAAAACTTGTGACTACCAAAGAGAGTGAAGGTCTGAAGATTTCTAGTAGTCACAGCATGAAAAAATTAAAGAACTTTGTGTTGACAGGAGAGGCTGGGCAACTCTCAACATCTACTTGAGAAGCAAGGAGAAGCAACCAGACTGTGGTGGAAAAATGTATTTTTAAAGCAATAAAAAAGTATATATCTCCCTAAGATGAACCAAAACTGAGAAGGGGGAAAGACCCACCACTGATATCCAACTCTGGGCAAGGACCCAAGTGTAATGACAACTTATAACCCTGCCCTTGCCAGTCCTTGAGAGAAAATTAATCACAGGACTGTTAATCACAGGACTCAGGTGGGCACTGATAGGGTGAGCTTACATTGGAGAAAGAGGTAAACATTTGAAAGTATTCTAACTGTACTATAAATTGTTTTAAATCCTGGATAATTCAAGCTATTCAGATGTTAAAATATTACATAGGTTAACTTTTATGAAATTCTGCTTAATTTCACACATACCAGTATTTTGTAGCAGTTCTATTAAGATCTCTATTTTTTTATTTATTTATCAATAATTTCATTTTGAAATGCTGTGTAATATTAGTACCTACTGAATTCTCAGTTAGATGGTAATTTGTCCCTGTAACTGGATCACTATTATCTTTACTGCTCACACAGCATACATGTGACAGGGAACAAACTCTGCCCTGTCATACAATTACAAGAATTAAATTATATTCTATGATCTGATATACTTGTCAGATCATAGACCTTGATCACTTAAAGTTGCTTTGCTCTTCATATTATTGCTCTACGTTTTTGGTTTTGTGCATATCACTTTCTAATGGACCAGTGGTGCACATCTAAGACTCCTATACAGAACTCCCTGTGAACAATATACATACCTGCATAACTTTTAAATGTCCTTTGGAGCCTAAGAAATCTGTCAGCCACAATGAAGCTAAGTGTCTTAATTTCTCAGGCAGGCAATCTGTCAACTGTGCAACGAAGCATCTTGATGCAGCTTGTGAGATCAAACATTGTGTCACACCCAGCTGGTGATGGCCCTTTTAGTGCTGGCAGGTACTTAAGAGATTTTGGTGCTGGTCTCCAGAAAAAAGTGGTTTTGCTCAGGTCAGCTCCTTATGTCTTTCTCAGGACAGCGTGGCATGGTGCCAGGTCACAGCTCCAGAGAAATCTGCTAACTGCATAAGCAAATCTCCTTGGTTTGCTGGCGCCGTTATGCCTTCCTGCTCCCTTTCTTTTAATGGCTTTATATCTTACATCTTTCATTTCTTCACCCCAAAAGTGTTGCCAGTACACTGAATCAACTGACTGAAGAGGCAAAAGGAAAGAAGCAAAGGTGATAAATTTGTTTGGGCTGCTTTACCCCTATGTGAAAGGCTTAGTTACTAGCTAAAAAATATAACACATTATTGTTGCTGACTGTAGTATCTTAATGAAAATCATTTCAGATAAGCATGATTATCTTAGTTTCTAGCTACTTAAATGTTAGATGTCAGATCTAGTCTTTGCCAGCTTTATTCCTAAATAAGTGAACATTGATTTAAGCTCTCTAAGTAAGAATTAACCTAGAAATTTGTCACTGGCATTATAACCTCTAAACAGTCTGAATTCTAACATGAGCAAATAACCAAAAGCTTATGAAAAGTGTGTGAAATTAACCCTTATGATGTGTTAATTGAGTAAGAGAGCACAGAAACTAACCATAAGTGTTAGTTGAAGCTGACTGTAAACCGCCTGTAAGACTGCAATGAAACCACAGATCTGCATTTTATTATTTTTCCTTTTCTATTATTTCTATTATTTCTTTGGCAGGTAGCATATGCATTAAAGGTCACTTGCCTATGTTTCTTCTTATAAAATATCTTTTCTCACAGCACGTATGCAAAAGGCTTGATTGCTGTTGTTTTTGTGGGTTTTTTGGTCTGTTTTTTGTTGTTGTTTTTAATTAAATCTGGGAATATGGATGGAGATATTTTTCAATACTGCACTAATATTACATACTTACTTTTTTCTGTATGTAAACACTCTCTTGTCTTGCATCGAGGTTTCTGAGGGTATCTGAGCTAGGACTGGATTGGAAAGGAAGATGCACCTGATATACTGGATGAGAACTCCTTTTCTGAGCTGTTTCATTGCAAACACAGAGCTGTAATATATTGGTGTTCACTCACTAAGTCACTGCTTTTTCTATGCAGCTGTTGATGCCTCGACAATGCAGTTCAATTATTTATTTTTAAAAAGAACTTTTGAAGACTACTTCAAAATTTTTTTGAAAGTAATGTATTAATCAAAACTATTTTCTCTGGGGTTAAAAAACCCAGAGAAACCTTTTATAGTGAGAAACCTTTTTATAGTGAGAAAGGAAAATGAGCTAAATAACTTGAAAAATATGCTAATGAGGGGAGAAAAATTTTGGAATTGACCCTTAGAAAAAGAATGAAATCTATCAGGTTAAATTAAACCTTATTGATTTAAAGAGATGTCTGACAACAAGTACAGCAGTTGCCCAGTGTTCCATGCTGACAGCTAGGGATACAAAGAGGCTATTTGGATTATATGGGCATCAGTAGCTTTGATTTATGGCATTTGTTTACCTCGTGGAAACCTGAAGGGTTTCTGAGAGAAAAACAAACTTGTGAGTCTCATACCTGATACCTGTCTTTACCTTATCCCCTGTAGTGATGCATTTGCAGAAGAACAGACAATCCCATCATCCATTGAGAGAAAAATATCCATAACTACCTAGATAGAAAGATTTAAAAAATAATTAGTTGTTTCTAACAACCTATAAAATATAAAGTTATAAGAATTTAGTAGTTTGTGGTATTTGGTTTAAGTCACTCAATTTTTTCCTAAAACATCTCTTTCAAAGATACAACCCCAATGTCAATATCATGGTAGCGATGTGCCAGCAAGTGCATGTGAGAAGTGCTCACGAGGAGGGGATTTCTTTCTCTCTTCCTCATGAATACTGAGTATTTGCAAATCCATTTCTCTTCAGAGTAGCAGAGTTCTGGAGTGGGTGCTTGCTGCTGCCAGGTCAGCATTGCTCCTGATTTGCTTTGAGTCTCATTTTCTTTGATCTAGAAAAAATTTTCTCAAGTGGTGGGGGGAAGAAAAATGTAAACTACATCTTCAGTTCTTAAGATGTTTCATCATTTAACATTTATGGCCAGTATTGACATCAAAGCAGTGCTAAGCAATGTGTAATATTATCTACTTCAGTAACACAGGTTCTGCTTATATTTACAGGAGGCAAAAGCTCGCTGCTTTCTTGCCACTGTTCTTGTGTTGTGCTATATTTTGTAACTCCTGACAGGATAGCTGTGAGCTTGCCCTACACACAGTGGAGTGTCTGCTTTCTGCTGCCTGCCCTGAAGCTGCCATGCTGAGCGTGCCTTCTGACCACTTCAGGGCTGATTTGTGAGTGCATTTGCACCAGTTCTGCCTAGTTTTCCTCTTTTTCAGACCTTTGGAAAATAAATGTCTCTCCAGCTCATTTTTGTAAAGACTAGTAAAACTTTATTTACCTGCCTGCCACACCTGATAAGACAACAAGGCTGAACAGAAAGGTTTTGTTTAATGGATTGGTGAATTGGGAATTTATGAAAAAAATCTTGGAAACAGAGATTTTAATATTGTAATAGATGTTATTTCATGGCAAATCTATCTATATGTCTTTAGATTTAAATTAAATATAAAACAATAATTACTTTGAGGTTTAGAGGGTTTTTTTTAATAGTGCAAATATTTTAAAACAGCTTTGGTGTTTTTGAGTAATGTTCATTTTTTAAAATGTTTTATTTTTTTGTGTACTCTTAATAATATGGAGTTTGGTTTTATTTTTTCCTTTTTTTTTTCTATTCCCTCTGGGTACACGTTTACTTATGAGGAAACCTTCTTTAAAAGTAGAATGAAGAATTGAACTGGATGATGGTACTATTTATTTTTAATTATTAACACTATTAACAAGCCCAATGCTTGTTCCAGATACTGAAAAGGGTTGAAGGCCATGAGGACTGTGGAGATTGATTAAGGCATGGCATTCCCTAATGCAATAAGGCAGGCTCCCCTGGCCTAGAGGCAAGTGGAAGAAAATTAAGATTGCATCAGCCATAGCATAAAGCTAAAGTAAAAGAGAACAAAAAGAATAAATCTACATGGAAAGGCAGTGTTGCCTCTTCACAGGCATCTGTATTTATTAATTAGTAGTCTATCATTTGCACTAAATTTCAATCAATAGCCTCACCTCTCTGACATTTAATTTACTTAGATATTAAAGTGTTGTGATTCATCAGGCTTGTGATGCCCTTTTGTGTGTCAGGCTACCCAAGAAGTATATAGGCTGCAGGGTGGGCTGCCACTCCAGTGTTTAACAGGATAAATTTGGCAGAAACCTTCACTTTCATTTAGTAATTCACATGGTGCTAACAATAGTAACATATGTATAGAATATTAAATACAAAACAGCAGTCATGGCAGAAAAGGCAAGTTTAGTATCCACATGGCAGCAGGGCAGGGTTGCTTTCTTGGCTAATATGAATGCATCCTGGCACTGTGTTACACAGTTATCTAAACCCCTTCAGTGTGGCAAATATAAACTCAGCAAAGCAGTCTCATCCAAAGTGAATTTTGAGGACCTACACTGGGATCTAGGGCAGTGTTTGCTATGCTTTAGTATTTTCATGGCATCATTTGACCACAGGAATTAATTTTAGGGAAATAATACTAGATGTGTACAGAAAAAGAAACTTTAACCTGGCATTGTATTCAATTTAAATGTAATATCACACAGACTGATATAATTGTAATTCCTTTACAACAGAAGGGGGAAAATGGTGATTTCTTCCCAATTATTGCTTGGAAAAAGTAGGTCAGTAAGATCTGGGACTTGGATTTGGTGGTCCTGATGTGTGATTTCCATCTCTGCCTGTTCCGTGATTCCTTGGTGCTATGAATTGAATGTTGAGCTTCCCAATATAGTGGCAATTACCTCAAAATAGCACAAATTAAAGATGACTTAATTCTTTTCTCCCAGCATCCACTGTTTGTTTTTCTCCAAGTATGTTTTCTCTAAAATTTGCTGAGAGAATGGAAAAGAAATTTTCATTTAATGTAAAACAAAAAAATTTCATTTTATGTATTCAAATAGGGTACAGAGTGAGAAATTGAAAGGCAAGATCAAGAGTTTAAGGAAGTGGAATTAAATGTTCTTTCCTGCTATTTAGACAACATTTAGCTGTTTCCTTGCTATTCCATATCGTATTTATTTTTAATATGTACAAACAGTTGAAGGACAAATAAACCACCTGTGCACTGAGAAATGCCTTACATATCCCTCCATTACAGGAAATTTTCTCTACATTTTCTTTATTTAGATGAACAAAATGACACCAATTAGTTTGGTAATGCTGCTGGAATTGGATCTAATATTCATTTAGGACTGATTTCTTGGCCCACAGCCATAGGTAGGAAAACTGGAGTAATAGGTGTAGGAATAGTCAAGCATCTTGCTGCTTCTCAGCATTGTCTCTCAGCTTGCAAAATACATTTCTTGTTCTCCCTGCCCTTTCTTTTATTGCATTCCTTGCTCTAGTAGACCCAACTAGTAGAGCTGTAGCACACCTAGTTCGCTCCCTTTTTATTTTGAGGAGTTTACAGTAATTTTTCTTCAGAAAAATTGGTTTAAGTATTTAAACTTAGATGCAAAAGCATGTCTTGCCTGAATTTTCTAAAAAAAACCCCAAGAAATCAAGATGAATATAGAAGTTCATAGGACAAGCTATCTTATCCCTGATCCCCCTGCCCCATTATTTTTTGACTTAGCTTTCGTAACAACATCATTGTGTCAAAAACCATCAGCACGTTGTAGATCCTTGTCATAGCACATGTGTACGTGTACATGGGTGTGTCTACTTTGTCACTGTGGGTACCCTTGAAAAGTCATAATCTTGTGATGCTTTGATTATTTTGACAGAACTGTAGTTATGTAATGAAAGCTGTAGTTGCTATTTCCTGAACTAAAACTGCTATGGATGTTCAGGGCTGATTTTTGGAAAAACCTTTGGAGTAAGAATTATTTCAAGACTTTTACTTTTTAATCCCAATGTGTATCTGATTATAAAATCCACTGACAAAAATCTTGAAATTTAACAAATCTTGAAATTGTGCTAAGTTCTAGATGAAAATACTTGAGTCTTTTTATGCCTTTGTCTGATTCTTGTTACACTGAAGTGGAATCCAGGGGAGATTTTGATACCATAGGGAGATACACTAAATGCTTTAGGTATTGATCAAATACCTAATTTGATCAAATACCTAAGGTATTGATCAAATGCCTAATTGTTCTTACTTTGCTGGGAATAAATGTCCCCATAAATATTCCTTCTTTTCATGTTTAATTTATTGTTTGATAATTAATTACCTGCTAACATTTGTCCCCACCGGGACCTTACAATCTGAATAAAAGTGAATAAAGATTTCTGCATTGGAATATCTTTTCCTTTTGTTCTTCTCCTCCTGAACTTGCTTTGAAGGATTCCTGTAGCAGTGTCTATACTATGGAAGAGTGTTTGTTTTATTTCCTATTCAGATGTGTCTCTTTGTCTTACCCCTTGATATGAAGGGAATCTTTTTTCTTTTATTTGCTTTTCCTCATAGTATTAATGATATAATTGTACTCAAAGTCGCAGACAGGAATGCCTTTATTTCTAGTATTTTTTTCCCTCCAGAAATTATAATTTTATAGATATATAAAAGGATTATCTTTCAGGTTAGTTTTATTTGTGATATGGAGATTATGAAAAATTTTCTGTTTTGTGGGGGCCTTTTTTCTTTTATCATATTGTTTTTCAGCATTGCCTTCTTTCGATATTTTGCTTCAGTTTGGATTAAATTTGGTGATTCAAGGAAGCGCTATAACCAACCCTATTCTTGGTTTGTTTTTTGGTTTTTTTTCCAAAATTTATATAAAAGCAAAGAGCTGAGCTATATTTTTTTCACTACGTGTGAATGCTGAAGTTCTAAAAAGCAGCTTTACCTAGTCATAAATTATGTCCAGCTGTGGACAGAGCTTTTTAAAGTGGAATTTGAGAAGGGAGGTTGTGGGAGAGCAGTCACTGTGTTATTTATTTAGACCTCCTATTCTAATTGTTTTAATGTGCAGTTCAATTCTCATTAGCTAATTTTGAAAATCAGAAGTGAGTTCAAGAACGGTTCCACTCAGCTTCTGCCTGATGGGTTTATTACACACACCTGCCTATAAAAATTATTGGGGATTTCACATACATGTTATTTTTGGCCTTAAGGATTGAAATACATTAGTTTTAAAATATTAGTGGACTAGACAGGGACAGGATTGCTGCTCCAAACTTGCCAATGTACGTTCCTTCACCATGGCATGTCCCTGATCTCCAGCATGGTAAGGCAAAAATACTAGCTCGCTCAGACCTTCAAGTTTCTGCTGAAACTGTCAGCAGAAGACTAAATTAGTGGTAAGTGTGACAAGACACTCCTTGAAATGTGGCTGAAGCCAGCAAGTTACTCCATTACATTGTGATGATCAAGGTGCTTATGTCAGCGTTGGCCATGTTTTTTGCAGATTGCATCCTGTTCTCCTAAGTCTACTAAAAAAGGGGAAATGTTATACTCCATCAATTCTTCATCCATTTAATTTATGATTTATTAAATTTGAAGGGGTTTAAGTGTGGTGGAGTCTTCAACATCACTGCTTGCATTTAAACCTTTTTGCTCAGATGTTTTTTTTCCATTTGAAGCAAGTAACTACTGACAGTAGGTACCATGGAAATGAAATAACTCTTCCCTAAGTCCCTTAAGATTTAAGGATGATATAACTGCCTTTCACTCCTTTTCAGAATTAAGCAAGCCTCTTTTACTCAGTCATCCCACACATCTCCTTTGTACTCATTGCTCTGTCCTGAACTGTCATTCTCATGTTTCACGTCTCCTTGAGGCATGGTCCCACAGTGAGATACAGCAGCATTGTTCAAACATTGCCAGCTGAGCGGGCAGAGAAATGGCTATAATCCTTCTGTGGATGTATGCCAGTCAGTTTGGTTTCATACCTGATAGGATGAAAATTCTAATTCCTACATAGGCTGTGATACTTTTGCTGTCTGGCCAACTAGCTTCCCCAACTTATGTGTGTGCTGCTGATTAATCCTCCATATATATAAAGATACAGATATATGTGTGTGTATATATGTATGTATATGAATATATATACATACCTATATATGTGTATACATACATACATACATACATACATATATATATATATATAAAAAACTCTTATACCTGTCTTCTTTTTTCGATAACTTCTTCAGTTAGATGCAAAAAGTCTTTCCCTCCAACTGATTTGCTAAAACTGGCTTTATAACACCTCTGAATTTAATAGCAATTTTTCTCCCTTTATTATCCTTAGTATTGGTGATGGTGTTGTATATCTCTATCATAGATAAAAATTGAAATTATGAGTAAATATAATCCCTTACAAACAACATCATCTACCATATCAAATCACTTGTTAGGTCTTAGATTTTATTAGTTTCAATAAGCTAATTAAATATTTAATAAGAAGCAATAAAACAATTAAAATAGGTTAGGTATGAGCACGATAAAATATCTGGTGGATAGGAACAAAAAAGCCATTAAAATGGCTAGAAAGATACATTAATATCATTTCTATATATCCTGGAGGTATGCTGTATTTTATATAAATATAATATGAAAATATACTTCTCCCCTGAGAACTACAGGGAAGTATAAATGGTCACAGTGAAATTCAGTTTCATTGTATAAAAAGTAGCAGTCTGGTCATTCTATATTTCTGTAAATAGTACAATAGTACTATTGTAGTACTATTAGTAGTATAATAGACAATAGTAGATGAGGGTTTTTTTGTAAGGGATTATAGTTATTCATAATTTAAACTTTATAATATTAAAATATAGGTGCATAAACGTAATAAGATAGATGAGATAGTGAAATACATATATTGTAAATAAAAGTATATTCTATTGATAAAAGCATCCAAGGAGAATAGAGGGAATCTTAAACTGAAAGTCTCATTTACTTAAATGGTCCTCAGATCCCAACCACCTCTGGTCTTGAAGGATACAGGATAATTAATCAGCCTCAGGAAATATGAAGTGTATTTCTAGAATTTTTAGCTGCTTTCACTTTTGTCTTTCCAATATTGTTGTCTTACCTAATATGTGTTATCCTTGGTATACCTGCTGTGAACCATATTCTACTTTCCAAATTCACTTAAAATAGAAGACTGGGCATTATTCCTTGCTTTATTACAGAAATTACTGAACTCCATAGTTAGTCTCATCATGTTTTATGCTATATAACACATTTACATGATACAGATGTTATTTCATAACAAGGACTTGCTCATCTGATTACTGAGAATAATCACAGATGTAAATTCTAAGTGTCAGCAAAAATCTGCTTAATAAGCTGTCTAAGGGGATGACTCCTACACATTAGGATACACCTGTGCGTGTATCTTTTCAAGTAGTGGCCCCAGGATTTAAATGCTTAGTCTGCTTATTTCCAATTTCACTGTAACATCCATCCATATGGGATTCTTATGCAGTAAATTGCTTAGGATGAGACTTCCAGGCTGACTTTTCAAAAAGTAGAGTGCTACAGACTATGGTGTTGAGGTACTGGTGCAAAAAGGCACAGATTCCTCTTTAAGGATGTTTTAGGCAGAGATAAAACACTTGTCAATAAACATCAGGATGATATGTCTAGAAACGTTTTGCTTCAAGAAGATGCTTGAATAGCAAATACCAAAAAAAAAAAAATTGCATATTGGAAGGAAAGTTCTCCCTTTGTTTTTTATTCACTCTGGAAATATCCCACTGCTAAGTATGTAGCAATACCACTTGCAAATTTTTTTGTTGTGCAATCTATTTCTCTGTGGCTTTGATACTATAACTACAGAGGTGTGATGATGGCTGACTAAACTTGTGCTACTAAGACCAGAAAAATTCCTCCTGCAAGCTTCTCTTGGCCCACTCTGAGCTGCTTCCAGGGCTACCTGGGCTAGAAAGACATTGTTTAGTAGGAGATTGTAGGTTGGCTCACCCCATGGCACAACCAACAGGGATGAACTAGTCATGGAACTGGAATTACACGAGCAGTCCCTCCCTGGGAAAGCAGAGGGCATGTGAGTTTAGCTCATAATAATTGCCATGGGAGGCTTTGTGTCTTGTCCTGATAGGAAGGTTTAATATACTTCTCTGAAGTTTGAGTCCTGCCTCTGAAATAGGCAGCAAGGCTTTTTGAACTGATACCCACAGACCTTTGACAGAGAAAAAAGGTGCCCTCAACCTGCACAGATGAGCAAATAGTGTGTGCTTTCATCAGGTGTGTCACCCTAGAATATGTAACAGCTTGTTTGATAGTGAGTGGAACATTATTTTTCATAAAACAGTAACTCAGATGTTTCAAAATACACTTTAGATAATAATCTTAGCTCAGTCTGTGAAACAATGCTCTCCTCCCAAATATTTGCACACCTCAACTGAACACTAAATTAGTAGTCTTCTGGAAAAAATATTTGGTTTTTTTTGTTGTTTTTTTTTTTTTTAATATGGATTTCATTTTGATCCTACCAAATACTATGTGGATGTGAAGGAATATGTTTCTAATCAAAATAGGTGTTCATTGACCTTTAAGATCAGAGTTGAGAAGATTACTCCTGGTGAATTTAAGCGCCTATTAATTCACGTCTCTCAGAGGTAATAACTTTATAGGTAAAAAATTTCTACCAAGTTTGTGGATGAATCCATAATTATTTCTAATAAGGAATGATATGTCTGTTACTATGGCTTTGGATACAAGTAGTGGGAGGGGGATTTAAAAACAACTCCTGTTACCTTGTTTTCCTGTGTCAATAGCTTATGATAGATGCATGGGGATTAAAATGAAACAGGTCTAGAAGAATTGCAGTCAGAAAAGCAGTACCTTTCCATCCAATGACCTTTACAATTTAAAGGATGAAAAGATACATTATGCACAAATATTTTGTTATCCTCAGGAACAAAGTGCTCATAACTGAACCCTGGATGATGCAGCCTGAATACAAATGAGCATCCTAATTGAGCTGGTTTGATCTTTCTTAAACTACAGTCCAAGTCAATAATATAGTGTTACTGAAAGAAGCAGTGCTCTCATTAGAGGTGGCATAGCATGACAGAGAGTATCCCACCGTGGCATCTATTCTGTCATCGATTATGCACTGCTAATCAGTGAACCATGGCATTAAAATCAAAGGTCTCCTCTGCTGTCAGCTGCTTTTTTGCCAGGTGTTTTTTCTTTTTTTTAAGACTCATTTCTTGATTGAAATCAAAATTTTACCAAGAGAAAACACAGGCTCATCCTGTTTTAATAAGTTTTGTTTCTTTTGGGACTTTTGTCTGGTTATTTCTGGGAGATTGTCGGGTTTGCTTTGGTTGTTTTTTTTTTTTTTGGTTGAGTGATTTTTTTTTGCTAGAGGTTTTTTTTTTTTTTTTCTTAGGGGAAGAATGAAAAAAAATTGCAGGTGGTGGTTGTTATAAAAGTGTTGTTTGATATGACATAATCATAAGATGGTATAAAATTCAGTGTAGAATAAAATAGAATTACATTCTCTGATATGATCAGGAAGGGTAAAGAAGAAAAATTAGTTTTTTAGCACAGTGCATTTACAAAAAAAATTTCTTATTTCCTTCTTCAAAACATTGCATTAGAAATTCCTTTCAACTGGGCCACTGCTTTTGTGTGAGAAATGCTGATAACCGTTCTGACTGAAAACTGAAATTAAGATTGTATTCATGAAGTCATATTCCATACAGTCATTCAGAAAGCAAGATTTGTGGCGTGTGTTGCTTGCTAAAGCACATGATACCAAGGTGTCCTGTATTGCATTTGGTGACTTGATTTCTGTTGTGTAAAATCCCCATTTATAAGTCATGGATGTGACCACAGATCCTATGCCTAAGAGCTGTTCTCTAACCCACTGAACAGAAGTTGCTAAGTGACAGAGGTGCTGAAGTGATTCCTCCTCTGAATAGGAGAGAGAAATGACTGCTACTACAATTTTTATGATAGCTTTTGATTATTTAGCTACCTTTAGGAAGTTGCGTACGTTTAGTTATTTCTTTGACCTTTGGAATAAGGAAAACTGCTTGTTTTTTTGCTTTTTCCCTGTGTATTATGTGTTGTTAATAAAATAATCTATGTAAATTTCTTCAAAAACTAAATGCATCTGATAATCTTTCCTCTCCCTCCTTAATTATTTATAAAGCAAAGCAAATAAACTTAAAATTCCTCCTCCCTTCCTTTCCCAACCTGTAGTAGTGCTGTGCTCTCCTGAGCAGCTGCTGCGTTTTACCCCTCCCATGGCTCTGCTTTGCTGGGGACAGTGAGATTGCTTATGTATAAATAACATGCATGATCATTTAGTATAGTCTGGGATTTTGGATAAAAGCAGATTTATAAATGCAGATTTGTTATCAACAGGCAACACATTTTAAAAGGTAGTGGTGTGCCAAATCAGAACACAGTTCTAATTTAAATAAACCTTACTAAAGTGTTCTGACATGTTAATTCAAAGTTGAAATGGAGCTCTGGTGCTTTAGCAGCTTTTTATAACAAGCAAATTCAGTGTTTCTAGAGAATGTCTTACTTTGGACTACAACTGAAATCAGGCCACGTGCTTTACTTCTTGTACATTTCCAATAAACATTGCAGAAATGGTATAATGGAATTAAAGTAAACTGTGGGGGGTTTTTGTTGTTTTGGTTTTTTTTCTTTTCCTATGCTGATTTTTGTATATTTGTGTGGAACTGGAGAAGGTGTTTGTTACTTGCTAGAGCTTTAAGTATCCAGCTGGATGACTTTCTGGGTCAAATATCCTACTAAGAATAGAAAATTCTGAAATCAGAATTAGTGTGTTTGCTATCCCACTGCCTATTTTTTGCGAGTTTTTTTAGGGGAAAAAAAAAAAAAGCTTAAACTTACTTAAACTTAGTTCATAAGAATCTTATTAAACCTGGGCTCTAGTTAATGTTTCTACAACATGCTGCATAAATTCAATGTTGATCCTGGTCATGTTTGATTGTTCTTGGTTGCAATGCTACTAGAAATGAAAACTACAAAGGAAGCATGCTAAACCTTATTAAGAAAGTACAATTTTTACTGGTTTTGGATTATAATTATACTCAAATCAGGCTATTTTATTTTTCAACCTGCTTCATTTGTAGTTTGTTCCAATTCAGCCTGGTTTCCTCCCCTTATTTGAAGACTTGTTGGCAGCAAAGAGGTGGAATTAGCTCATTCCTCTGCAGTGATTAAAACGCTGCATATTACAGCTGTCATGGATAAATCAAGGTGAATGAAATGGAATTGGCTGTTTTTCATGGCAAGTCTCTAATTTTTAATTGAAGTGTTCGAGTTCTGTTTGTTGCAAATGGTAGGCTGAACACTAAATGTAGGTACTGGGCTGGGACATAAGTATTTTTGATACAAACACTGAGGCTTTTATCCCTAAGGTCTTTTCCATGCTTGCCTTTGCAACTATTTATGCATAAAATCTCTTCAGGCCTCATGAAGATACCTCATTTTGCTGCTACATACTCTTCTATTATAGAGATTGCTCTTTCCAAAGTTCAGCTTTTTTTTTTCTTCCCTTTTCAGTCATAATCAGGCAAACCTTGAAACATATGTTATTTAGCTTCCTCAGATAAGTCACCATGTAATTTGTCCACTTTTGCCATTATGAATTGTGAATTCTATCAAGAAATAGCTTATGTCAGTAACATCCAATTTCATTGCCAGGACAAGGATAGGTGTTTTTCTGTAATTTGGAAGGTAAGTGGAGCTTTGCTTGTTCTGCCAAAGCTGGTTATTGATGACTACTGGTGTTGAGAATTGATAGCCTACCAAATGACAGGCCATTTGTAGGTGTCCTGTGTTTAGGGACAATTATGATTTGAGCAAATGTGCAGATGCAGTATTATAAAGACAATGTCACTCTTTAGCCTTGATGGTTGAAGGGCTCTGCTTTGGAGCAGTCCGTCTCATAATACCATAAATCATAAATGCTCTGGAGAGGGTCTTTTGTTGCTTGGTGTGTAAGTATAAAGAGTGTTGTACTCTGTCATATAAAATTTCCATCACTTGACACTTAAAATGTCTCTTTGTGGATTATAGGTATGTAGAAATAGTGAAAGGGTTGTTTAAACATTTTCTTCAAAAATACCCTGTTTAGTTTGTTTGATTTTGTTTTCTTTCTGTTAAATTACAGGTAAATGTTACAAAGAGCTCTTTTATTAAACAGATAATTAGGGGATTCTAAAAAACTTAAGGATTTGGATTTTTGCTGACTATTATTTCCTTTAATTGTCAAAATAAATTAACCCAGATGAATTAGCAGGTGGGTTGTAGCAAAACAGATGATTAGTAAATGCATTTGAATTGAAAGATCCAGAAAGACCAAAAATGTTTTCATTGCCCTTTGAAAACCAAAGACATGTCAGAAAAAAACTCCAATAATATAGTCTAAGATTATTTAAAAAAAAAAAAACAACAAAAAAGGACCTTTAAGGCTGTTGTGGTCTTTTCTATTCTCTAGCATTACGTATCAAAAGTGGTAGAGCTTTAAATACAAAACATTTCTCTGCTTGATGAAGACAACTGTTCTTATAGACCATGTAAAAGTAAACAAAATATGCTGTCTTCAAAGTGTTTTGATATAAGTCTTCTATTTCTTCTTCCTTTCTGTATTTCCATTTGCAGCCATCATTTTACTTCTGACTGGGTTTGGGCTCCCAATAAAGGGGAGATTTGCCTTTGATTAGAAGAGTTGCACAGTCCAAATTTCAGGTTTTTTTGCTTCTTAAAGTATTATTAAACACACAAATATTGGTAAATTGGCACTCTTGAGCTTATGATATTCTTTGGATAATTTTTAGCTCTTCCTTTTAATAGTCTCAGTGGCCTCTCACTTTCTGAAACCCCTATATTGATTCCATCAAATCAAAACAAACATTTGTTTTCCTTAAATAAAGAAGTAAAACTGTTGACTCTTATAGAGTGCAGAGATTTATGGACCTATCAAAGTACATTTATTAAGTCATTTTCTCTTATGACTGTAACTTATTTCTACTGAGGTTCTCTGTTTTGTTGATTCATATCACGTGCACATTTCTTTCACTGAAATGTCTCTGCTTCCCTTTGCTCTTTAATCAGTTTTATGTCTTTGCTTTCTATTCTAGCTTGAGCACATATCTCATTGACTATTTTATTATTATAATTCTCCCCACTCCCTTTTCCTCAACACTTTTACTCCCATTTGATCAATTTCTGGGGATTATTTTGCTAATAACCATTTCTGAATTGATTTCTACACTTTTCAGTCCAGCTTTCCACAACTGATTTTAAAACAAATGTTGTTTTTCACTTTGACTTTCATATGCAACTATGTTTGCATTGGTCTTCTGACTGGTAATTAATCACCAGTGCAGTGTTTTGTGGTGTATTTTTTTTTTCTTTTTCTTCACAACAGTACCCTAAAAGGAATCATTTGCCCCATGTTGTGTTTGTGGATTGTGAACATTGCTGGGTTTATTAACTTGGTATTGGTACAAAGACCATGGAACAACACAAAAAAATTCCATACTCATCTTGATCATACTTCCTCTTTTTTAAAAATTTTTCTTTCTGAATTACTTCTTTCATACTAGCCGTCAGCTTTCATGATTATGTAAAATGTAGTGTCTAATAAGAGAAAGATCACATGATGTAATGACATTACAGTGTTGTGTGGGCAAAAAGAATGAAGAATTATGTATATTTTTAGAAAAATTACTAATATAAAAAATTAAATTTACAGTGTTTTTTGGATTACATTTTTTCTTGGCCATGTAAATTACTTTCTACTAAACACTGAATTGTTGTCTAACTTCTATGAAAGTTGAGCTCTACTAATGTTTCCATTAAAATGCTTTATAATTCCTTGGCTTGAACAAGTGTATCACTAGAGGGAGCTTTTACTGATTATATATGTGCATGCTGTCAAGGGCAAAAAGGATGAAAACTGGTTTTTTTCAGCTGCTTGCAATGAACCATGAGTGCATAACATGGATAAAGTGTCAATGAATTATGTCTTTTTGAAATTTTATTTTTGATTTATGAAAGCTAATGAGATGGGGAGAAAGCCTGGCTCTGGCTTTCAAACAGTACACTAAGTTCTTGTGTTTAATAGTTCTTGATAGAGTTGCTCTTTCTCTTTCTCTTTTGCTGTCTTATCCTTTAACTTTTTACCCATTATTGTATCTTTTCTTATTCTCTTTTGCAGACTTCTAGTTAATAATACTTTATACATATCAGCTTTTCTCCATATCTTGCAAGAGACAAAGGTTCTAATCTTGTAACTTTTAGTACTCAGGTTTTTTTTAGAAAACTATCGTGGTGAAGCTTAACTCTCTGTCTTGTGAGTCCCAAGTCCTTCAGATCCTCTTTGGCCAATGGAAAATCCTGTGGCTTAATTCTGAAATAATTATAAGGAAAAAATGTCTATCTGTTGCAGTTGTCGCTCACTTGCAAGTATGCCCTGTTGGTCTCCTCTGTGTCCTCTCCATAAGGAATGCAAATCTTGATGCCCAGTTGGTTTGGGGTTTTTTATTTTGTTTTTCAAACACAAATTATATCAGCAGATATTTTATCATGCCAGGCATCCCTGGAAGTAATGTACTGAACTGTCTAGAATAGTTAATACCTTAGAAGTTTTAACTTTTGGGGGGTTCTTCAACCCCTATGCATAAATATTTTTCTATTCATAACTTCTCCCTCACTTTTTCTTTTGCTTTACTTGCGAGGGTATCATCTGTGACAGAAACACATTTTCATGCTGTTGAAACAGCAGAGTGATTTCACGAGACTTAATACATATGAAATATTTAGTGCCTCTAAACTTATAGGGTATAACTGTATTAATGGTACTATTCTGAGCTTATTAGTTCAATTATTGTTGGTCTGCTTCCTGCTTACACCTGTTCTGCCTTCCATTTTCCATTACAAAGAAGCAATTTTCTTTTATCCATGGGCGATATAACAAATTCTCATAAAGACTGATCAGAATTGAAAAGGAGAAGGATCATGAACTAATTGCTACGTAATCATGCCTGAAAACTGCAATATTGGCACTAGGCGAAAATCTGCTCTCATTACACTTCAGATAAACTGCTGTCTTTCCCTGGAGCCAATTACAATTCTTTGGTTTTGCAGTGGGAATTCAGTGCTCTTCATGTCCATCATTCAATATGGCTGCAGAGAGCACTATCCCAAACATGCAGCATTCCCATTCATAAACTTAGTCTGGAAGCTGACAGCACTCAGTCTGGCTTTTCTGCAACAGAGAAATATCTCCAGGTATTTCCCTTATGTAATCATTGAAGATGTGGTTTGTTTTGGGAGTCACCTGTTGGGGCTAAGCATTTTCTCTTGATAAAATAAAATAATGAAATTTGGGCTATTTCCCCTATTGTTTTATTTTAACTTGAAATTTCTATGTAAAATGCTGCATGAAATTTGTGTCTCAGTCAATACACTACCACATTTGATCACAGAAAGAAATTGATTGGGGGAGACTGATTTACCTTACTTTAAAGTGTTATTCCAAGCTCTAATTTTTTCACATAAAACAGTCTATAACCAGGACTAAAAAAAGACCACAGAAAATAATAATATGTTTACATAACTTTTAATTATTTTATGGGCAGTAGCTTTCTATTACCCCTAAACACAAACACACAAAGATACCTACAAGGAACTGAGTAGTCTTCCAATAAAAAAAAAAAATTTCTTGTTTTATATGGAGATAGCAAAAAATCAGACATTTTAATGACAAAAGTTTTTACAGGGGGTTTTGATGTATGTTTACCCAACAGCCCCTTGGGCTCTTCAGAATATATTTCTATAAGCATTTCAAGTTTTGAATAAATTTGGGACAGAGGTGATCTGAGCACAGTGTAACTAATGTGTTCTTCTGCCATCTTGCAATTCTGGAAGAGGTGTGTGTTGTGTTCTTGGCATTCCTTCTAAGGGTGCAATAAATTTCCAAAGTACCATACAACTATTGACATTGTTTCTGGGGTAAAAAATGAGAGCATAGGCTTAATGAGTTGCTATCTGTGACCTAGAAATTATATTTTGTAGGCAATACCTTGCATATTGCTCCATGGTAAGCAATTTCTTTCTTTAACATTAAAGGAATACGAAATGGACTTTCAGGTGAGTAGAACAGTTTTTGTAAGTGGTACCTAGGTTTGATTTTTCAGTGTCTTATTGCTACCTACACTGAAGTACAGTATGTTTCTTCCCTAAACATTTTGAACACATGTATTTTGCCATTATGAACACTAAAAAAGGGGAGTATTCATGTTGATGATGAGGTCTTAGCTGAGAAATAAAAAGAATTCAAGAAATGTGTCTCAGAAATAGCTGGTTCACAGAGTATCAAGTCAACAGATTGACAACTGTATTTTAATATCATATTAGAAAGAGCAGAACAGATAATACATGAGAAATATTTGCACTACCATGATACAAAAGGTCATTCAGCACTTACGAATTGTGAATAAAGTAAAAGACAATACACCAATGTATTTTAAGTTTGTTTTTATTTGAGAAAAAGAGGCTTTTTTCCTTTTAAATGCCCTTAATAAAGAATTAGCAACTGGGGCAGTAAAACAGAGATATGAAGAAATTATTTGACATTTCAGCAGAGAACTTGGTTAATAAAGACAGATTTGAGGTCAAGATAATGCAATAGTTGGGCAGTACCTTTTCCTTCTGTAAATAATACAAAATACCTTTATATCAGCTGTTCAGATATGACCATACTATATTTTCTTCTTTGAAATATCTCAGGAATATAGTTGATACCTTATTTAATGATAATTTTTCTTTAAATTCTTGCCTGTGGAAAGTTCTAGAAGTCTTTTCTTGTACTATTTTCCTGATACTCTTTTTAAATCTATTCTTCCTACTGCCACATGTGAAAATTCTAAGCATGAGAATTAATTCATAGGTCTTCATTTATGATTTCTAAGCTTCAAATATCACACGATGGGCCTTGAAGTTGAAATTATTTGGAGGAAGTTTGTCATAAGTCATACCACAATTTCATAGTCTTTGAGCAACCTGTGAAAACAAACTTGAAAATAATTGCAATCATTTTCATAAATGGATAATATGTGTAGGTTCTGCACTTATCATTTCACAGCATCAGTGGGCCTTTGTTTATATATTTCCTGGGTTGATTGTTTCTTTTTCCCATTTGATTGCAAACCATCCTAGGGTATCCGTGAGATGGGTCATAAAACTCACTGCAAGTGTCACTTATGTTTATTGCAAACTTCATTTTCCTGTATAACAGAAGTGGAGGGGAAAATTGCAAACTTTTACTTATAATAATGAACATCAGAATTATATTGCCCTATTTCAGGTAGTTCCTATTTTTTTTCTCAATAATATTTTACTGGTACATATATGCAAGAAATAAAAAACACCTATGTGTATGTGCTTCCAAGTGTATTTTATCAGCCAAACTAAAAGAAGATGCATGGATGCTGGAAAAGGCTCATTAATCAAACAGATGTAGTTTCAGTAATTACGAAATCTCCCTATTAAGCAGAACAGTAAGTCATTAAAGTATCCTCACCGGCCTTTTGGCTAAGATCAAGCATAGAATATCTTCTCATTATGATAATGGATTTCAATAAAATGATATTCCATCATTCTCCATAAGGGAACAAAATGAAACTTTTTGGTTAACTGCAATCACTTAATCATTCATTATATCTTCCTCCAATCTTGTTCGTTCATTTATAAGAGAAAATTAATTCTTCACAAACTCAGCCTACTATCCTGGCAAGCTGCATTGAGGATAAAAGTTAACTTTGTAAATTAAATTAAGGGTGGCTTAATGAAATTAATCCAGAAGGTAAAGTGAACAATAGTAAAGAAGTACATAATTTTCCTTTTTTTTTTTTTTGTGGATTTTTTTTTTTAATTTGGGAAGATATTAATAGATACAAATTCTGTTTCTTTTTAATTTCAGGAGAATTTATTGAGGAAAATTAGATAATTATTAGATACTTATTAGATAATTCTTTTAATTTTTTTCATTGTCTTTTTTTGCTTGAATTTCAGTTATATTATTTTTGCTTTGTTTTCAATACCCTTTGAATTAGCTTTTTCTGTGACCTAAAGATCTTAATTATATGTATGTGTTTTTGACATATCATTTATGGATTCAGAAGTGAGAGAGAAAGAAACAAACTTGAAAAGCATAATTTTACTTGGCATATGATCTTACAAATTTTATTATAGAAGATTTTCCTTATCCTGACTTGCTGTTCTTCTTTCATAGCTGAATGAAAGAATTAAAACATTTTACTTTTTACTTCAAGATTTTTTTGCTCATCTTTACTTTACTACTTGTTTTCCAGGATTACTCTGTGTAATCTAGTCACCTGTAAAAAGACAAGGCATGATGACTTCAGTGCTTTGAGTAAGTCATTTGAGGTTTGATGAAAACTTTCAAATCCTGTTAGAGGACAGTGTGTGAAGAGTGTCTTACTGCAAAGCTGCATTATCACTGTGTTTGTGGTGATTGACAACACAGTACATTTAAACTTTCCTGCACACTTTTGGAAATGCAGATGTGAAGAGACTTTCATCAAAGCAGTATGATTTATGTTGTTGCTGCTGATGCACGTATGCCAGGAATGCCAATTTCAGAGATGTAGAATAGCATGTGAATTCAGGGTGGTTACCATGTTCTCTATGAAAAGCTCATATCACAAGTTGCTTGACATAGAAATGAGTAGCAAATCCTCCAATTCTGCCATTGGTTTCAGGCACTAGTGCCAGATATTGGTTTTTCAGCGCAAGCTCAAATTTAAAGAACTGCTGCCTAGAACAGGCAAGTAAAAAGTGTTCCCTGTGAGGTCTTTCCTCTCCTGACATGCAGCTATTTAGGCAGCTCTTCTGTGCTCATGAGAGGGCAAACTGAGCTAAACTCAGACCTTGTCAGTGTTTTTTGTTTACTGAAAGGACAGCATAATTGGATTCCTTTGGTATCACTTCCTTATTTCTTTCATAGAGGAGGAATGTTGTTTGGCTCATAGAATGGTATGGGTTGAAAAGTACTTTAATGATCACCTAGTCCCTACCTCCCTTCCACAGGCAGGGACATCTTCCACCAGAATCTCGTGTTTCCTTTCAGTGAGATCCCAAGAGTCTGTGTCAAGGAGAGATGAAATCCAGACCTTCACAGATTTGTTCTGGATGTGAATATTGTGCTGAGGACAGGAAGTTATAACTTGAAGCAGAAAGCTTCAAAGCTTCAAATTTAATTTTGTAGAATTCATTTTATAAATTAATTTATTGTTCTTTAGTTCTTCTCAAATAGATCTGTAAAAACCCCAATGTTTAATGTTTTTACACTGCATTTAGCCAATACCATTGGTGTGAATGTCTGTGGTGTCTCTGACAAGCAGTGAGTGCAGTCAGCTCTCTGATATCTGATTAGCAGCTTAGTGGTTGACCCTGGCCAGCTGCCAGGCATACCCACCCTTCTGGGGAAAAACCAAGATGATTGTGGGTCAAAATAAACACAGAGAGATCACTTGCCAACTACCTCATGGGCAAAACATATTTGACTTGGGAAAATGAGTTTATTTTATTGCCAGTTAAAATATAGGTGGATGCTGCAAAGAAATTAAATCCAACAACATAAAATGCCTTCCCGCTTACCTCAGTCCCTCTTTTTTTTCCAGTCTTAACTTCACTCTTTCTCTCGTGACGCTTTTACCTCTTGACTGAGCAGCAGAGGGTGATGGGAAATGGTGGGGTCATTGTCTTCTCTGCTGCATTTGGTCTCTCTGTTTCCCTGCTCGTCTCCATGGGAGTGGGACCCTCCAGAGGAATCTGGCAGCCAGAATCTTCATGTCCCTCTTCCTGAATTCCCTTGGAGCTCACAAGGCCATTTTTCACTCTTTTTTACCTCACTTCTGGTCAGTGTTTTGATGACCACAGAATCAGCAGACCCCTGCCAAGCAAGACCTGAGCAACTCCAGCTGGTATGACTGAAAAGTCCTACAGGTGATCCTGCCTTGCAGTATTTGTGTATGTATACAGGCTTTCCAATGTATTTACAGGAGGCATCCTTCACTTTGAACATAATGGGAGTCCACGACCCAGACAAAGGTAGTAAACTGTAATGTTAGGAACTTACTATTCAGATATCTGATTAAAATTGGAGGGAACAGGCTATAATTATTAGGCACCTTCATTTTTCACATATGCTAATTTAACTGTGCTGTGTTCCTTTGTTGACATGTTAAACATGTAGTAATAATAAGGTTGTACCAAGCATAATTATCACATTCTCTTGGCCTTAAAAATGCCTCAGCTGTAACTGAGCATGATAATGAAGATACAATAATAGATGCTGCTGCTGTCAATACTGTTTGCATTTGATAATTAGAAAAGCCTAACAACTTATATGTAAAGAATGCTGTGTGAACAGCAGGATAAGCTGGGTAGCTAAGGCCATTGTAAAATATTTTGGATTGGATTTCTAGAGAACACTAAAATAAGATAGTTGTGGTTATTTAAATCAGGAAGAGGAATGGAGTGCTACACCATACCTAAAAAAACCTCTTATAAAACCCATATATATATATAGCATCTTTCTAGCCAGCTTTTAAGATTAATTGCATTACAATTCTCTTTAATGAATGTTTCTTAATTCAAGCATTTCTGATGAGACAAAAAAGTACATGGGGAAAACTTGAGAGCTTTTAAAAAAAAAAAAGAGCACATGAAGCTACCTGGAATTGTAGTACTTTCACAATGAAAGGTATATAAACCCTACTCTTGATTAAGCCCTTTTAAAATTGTTTTTGATGTGAAGTGTGTTCAAAACTGGTTTTGCTACTTTGCAATTTCTTCTCTTCTGTTTCCATCCAAAGCTTCCTTCTTCTTGTCCCAGTAAGGCTCCAGACAAGCATGAGCAAGACATAAGCTCTCTTTTGCTATGGATGATTTTATTTTTTTTTTTTTGAGGATGCTTAGTTACCAAAGACAGGTGAATTTTGCCTGGGGTGATGTAAAGACTGGATGCAGGAGAAGTGCAGCACCATCCTTCCACCCTTTCTTTTCAATCTTTTCTAGTATGACAGAACCATTAAGATCAGTACAGGCAGCCCCTGTTCTTTGACTTGAACTTTATAGTCTGGATAGGAAGTTTATTTTCAGTTAAGTAGTTCTTTGGAAATGGTCATATTGTTTGTTTATTTTGTACAGGGCAATACATATGCATTTTTGCTTTTTTGAGGGAGGAGGCTGGAAAGAAGCAAAATTCATTTAACCACAAGGTTCTTTATATAATTTAGGAATCTGTTATGTTGTACATTTCCTGTGGTGTTCTTAGGGCAGAGAAGCTTAAGACATAATCCTTTTCTTTCAGTAGCAGTGCTTCAAGAAAGGAGCCAGAAAATTTAAACTGAGTGTGGATCTCAAAATATTGAGGTCTTCTGTATCTCTTGTGTTTGCATCTCACTGTTTTATTTAACACCGTGACTTGCTCAATTATTCTGGGAAGTATCAGTAGATGCCTTTTTGATTGAATATCACCGTATTACAAAAACAAAACCCAAAAACCACTACACAGTGATTGATTATTTTCTATTCCTCTCTTCTACCCCTTTCAAGCCAAATGATAAAAATTGTTCATGAATGTTAGACATTTAAGTTTTGATTCCCTGAAAACGAAAGGAAAAGTACAAAATAAGAAGCAGATCACATGGTAACTTGTTTTGTAAAATTGTACCTACAACTGAATCCCACATGTCATTTACTAATGACATCTTTTGAAACAATCTGAGCTACTCTAAAATTTGGATATATATTTTCCAGATAAGTTCCATGGTTTATGCACTTGAATCTCACTTAAAGTTTTTTGAATTCTGCGTGATTGTGCAATTTTTTGATATCACATCCTATGCTCCTGTTAAGGATTAAGAACAGCTGACCCTGACTTTCTTTGCATTGGAATTTAATCCCTTTTTAAAAAGAACACAGAAAGACCCGAAACACTCCAAATCTGTATCTCCTCCCACTAATGATAAAACCATCATAGACCCTACAAGATTTTATTTTCTCCCACGAATATAGAATAGCTAGAGTTTGGGCGCACCACATTTTCTGGAATTAAAAACTGTGTCCTCTCAAAACTGGAGATTGCACTTTTGACTGATAGTTCTCACTGTAGCTATCCGATGTTAGAAAATAATTGATCTATCATTCATACAGATTTTTTCAAATGTTTGCAACTTTCTTTTGCTGGCATTAAGTCACTTAGTTTAAATGTTGACTTTAATCCCAAATTTTATACCTTGTAGAAACTCATGAATCCAAGCAGATGGATGAGGAGTTTGCTTGTGATGCTAGTTGCCCTGACCCGTGTCAGAAACCGAAATCCTATAAGTACACCTGGGAAACAAACATTCTCATCTATCCAACTTGTTACTCTATCAGAAAGAAAAACATTCTTTTCAGTTTCAGATATACAAATTTATTCAAATCTTCATATCTTCTTGTCGCAATGGTGGGATTTTTTTTTTGTTTTCGTCTCTAGGGAAATTAATAGTCATTCTACTTTTAATTATTAAATGCTAGGTGCTTTCAAACCTTGGGGAATATGGTAACACATCCACAAAATATGTGCTATGAAGCTACTGTCCTGAACTGACTTGTACCTTGTGCTGTTGCTTGAGTGCTTAAGGATGCTGAACACACTGCAATCAACTTGCAGATTTTTTTACCAGACTATGAAAACCCTTGTTAGCCTACTCTGATTTACATCTCTTTTCTTCAAGGTATTGATGTAAGAAATTTGGGGCTCTAGTGTCAAAATTCACAGCCATATAGTTCTAATATTTGTTTGAGTTTCCCTGTATGTATAACAAACCTCAGAGAATGTTGTGTCTCACAGGCTGGCTGTACTGCAGTTTGCTCTTTTTAGTCTACAATACAGAGAGTTCAGAAATCTAAACTATGGTTACATTATTGTCAAATGGTCTTCAATTTCTTTTGTTGTTCTTACTTTTCTAGCACCAGTTCTAGCCAGGATTTTGGGCCTAATATAAACCACAAAAGATATCAGCATTGTTTGGAAGCTTATCTTCTGGTTTTGTGAAATCATATCATGACCAACATGATTTAAACATATGCCATATATAACATATGCATTACATTAATGCAAGAGTAAGGAAAATGATAAAAAGTATTTCTTCTTTCACCTGCAGAAATACGTTTTCACAACACTTTGTTGATGCTTTGTTGAGGTCAATGTATTATGACAATTTAATTTCTTTGGTCACTTGATGCTTCCTCAGAAATGTGGGAAAAAGTGCTTTTCAACAAAAGTTTGCAAAATGCAATTGGAGTTAATCCTCCCATGCACCAGTGACAGGAACTAAGAAAACACATATTTTAGTCTAGGTTGGAGGAGAAAATCTTCAAAGAAAAGGCAGGAAACAAAAGTTAGACCTTATTTGTCTTTTGCACAGAGGAAAAGAATAATCTGTCAGTATAATATGGTTACATTCATATATAACACACCTTTTGGCTTTTGCTTCTCTCATCACTTCTAACATTAGACAACTGATAAACAGTGGACTAATAGCTTCTGCTATAAATATAACATCTGTTTTCTCTAAAGGGAATATGAAGGTAAATATCAATGGACAAATATAGAATTAATAATCCTTTTGAATAAAATCCTGATTTAAGCTTAAGTGATGTTTGTTTTCTGCAGTGCAAATTGAGAGGCAATTCGCTGCTGCGTTCTGCATAACCTGCTAATTTCTATTTTGTTCCTCATCTAACCGAAGGTGGAATGTGCTTTGCATGCTTAATGGTATTAAATATTTTGTCTGCTTGGTAGGAACAGAGTTTACTCTCTAGCCGTTTCAGGGAAAATGTAGTTTTCTGACAAGGCCTTCAGACACGAATTTGCAGCTTATGCTCAGAGCTAACTTTCTCACAAGACTTTTGTTAAGCAACTTAACCAATATGTGGGTAGGTAGATAGCCTCATTACAGATAATAAAATATTCTGAATGTAACTTTTTTGAAATTAATTTATATACATTGTATACACTAAAACATCTATTTTTCTGTACCTATGATACATTGGTTTGAGAATTAATGTTTAGCTTTCTGCAGGAGTTCTTTTTAATGTTGAAGTGTCCAGCAATTTTAAATTCACTGTTTGCTTTGGTCTTGCTTAAATTAGATAAAGAGTAGAATAACATCTCTAAATTCAGATCAATTATGTTCATAAAGAGCTGCTAAAAGTAAAGAGACCATTATAAAAAGTAAGACTTTGAGGGAAAAAAAGAGCATATTTTTTTTATGCTAGAGATAAAAGCTTAATTTTAGAGATGGGAACCTGCTAAAGCAATGATGAAAAGTAAAGCTGTTTGAAAAAAATATTTAGAAAATTAGCTGTTACCCACTAGTGTCTTATCTCTAAGTTCTGAAAAACAAACAGATAAAATAAGGAACAACAACAAAAAAAAAACCACAAAAGCAAAAGCAAACAACTCCCCCAAGAAAACCCAAATAAACCAACTGAGCTTCCACCCCTGCCCATAAACAAAAGACACTAAAATTGTTGATATAAAATTTACTGAGGAGGAGCATAGTTGATATAAAATTTTCTGAGGAGGAGCATAGGCTAGGTAATTAATGAAATTATTCTAATTTAAATGAGTTTTAATGAAATAAATTGTGAAGATTTTATTATTTTTCTTGATCTTTTTCCTCATCATTGTGGGCCCTTCTACCTGCAACTCTAAAACTTCACATGACCTGACTCCAGATTTCTTCATACTTAGCTCAGGTATCAGTCTGTGAAAAATCACTTGTACCTGTAAAGGCTAAGCTGGAGCTTTGTTTGCTGTAAACATTATTCAAAATTCTCTGTTATTTTCAGTAGTGAAAAGGTGAAGGACTGTATTTGCATGCCAGAAGGTTAATAACTGAAGATGCATCTGAGGGTTGGGTATGCAAAAATATGGAAATATTCATGAGTTTTACTTTGCATAGAGCTGGTTGTCTACTATTGCTTATGCACTAAAGACAATTTAATGACAGCCCAAGCATACAACCAGACTGACTGACTTTTAATTATTCCTGGTGCCACTGACCTTAGTAGTGGAGATTTTTTAAATGGGCAAAAAAGATGCAGGTTTCCTGTATAACTCTGAGTTTCACAGGGTACAAAACAGTTTACAAACATGTTCATAAAAGGCATAAGGGTGGGAACATTTGATTAATTCCCAATGGACTATAGACTCTTAAGTAGGCCAGAGACAATCCAGGTGTGCTGTTTCAGGAGGCTGCTTTGTATACATTTATACTTACAGTGATTCCATACTGAATAATTTAATTAAACAAATCCTAATATCTCTGGGTAAGTTGTAAGTCACAGTAAATAATGATGTTAGCTTTAACCCTTTTCTCACTTTCAGTGGTTAAAGACAGAAGCTTGGAGAGTGATTTGGTTTATGTTATATACCACTTAAGAATAGCAATCCATCCAGCAGTGTCTCATAATAGTCATACAGTACATTGCATAATGATGCAATTCTTATGATATTTTTACTTCCAATATTTCCCAGGGACATTTAAAGATGTTCATTAAAAATTCCTCAAACCAAGAAAGTTTTGTTACTATTAATAGCCTAGGCCTTGTGGAATAGGATACTAGTTTGTAGTACTTGAAATTTGTAGCCATACCATGACCTTTCAGATTAATAAGTCATTGGCTACTCTAAAAACTGATCAATAGGTATCAGAAATTAAGTTCAGGTAAAAAGATACTTTGGATACTTTGGAAGATCTTGTAAAGTTCTGTCTGTCTGTGGGCATCCACATGTAGTTTTAGAAATGGCCCTGGTGATGCTCAAAGACTAATTCTTGATTCAGAACCAGAACAAAGAAGCAGATCACATTTCATGTCCATTGCTCTGAGCAAAGTAAGCTCCATAACAAAGCATTACCAGACACTTGTTCCTTACTTACTGAGCTCTAAAGAAAGGTTTGATATAAACTTCAAAACATGTAACCTTAATGCTTAAGGTTTGTGTGTGGAGACCACCAAATTAATATAATTTGTGACTTCACCTTGGAATGGGAAAAAGAGCTGCTGCATTTTCTTCCTTTCCAGCAGCAGCTGACGTTTTGAGCAACAATGGATTATCCCTATTGATGGTATGCAACTTGAAGAGGAATATGAAATATCCCAGGTGATCAATATGTGCTGCTCTAATCTTTTTGATTACAGCTGATCTTGAGCAATACTTGCAGAAAAGCTTCAGTGACACTTGGGGTCATTTGCTCATGAAGTTGAATGTGAATTTGACTGTCTCAAACTGTCCATCAAGGCTGTTGTGTGAAATGTCAGTCATGTGGAGAACCTGCCAGCTTCTGCAATATTGAAAATAGGTGGGACAGAAGAGGGTAAAAAAATTAAGCTTCTACTCCAGCCACCATTTAGTATATATATAAAGAGGCCCAAGAAATTTGGGGAGGACTAAAGTTAACTTGTTATCCTATAAAAGAGAAAAAGAAAGTAGCAGTATATGGTAGGTTTTCTTTAAACTGTATTCCAAACCAAGAAAACACAATAAAACATGCAAAAGGCAGAAAGTTTTTTGTTTGAACAACCCCAAATGTATCAAAGCCTGGTATGTTTGGAAAATACACCTGACAGGCAAGTATTTGCTTTCCCCATGAGAGAAGGTTTTATTTTGTAAACTCTTCACTGATTTCTTTCTGACTTAAGTACTTGAGAGCATGAGGGATACCCTACGTGGCTTTTTTCAGCAATCACCTGCGTTCCTGTCAACATGATCCCAAGTTTGGATAGAGGCATATCATACTGGGCAGCAGGGTTGTGAGACAGGGTGAAGATTGAAATTAAACTTGTGTCAGCCTGTGCTCAGCAGCACCTGCTTCCAAGTTTGATTTTTAAAGGGGTTGCCATTGAAGATCAGCTGCTTTGAAGTACCTCCTGCTTTTTGGCTTGCATCACTTTAAAAGTTAATTTGAAGCAGTGCATAAAATATTCCAGAATCTTGTGCTTATTTATTCCTACTCTTTGGGGAGACACAGGCTTGCGAATTAAACTTGGTATATTCTAGCATTCATTTTGGATTATAAAACTACCTGTGCTATATGGAAAGTGATGCTGTCTCAGCATAATAATACACTGCAATCCAAACCAGCCGCATTAATATTCCTATTGGTTGTCATTGGAGATATGCCAGTTCCCATATGTACTTACCCACATTTCAGAGTGCCCTTGCAATCTCATGACTACTTTTCAGAAGTGCTTGGTGGCTTATTCTTCCTCCTCAGTACACTACAGTGAAATTATGTATTCAAATTGGAAGAGAAAAATGTGTTTAAGCTAACTAGCATTTAACATACAGTACAAATTAAACCCAGATGATATGATTCTCTCCCTCACTCCCTAACATTTATCTTGGAATTCATATTTAAGGCAGGAGTCTTTTGCGTTACAATATTGAAATTTTTTATAACCATTTTTCCCCCTACACTTGACAGGCATTCTTGTATAACTAATGAGTTGGGTATACTGGTAATAGTTCAGATGTTGTGGTTTGTATTGTAAATTTTCTGTTTGTCTAGTGTAAAGAAAGCTGAATAGGACTTTTAGTTAGAGAGTCAGGGTTTTGGATATTTCTTGGCTATGATATTTTTTTCAGTGCTGATACAGATTAATTCACCTCTTTCACCTTCTGCTAGTGATTTATTATGGTTATTTTTAATTCAGAACACAATATAGACATTGCAGTCATTTGCCTTTTTGAATTTCAGTTATTCAGCTTTTGAGTTCTTCATTTCTGACATACACATATGGAGCTCTTTTTAGTAAAGTTTTTATTGGTGGCATGTTTATGTCTTAGATCTATCCTTCAGCAAAATTGTTGTCCTAGATTATAATTTTATAGGAAATCTTGACTGAAGATTTTAAAATGGGAGTGGTGAATTGTGGATTTGATATTTATTTAAAGGTGTGTTCCTCAGTGCACACTGGACCACATGATGTAAAAATCTTTCTTATTCAAAAGCATACTTAGTAAGTCACCATTACTTATATCTGATGAGTTATGGTTATCAGCATCCAAATATGTTTCATTTTTAGAATGACTGTACACACCACACCTTTTTAATTTGGCAAGGGCTTCTGGGAGACCCTCTGATGCAGTTCCAAATTATTCATAAAAACTACCTGTAATTATAAATGTATATTTTTCCCATTTCTTAGTATTTTCAGATAGTTTGTATGCATTCTAACCTACTGCTAGATACAAATATCAAGAAGACACAGATGAACTGCAGATTGTTGTTTTTTTTTCATCTACTTAGACTACTTTTATAAGATATGTCAGCAGCTTTACAGGTGACCTGTTTATTGATCAGAAAGCATTTGAACAGACTTCTATGAAGTGAAGCATCAAAGTATTTTACTCTGCTTTGCCCATCAACAATCATTGAAGTGACTGGTATAGTGAGGATAAACTTTAATAACCTGTGGGGGTTGATAAGAGAGTTTGTGTGTATATGGACTGCTTTGTGGTGCAGTCAACAGCTGTCCCTTCAAATAATGAGGTTCCTATTCCCCTCATTATAGACTAGTAAGTGGGAATTAAAGCAATTGTAGGCAAAATAGAAGATGAGCCTTTTTTAGTTTATCCAGCTTGATGGGTAGGAATAAAAATAAGCTAGAAATAGACTGTAAAACAGGAAAGAATGGGTAGATATATTTTCCTTGTTTTGTTAAGTGTGAACACCAGAAATATGAGAGTCTGCAGTTGATAAGACAAGAGATCCATCTCATCTGCTCTTTGGTTTCCAATAGCCAGGTGCCTGAGAAAACATGTAAGAATACAGCAAGTGCACAGCACACTTTTGTTTGAATGAGCTTTGAGTCCTGAGGAATATGAAAACTGGGGATTGAAGATGTTTTGCATTTGTGTTTAATGACATTAAATGGCCTTGATCCAATTATTAGAATCTTAAGAAGACTTGATTTGATGGACGTATGCTTGTTATTTCCCTCTCAGTAGGGAAGTCAGAGTAACAAATGTCATCATTCCTATGACAAAGTTATCAGTTCTTTTGATCTAAACAGAATAGAGTGGAGTGGAAGTGTCTTTTTGCTTCAGAAAGTTAACATTTAAATGGACCTAAGCTGCCTTGGACGTTAATATATCACTGAGACAAATGGTATGGAGGAGAGTTTATTCCTTTGCTGCTGTGATGCTGGCAGGAGAGTGTGCTCTGTAATTGATTAACAGGGCACAGTGCATTGACTTATATGGGGAAGGCTATTATATCTCAGTAACAGGAAGGTATATATGATTCTGGTAAGTAAAAAATTGAATTCTGCAGGAAGTAACTAAAACTGCTGGAAGAACAAAAGGTTTCTAAGGTTTTTTGTTTTTTTTTTTTTCTCGCTTAAATCTGTGATATAACAGTATTTCACATTCTGATGGAAGTTAAAATAGTGCAATATATTTAGTGAAACTTTCATACAGGGCTACAAATATTAGTTTACGTAAGCAGTCTTTTAGCATTTATTCTGTTGGACCTAAAGTCATGAGTTAATGAAAAGAGGTAATAACTTTTTTAATCTATTAATCTGAAATATGGTCCTTTCCCGTAATCCATATGCATTTATGGTGAATTTCTCATATTTTAAATCCTAAATGAGCAGGTAGATTGGGAGGTTTGGTTTTTTTAGAACAATGAGAAAGTGAGAATTTTTTTCTTACTTGGTATAGGAGAGGATTACAGTTCTAAAGAATTAAGGCAAATGCTATCAACTCGGGGTTTTTTCCTAGTCCCCACCACAGTATTGATGATAAATAAAATAAAGAAATAATATAAAATTTTTTACTAAGTCAAGCTTCTCTGTCTTATTATTTTGAATCTAAGAGTATGAATTAGTGAAACAGAAATAAGGCAGACCATTAATGATTAGGAGCTAATATTAATTCTAAATAAATTTTACATATTACCTTTTGTGCACCTTCAGTAATAGCCCAAATATAACAGCTGTCAAATTAAAAGGACGGGATTTTCTCAATAGCCACTAGAACCAGTAAAAGATCTGAAGTTAAGATGAGCTTATATTGTTGGCAGAGGTTTTTTTCATCTCTCATGTTTTTTATGAGCCCAGTGTCAAAAATCTCTTTATTTGTTTTAACATATAAAAATATGTTTATTTTTGTTGTTGAAATGAAGAATTTGCTTACATTTTTAAAATAACTTTTTAAAACTTTGTTTATGTTTTAAGATAGATCTTTTATTTAACATTCTTTTAGACTATAGTAATAAAGACTATACTTTTTTAGACTATAGTAATATAGTAGCTTCCCATTTTATTAGTATTAAATCAAATTGCACAAATTGAACACATTTTTTGTGACTAAGTTTTTACCATTCTATTATTTTCAGAAAGATGCAGATTTTTCTTCCCACCCTAGTTTGAAGCTATGGGTGGCAGAAAATTGTATAAACCTAACAATTTACTTTTCAAAATATATTTAAAAACCCTCAGGAAACAGAACAAAGTACATGTTCAATCTTAGCTTTCATTACTGATAAGAACATGTGGGTTTTTTCCTTAAGGGTAAATATAATGTAATATAAGCATATGAAAATGATACAAAAAGATTGTGTTATGTATTTTTAAAAACTTCTCATTGTGTGTTGTTCTGCTTTTAAATGTTCCATTCTGTTTTTACCTAGACAACAGAATTAATGGCAAATGCCTTCACGTCTCTAGCTAGGTAGCACAGAAAAAGAAGTGTCAGCACAAGCAGTTTGTGAGCTGAAAAGCTATTATGAGCTACAGAAAATAAACCAATAGATATAGAAATATTTCAGAAAAACTTTGTCAAGTAGTTCTGCATTTATATGATTATGGCACTTAGGACAAAAGCTAGCAGTTATGGCAGTCTGCTGCTCACTTCTGTTCTTAGCTCTAACCTTGTACCACTTTGACTTAAATAAAAGCAGCCTGGCACCCAGGATCTGAAAACACAGGTGTGAGCAGAGGTGGGTGCAGCCCCGGTGTGCTGCTGCAGGGATGTGGTGTGAGGAGCACCCAGCTGCAGGCTCCTCACCAAATGTTCTGGTCTGCTGCAGCCAGAGCAGAGGGAGGAGGAAATCAGCCTTTGTGGTATAAACAATAATGTTTCAAACCATTTATCTTCCCTTGTCAAAATTCCATCATTAAATACTGTGGTAGTGAGCTTAAAAGTCATTGGAATTACAAAGCAGCTGCCCTTTACTCTTGCTTGTGCGGATTTTTTTTTCCCTTAATGTTTGTAACTCAGAGATTTGTAAATGATGCTTATTTTCTTTGTTAAATGTCAAAATATTGATTCCTCAATGAATGTTCTTTTGTATTTCTGTACTTCATTTTGTATTCCTGTGAGAGTAATTTTATTTTTTACTATGTGAGACTGTACATTTTAGGAGAATTACATTATATATTACTTGATTCACTCAGAATCCTTTTTTATTTTTTCTCCTAAAGTTCTTTAAAAGGTAGAATTAATTTGGTCTCCATGTGTGATACAGTCTGATCAAACTACTCGATTTTAATTGTACCAAAACTAGGTGTTGTGGCTAAGCATTAAATATGCTGCTTATGCATATTTAGACCTATTGTAGACCACCTATGGTGACTTAATGCTTTCTAGATACATAAATTGAGGGTATTTCTACTTGCAGCAGAGACTGTGCTGCAATGCATGTGTTTAAAAAGATTATTTAGGCTTACTGGTGTAGGCTAAGACTTTTTTCAGTTTTACCTGTGATATAAATGAGTAATTTAAGCTACATATTTCTCCCATCTGTTGAAATACCCACAACAAAACTCACAAAAGGCAGTACATTAATTAAGTATTTGAAAAATCCTAAGCCATTTCTCTTCATTCTAATTTATATAATGCAAAAGAAGGAGATTTGATTTACAGTTTTTCTTCATTAGGAAGGCTAAGATACTGATTTTGGGTTTTTTCCATTTTAGATGCTAATACCAAGTTAATGTCCTTTATAGCAGGGTAAAATGGAAGTGAAGAACTCAAATGAATGTAGTGATTAGCTAGTATAGTTTCTTTTTCTTTTTACTGAATCTCTTGTATCTGATAATTCATAGGCATTAATTAATGTTCCCTAATTTATTTTCTTTTTTTTAATATCAGATTTATCAGCACTTCTTTTACAGAAATGAAAATGTGTATCTTATTTACTTCTTAGAAAGCTGTCATGATAATACTTTTCTTTAGCAGTAGTTTTTTGTGTCACTAAAAACATCCCAGTTATATCAGGGTAGGCTATTTTGTTCAACCACAGCATCCCTAAGGGAGGGTGATGGGTCATGGTTAGATATTACCATTGCCTTATTTTGTCAATGCTTGAAGCCTTTATTTTCTCATGTCAGAGTGTGTGTCTGTGGTTTTTTGTGGGTTTTCTTGTGGTTTTTGAGGTGAGTTTTTGTTTGTTTTGTTGGTTTGTGGTTGTAGGGGTTGTTTTGTTGAAAAGTTCTGATGTAGCTACATGCATTCCACATGTACAAAAATAACAAGGATTTGTTATCACCCAGAGGGAAAATAAAGGGCACATTGTCACTTAATACATATGAATAATTAAGAGCATAAAGTGAATCTATTTTCTTGTGTTTCAGAAAAGTGTGATGAACCTCTGGTCTCAGCACTACCGCATTCCTCCTTCAGCAGTTCATCATCCATGACAAGCAGCTATGTGCCAGGGTATGCCAAGTTAAACAAGCGAGGAGGTAAGGGACATTCTCAACCTTAATTTCTGGCTATTTCAAAAAGTGATTAATCATATTCTTAATGCAAAAATGTGTTTTATGTGGAATACTGTTGCTTACTTTTGTTTGAACAGACTGTTTTTTATGAACTGAATTAATTTCTTTCATTGTATGGGACAGTAATTTCACTGCAGGGAAAAGGGCACTGGTAGTAATGTGTAGCAGCATGGGCACATGCCTGATGTCAATGGACATCAGTACAGCTGCATTATTGACTTCACATGAAGGGGTATACCTGTCTTTGTTGGGTACTTGCAAGGTTCTTTTCTATCATCACAGGGACTTTGGCTTTTGCATGTATATCTGTAATGCAATGAGTATCTGTAACACTTTGTTCAGACATTAACAAAACCACCTCAGACTTAGTGGTTGGAAGAATGGGTGCATAAATTTGATGCCCTACCTGGTTTAATGAAACTGAGGCACCATCCCCTGTCCACAAACAGTGCTGGTACCACTGCCAGCTCTGCCAGTTGTCTGGAGGTCATCATGTAGGAAGGAATGAGCTGGGCCTAATGTCAAGCCAGGAAGCTTAATCTATAAGTGGGGAAGAATATATGGTGGGCCCAGGCATGATGGAGCCTACGATGTGGCTCAGTAGTACCTGGAGGCTGAAATGGGACCCCCAGGCTCACTGGCAGGATGAGTGGGCTCTCCACTGAGTAATGCAATTATGGCATTTTGGTTCTCTCAGAGCTCTGACACTGTTCTTGGTTTATTAGTCTGCAACTTCTCTGCATATTTGTGTTTTACAGGTGTAGAATTCTTGTTCTTTGATCTCTTTATTTCCTTCTTTATCTTTTTTGTTTGCTTGCTTTTCAGTTTTTTTTTTCTTTGCTCTCTAAAATCAGCTTTAGCCATGATGTGGAGTTACTTTCTTTTAACGACTAGTAATTGACGTAGTGAGTTACTTATAGTCTTGCTTCCTCTGATGTCAGCCTGTGCCTGTACATTTAATACCTCTGCTGGTATATACGGTTGTGGTCTTCTACCCTACATTTTTATAAAATACTAGTTTATTCTCTGCAGAAAAGGGATGATAGAAATATATTAAAATTGTTATACTGGTAAACCGTAGCCCATAAAATCACACAGCTAAGTTAAATGTAAAAGAAATCAGATTATGTTATTGGTTGTTAAAAAATTGCTATTGCAAGGGAGCTAAGCAGAAGCCAAAGATTAGCTTAGAGAAAATATGACTGATGAGCTCTAGTGCTACAGGCCTGCAGATCTGATGCAAAGCCTGTGGCCAGACAGGAGCATTGGCAATTTCTTTGGTTTTAGGCCTGCAGACCAGTAGATAACACGGTTTGCTGCTTCTGAATGAGAATAGATGTTGTTTTATGCTGGTCACAGGCATTTATTTCAGTGCTTCATGTATTTTGTTACAGGCCTTTTGTAGTTCTCAGGATTTCTGTGGCAGTGTGTTTGGATATGTGTTTTGGTAGGCTGTCAGGTCCCTTCAGTTGTGTCTTTAAATATTCATCAGATGAAAGGAATGGTGCTTCAACTCTAAAACACTGCCCATCGTTTGAGTTGAATTCTGTTGAATGACTATAGTTATGTCCATTTCTGTTCTATTCCCTGTTCTAAGTTTTTAAAAAGGCCACAAGAACCACTTTAATAAAATACAACTTAGCATCAGCTTTGCTGGGAGGATCTTCTTTTGTTTTTATATGAATATTTCTCCTTTTAGTTTACAAGAATACTTATTCTGTTCTAAGGGAAAGGCAGATTGACATTTGGAATTTAATTTTTTATTCTAATTATATTTACCTTTCCCTTTCTTACCCTTATAATCACTACAGTGCAGCTTCTTTTTATGACATTTCTTTACCAATATGGATCAGTGTTGTCATTAATCAAACACTTTATTTCCTCATTGAAAATTTAGTTGCATCTCTTTGTTAAACAGCATTTTCATCTCTTTGTTTAAATAGGAGCTTTGCTAGATTGTTATTATCCATCTTTTACTATCTGTGAAGCATAGCAAAAAATACTTTTCGAAACCGAGGCTCTATGTACGTGAACAAATATCTTTCTTCTAATCCTAGTGGCAGTAAAAGTACTGCAGAATTCAGTAGTGTGTTTAACACAGGAACTTGTCTGTCTGTGTTTATGCTTCTGCAAGTGATGGAATATAGCTCAGTTTTAATACTGAGCTATTTTACAACTTCACGAAATTACAGATATTGCTAATCAAACCAGTAATAAGGGAATCCAATTTTTTTTCTCTCCAAGGAGTCATTATCAGCTAATAGATTCCAAAATCAAATGTGCTATTTAAACCACACTGTGCTCAAGTCATTAAATGGAAAGAACTCCCCCTCCTCTAGCCCCAGACCCTTTAAATTAAAGAAATGCACATTTGAAAATTCTACTCTCCAACCCAATTATTTTCCTTTCCTGTTTTCATGGCACTTCACTCTAGACTGGCAAAACACTTTATTTAAATAGGTAGTGTATTTTATTCCATTGATTAAGACACTGATTCCCTGAACAGTCACATCATGTTTTTAAGAAGACTGGAGCTGTCACTATAGTTGTTGTGGTTCAGTTTCTTGCTATTAATGTTGCACTTGGAAGGATGCATGCCAAAAATAACTTAATATTTTCAGTAGTTTTTAGGAGGCTTCAAAAGCAGAAATATCCATGAATTTGCTCTAATGTTTGATAACACTTTATTTACAAATCCTATAACTAGTGATTTAGGCAAATAGAATTAAGTCTTTGTGGAAATTGATCTGGAAACTGCCAGGGTGTATTGTAGGGTGGGTTTCTGTGTCAGTTTGAGAAATATTTTGCATTTTCCACATCTGTCTACTTTGACCTCTGTAAACCTTCAACAACTTATGGGTTAGTATGTATACTTATTTCAAAGGAAATGCAGATTTGATGGACAGAAATTTGATTAGAAACATTAACCAAATCAATTTACATTATGATTCTTCTTCTGCATTGTTACTTTTTCCTGTTCTGAATGTTATTTCTTCTTAAGCAAGGAGAAGTATCCTATATTTTTTTTAGGTGGAGATGGCCCCCGTTTCCACCTCAATTATTATTATTGGGTGGGGGTGAAAAAGGTTATTTTCCATTATAGGAGAAATTACTTATTGTAGAAACAAATATTTAGTGGTTACCTACAGGTCTGTCAGAGTCTTGCAAATTTGTACCAATACATATAGAAATTTCCATGTTTTCACAATTTCCATGTCAGTGAGTAAGAATCTTCGATTTATATAATCATTACAACTGTGATGGCTCTTATCACAGTTGCAATAATTACTCATTATCACAAAGAGCCAAAAACTTGGGAGTACAATGCAAGTCTGCATTTTATACTGGCTCTCTCATTCACGGGCCCCCAAAGTCTGTCTCATGGTCCCCTCACGGTCCCCTCCTTCTTCTGCCTTCTTGGGCACTTTTAATCATAGCAGCTGATAAAAGCAACCAAAATACTTTCAGTTTATTATCATGGAAAGAAGTAGGGAAATTGTAGACAAATTTATTGCTTTTCTTTGTGAACAACTATACTACTACTAGATATACTACTACTTATCAACAGATTTAACTAGAGTTGATGCTGGGCAAAGCAAGTGTTGCTGTTCTCATCAGGCCTGCAAAGACAGGGGGGTGAAGATCTTTTGAAATTCAGCTGTGACAAAATTTCTGTGGAGAGAGAAGGATGCAATGAATTTCGTAATGAATGTAGATTGGGCAAAGGTAGTGTGGTGGCTCCTGAATTATGTTAAAGGGTTATAAGCAAAGACCTGTACTTAAAAATGTAAACAGTACTGAATTAGCAACTGTTCAGACAAAGCTGGATGTAGTCAGTTTCTATCAAATTATCTTTTTGGTAGTAGGATAATATTTCATTTTAAACAGCTAAGTCTTAGTGCTCTACTGTATCATAGTGTTTAGCATATTTTTCATTTTAGTTTTAAAGTTATCTGTGTGCTGTTTAGTGCTAGTATAACAAAGGTACAGATTATTTTTGAAATGTCTGTAATTTATGTGAGGGGAAAAAGCAGTTCCTTCCATTTTTGTCATACCTCTTCTTCCACAGAAGTAGCTAAAGTGGCATCAGAGAAAAGGAGAGCTTTCAGCTGCTTAATTCTACAGCTTTTTAAAATCTGTCCTCAGTAACTTTTTGATATGTGATGTCAAGGTGATAAGGTCTAACTTCTTATGACCTGCCATTGATAGGATCAATGGACTGCATCACATCACGAGAAGGATTCTTAGCACACATTTGATATAATGAATTATCAATCTTCCTTTAAATGTTTCCCAAGCTATTGGACCTTATACTTCTCAGTAGTACGAGAATTAATGCTGCCTATCATCCATCTTGTACCATTTTAATTCAGGGAAGAAATTCTACATTATTTCAACATAATGTAATGTTACATAATATAATTGGAAGCTACTTGAAACTGAGTAGAGTCTCAGAACTTCAGAAGTAATCCCAGCAGACAGTGAAATTATGAAGGTCATAATGAATTTCTGGATATGCGGAAATTATCTTTTGCACAGTGGAATAAAAAGAGGAAATCTGGTACCCAGGGGTTCTGTTTTAAGTCCAGTATTAGCAGGGAATCTGTTTTAAGTCCAGTGTTAGAAGCAGCAATGAAATTGATAACGTGATATGAAAGGAAGTATCTGTAGAGCAATCAATGTTCAAAAAGCTGTAGTTCTAGCACCACTGTGTAATGTGTATCTAAGCTTTCAGGTTACCTTTCAATCAGTGTGCTGACCTTGGCCTGTTATCAGAGTTATTAATGTGACTATAAAAAAGCATCAGAAATTTTAAGTGTTGGCATAGGTGTAATTGTGACAGGGTTATTTTTTTTTTTTTCCTCAGTGGAGTTTTAAATTCTGCCTTCTGTGTGGAAGATGCAAGAATTTATTTCTAATGGGATATGATTATTTTATTCTTCATACCATTTTTAGTAAATCAATTGGATCATCAATCTATGGCAATGGTTCTATGAAAAAAAAAGTAAAAATACTTATTAGTCTTTGAAGGATTTTAGGAACACCTAGCTTATGCTCTTTTTACCTTCACTTTTAATATCTCCAGTACTATAATGAATATCACTACTTCTCCAATTGTTTATTATTACTGCATAATGGAATATGAGAAGAATTTTAAGAATTTTATGTAGTTTTCCTTTCAGCAAAGTGAATGTGAAAGGGTCAGTTAGCATCAGCCTGGATTGTGTGAGCAGTCTGGGATTGTACCTTCACAGGACTTGCCAGGTATTTAGTTTTGGTATGAATATTAAAGCAAGGAGGTGCTCCCTCTGAACGAACATTTGTCCAAATGAACAGTTAGCATGCACACTGCAGATCATCACTTTAAATACTGCAATCTCCTTGTGTTGACAAGGACACCTTTGAGCTGATAAAGAATACCTGTACACAACACAACTCATTGTATTTTGACTAAAATCGTCTTAGAAAAAGGTTATGGATTTGCCAGTGGTTTGGAAGTTCACTATCCAGGTTACAGTATATATTGTCTTTTGTAAGTAGACAAGATCCTGAAAGTAATGAACAGAGTAGCATAAGAGAAGTGTTAAAATCATGAGAGAGTAGTATAATCCACTTAGCTTTTGTATGTCTGTAAGAGAATTCTTGCTGGGCTAAATCACCAAACTATGGTTGCCTTTTAAAAAGTAAATAAACTGTAGTTCTCTTTCTGTAAATATGTGCTTTAGATAAACAAAAGTTTTACAGTCCACTTCAATAAGCTTGCTAAAGCCATCTCATGAACAGTGTAGATCAAACTAGGTTTTCAGAAGTCAGGACAAATTGATAGCCTTTATTTATTAAATATTTACTTATCCAGTTAAAAAAATGGAAAGTTACTTATAGTTGAAAATGAAAAAAAACTCTACTGGTTCACTTATTAATAGACCCCAAAACACATGTTTGTGCATGACATAACATTATTTGTGTTGCACACAGTATAAACAGTATTTCTGGAATGCTTCAGAGAGAATACAAGCAACTGATGTTTTGTATTGGTGGAGTTCTCTATGTTTTTTGAGGTTTCTTGGTTTTGTGTTTAAATTTTTTTTAATTCATTTCAAGACATGGCTCCTTTAGGAGCTCCATTACCTGTGAGAGTAAATGAAAACCTTTTCATTTTATTAACATATCCTTTTGGTAGTACCCATAATAAATATTTTGTGTAGCACTAGCTTCCATGTCTGAAGTTTTTTTTCTTTTAAAATCCATTAAAAACTTGGGTTCATCTCATTGTTTCCATCTAAAAAAAAAGTAACATTTTTTCTGTCTTTATCTGCCTTACTTCCTACCATATAATCAGTTTTATTTATTCTTCATGTTCAAAATAAATAGTTATGCACCCCATTTTGATTTGTAGTGTAATCCACAACCCATCTCAGCTTCCTATAAACACTTATATCCACCTTTAGAAGGCAACTGTGATTGTCACTTGGTTGACCTCAGAAGTTGTTTTCTGTGTTTTCACTATCTGGCCTAAATATTTTTCATAAATACTTATTATTTGTAGGAGTTCTTAAAATGACAAATGAACATATTTGCAGTAGCTCATTCCTCTGAAAAAACATTCAAAAATTCATTGCAAGAAGATAGTGAATTTTGTGAAGATGCAGGAAAAAGAAGCATCCCAATGAGGAAAGAAAAGTGCCAGTATATATCCAGGACAGACTCATGCATTGAAAAAATAAGTTTAGAAAGGAAAGACATCACTCTTTTCATTGCAAACACAATCCAATAAGCGAAGTCTGTAGAGAGTGAAGCGCAAGTAATTGCATTAAAAAAGGCATCATTAGCTTATGTTAATTTACCATATCCTGATGAATATGGAGAGCATGACCGTTTTTTCCAGTTCATAACTAATTTGTTAATTAAAGTGTTCAGAATACCTAATTGGCTTATTTCATACATGTGTAGATGGAAAGGATGGAAAAAATAACATTGTGCTCTCCAACTTTATATATTTTTCTTACAGCAATCATTTGTAGAGGCAGCAGTTCCAAGCACAGCTAGAGACATAAGGCAAATGGGCAGCTTTCTTGGGCAACAGGGATGGGGACAGCAGATCACCCTGACTTTACTGAGCAGCTAGCTTCTTTCAGACAAAATTCAGCTTAGTTCATTAATTGTTTCTCATGGCAATGGGCAGCTGGGTTTGGCAGGAGTGTGGCTGTGCTGGTGGCAGAGAGGAGGCAGTCTCACAGAGAACGAGACTGAATCCATATATCACAAATATGCTTTTCCCATATCCTTAGGGTACCAGCGCTGCTCTGGCTGTTTATTCCCAGAGTAGCCAAATTCTGAGCTTTCAGCTACTTTGAGAGTTTAATTTGACAGTTTCTCAAACAGCTTTGGTACATTAAGTAAATAGATAAGAAATTTCTTTTGGTGTTCTTACTGGCTTCATCTTGAAAATGCACTCCTGATTAGCTCTCCTGCTCTGCTCAGAATACTGTCATGGTTTAAGCCAAGCTAGAAATTAAACCTGTGAAAAAAGGTTTGGGGGACCCTGTAGCAACCTTCCAGTACCTGAAGGGAGCCTACAAGAAAGGTAGATTGAGACTTTTTGCAAGAGAACATAATGACAGAACAAAGGGGAAATATGTCTAATCTGGAAGAATGTTTATATTGCATATTAAGGAAAAATTCTTTACTGTGAAGGTGATGAGGGAATAGAACAGATTACCCTGAGAAGTTGCAAATGTCCCATCCCTGGAAGTGTATAAGGCCAGGTTGGATGGAGCGCTGAGCAGTGAAAGGTGCCCCTGAACATGACAGGAAGCTTGGGAACTCTATGATCTTTAAGGTCCCTTCCAATCCAAAGTATTCTGTGATTCTATATAAAAAACTGGCACACTACAATTAAATTAATAAAATAAATGGAGATTTGTCTGAAAAATGCATCGTAATGGCATATTAGAGTTCAGCTAGATGCCCCCTGAAACCAGTATGTCACAAGGAACTTGTCTACACCTGAGTTGGCACACGGAACAAGCAAGTTGGAAAATTTCATGTTCCTCAGACAATGGGGCTACTTTGCTTGCACAGAACAGTGGGAACATGCAGGATTAAAAAAAACCTCAAAAACTCAATATAGGAAATCTTGGCCAACCTCTTTTCATAGGTGATATATACTTAAAACCAGCAGAGACTGAGAGTTTAGATATCCTAGATTTGGTTTTATCTACAGATACTTCAGACATATATGCAGAGCTGTGTAAGTACAGAGCTCTGGAATTAAGGAAAAGATGTGTAGTGAGGGTACACAAGATGCACTGTCAACTTTTCCCAAGGTCAGTGTCTCCTGCCAGATGCTATGAGTGTTTCACCCTCTCCTGCACACAAAGCGCAGGTTTTCCTTACACAGATGGGTGTAGTGCAACTGATAGATTGCTGCTTTGAGCATTTGAGCCAGAGCATTGCCTTTCCCAAATAAGTCATAAACAAGCATAAATGCTGGTAGAAATGGGAGCTATTTTGGCTACTATTATAACCTCCCACTACACTTATATGCTGAAAGAGAGAAAAGAAATAATGTGATAAAATGAGGCTATTTGTTGTAGGATGGGAGAGTGCAGCTATTATTCATGTTTCAGCTTTCACAATGAGCTTATTCACAAGAAAATCTGAGGTACACAGAGACAGAACATTAATACTTGTTTTTCTGTATGAAAGTTACTACATAAGTCACAAAAAATATCTCTGGATCTGGAATAGTCTGGTTTAGCATCCAGTCATAGATGTGTTTGTGGTTTCTCTTTGTTTTTTCTCACTTAGATGAAACTAATTTTTAACTCTTTTTTGTGTGTAAGACTCACTTTAACATTGATGAAAATGGGCCCCATTTGAAGAAGTATATAAACTTTTACTGAGCAAAATAATTTTCTTTAGAAAGCTTCAGCTTTATACAGACCTTCTACAGTGAAGTAAAAGTGGAAATGGAAGGGATATATGACAGTTCAGGAGTGTTGTATAGATCTTCCTCAGAGCTTTTTGAGCAAGAGAAAATATTTGCTGAGAGAGAGAGAGAGAATAATTTTTCTTTATTAAGTTATCACTGTAGCTGAGTTTTGAGAAACCTCCTGTAGACATGCTGTTTACAAACAGAGGAGGCTGGTGGGAGATGTGGTGGTCGGAGGCTGTCTAGGGTACAGTGAGCAGGAAATAGTAAAGTTCTTAATATTTGGTGAACTTTAGCAAAAACTCAGGGGAAAAAAAAGAGGGTGTATCACCTTTGGAAAAAGGGGCAAGCAACTCACAAAGTGTTTGGGATGTTGTTAAGTCATGTAAATAGAAAATTAGAGAGGTGAAAGCTCAATTAGAGCTTAACCTTGCCAGTTCTATGAAGGTTAATAAAAAAATGCTTTTATAAATATATTGATAGCAAAAGGAGGAGTGAGGAAAACTTTCATTCTTTATTGGACACCAGGGGGATATAGTTACCAGAGATGAAGAAAAGGCTGAGGTACTTATTACCTTTGCCTCAGTTTTCAACAATAAGAGACATCATCCTCTGGACAACAGGGCTTCTGAGCTTGTGGATGAGACAGGGAACATAATAACTCCCCTGTAATCCAGGAGGAAGTAATTACTGACATGCTGAGACACTTACATGCTTGTAAGTCAATGGGAGCAGGTGGGACCCATCTCATTAACCACATGTCCTTTTGGTATTACCCATAATAAATATTTTGTGTAGCACTTACTTCCATCTCTGAGTTAGTTGTTTTTTTTTCTTTTATAATCCATAAAGAACTAGGCTCATGAGGGAGCTGTCGGAAGAGCTCGCGGAGCCACTGTCCATTATTTATCATCAGTCCTAGCTCACTTGGGAGGTCCCAGATGAATGGAAGCTGGCCAATGGGACACCATTGGCCATATATATAAGATGTAAGATGTAAGATATAAGAGAGATATAAGGAGGGATAAAAGGGAGATCTTGGAAACTACAGGCCTGTCAGCCTGACCTTAGTGTCTGGCAAAGGTATGGAACAGATGATCTTGAGTACAATCACACAGAACCTACAGGACAACCTAATCCAGACAGCACGGATTTAGGGTGGCCAGGTCCTGTCTGACCAACCTCATCTCCTTTTATGATCAGGTGACCTGCTGGTGTATGTGGGGAAGGCTGTGGATATTGTCTACCTGGACTTCAGCAAAGCCTTTTACACCATGTCCCACAGCATATTCCTGGAGAAGCTGGCAGCCCATGGCTTGGACAGGAGCACTCTTTGCTGGGTTAGGAACTGGCTGGATGGCTGGGCCCACGGAGTGGTGGTGAATGATGCTGCATCTGGCTGGCAGCCTGTCACCAGTGGTGTCCCTCAAGAATCTGTGTTGGGGCTGGTTTCATTTGACATCTTTACTGATTATTTAGATGAAGGGATTTAATCTACCATTAGCAAATTTGCAATTTACACCAAACTGAGAGTGTCAATCTGCTGGAGGGTAGAAGGGCTCGGCAAAGGGACCTGGACAGGCTGGATAGATGGGCAACAACATGAAGTTTAATAAGTCCAAGTGCTGAGTCCTGCATTTTGTCCACAATAACCCCCTGCAGCGTTATAGGCTGGGCATGGGGTGGCTGGACAGTGCCCAGGCAGAAAGGGACCTGGGGGTGCTGATTGATGGCAGACTGAACATGAGCCATCAGTGTGCCCTGGTGGCAAAAAAGGCCAATGGAATCCTGGCCTGTAAAAGTGTGGCCAGCAGGTCCAGGGAAGTGTTTCTTCCTCTGTACTCAGCACTGATGAGGCCACATTTAGAGTGCTGCCTCCAGTTCTGGACCCTCCAGTTAAGGAAGGATGCTGAGATGCTCAAACATGTCCAGAGTAGGGCTATAAGGCTGGTGAAGAATCTGGAACACAAGTCCTGTGAGAAACAGCTGAAGGAGCTGGGCCTGTTTAGGCTGGAGAAGAGGAGGCTCAAGGGTGACCTTGTCACTCTCTCCAGCTGCCTGAAAGGAGGCAGTAGCCAAGTGGAGATCAGTCTCTCCTCTCAGGTAACCGGTGAGAGGATAAGAGCCCACACTTTAGGGCTGAACATTAAGAAGTAGTTGTTCACAAAAAGGGATAATTGGGTATTGGAATAGGCTTCCCAGGGAAATGGTGGAGTCATGGCACAGCCCCAGTGGTATTTAAAATTGGATGTGGCACTTAGTGCTATCATCTAGTTGACAAGGTTTTGTTGGGTGATAGGTTGGACTTGATGACATCAAAGAACTTTTACAACCTAGTTTATTTTGTGATTGTCAGGTGACTACAACACTACAAGGTGATAAACTGTTGGTGTAATTAAGAAATGGTTTAGTTATGCTGACACAAATAGATGACATAGATATTGCTATAGATAAAATAAAGTTATGCTTTCTTTGTTGTTCTCTGCATGAAGATTTGTTGTGCAGGATTTCAGCTAAGGACCAAGCAATGCTCAGAAAAAAAATTTAATAGTGATTTATCTCTTTCCTCCTGCTATCTGCACTGGTTTTTGTCTTTTGAAATGATGCATTTTTGGCTCTGGTATATAGTGCACATAGGAAAATATTATTCTATATTGAACATCTTTGGGAGTTTATCAGCCAGCTAAGAAACAAATGAACATCAACAATGAACTAATTTCTTTCAGAGACCTAAACTTTTCTGACTGTTTGTAGGACAGATTTTTATTTCTTTTAGGACAGATGAATAAAGAATAAAGAATAAAAAGAATATAAATTCTTTATTACAAAATTTGTTTGAATGGTCAATTTTCCAAACACTCAATGTTAGATAAATTGTCTCTGCTGTGAATCATGGCTCTGTGTAATGTGATAAGCAATGGAGAAAAAGAATTAAAAGTTAGCTTGCTTAAAATCTGCTTTGTGAAAAGTTATCTTTTAGATGTCTTTGCTTTTCAGTATTGACTACCATCAAATTTAGCATTCCTGCTGGGCTTTTAGAAACTCAGCCCCCAGTGAGATAATTTTGCTTTAGTTAAGAAAGTTGTCAGAAATTATTTGATTTTTGTAAGGATCAAAGGGTCTTCTGGTATTTAAAAATAGGCACTTGATCATGGCTGTAATTACATAATATTTATTGATCGGGAATAAGTTATCTTCTAGGTATTCCTGTCTTCCTTGTTTTTCCTAGTATAGACTGGATGATGCTACAATGACCCAGTTTTGAAGGAATAATCAAGTGACATTGAGTAATGCTGTAAAAAAATAAGTAAACAAGATTATTACTTAGTGAAACAGGGCAGTGTGCTTTGGCTGAGATGGAAAGCTTGAATATTGCACAGTGCTGTACTGAGACAACTTCAGCTGACATTCTGTCAAATGTAGAACATATTAGAAACTGAATGTTTCCTTTAATAAACAAGCCAAAATGGTTAATATATGCAGTGGGAGATGGTACTTGAACTGCTTTGCTTTCTTCAGTATCAAGAAGTTGTCTGTTTCCTATGGTAGAGAATAAAATCCCCAACGAAAGCCAGTGCCGGAATATTTGATTTGCTGACTTAAGAAGCTGGTCAGCAACATCCCCCATAACACATTTTGAATATATTGAGGTGATTGTTTCTTACACATATTAGTTGCCAGGTGCGATTTTTTTCTGGGGGAGGGGAGGGGGAGATGTTCTTTCTTTTATAATTGTGATTAACTAATTTCTAAATTAGGCTAAAGTGGTGCTCAGCTATCAAGAAGAAAAAGTTGAATGCTAAGTTTAAAAAATATCAGGTTTTGAGAGATCAGAGAAGCTGTTAATTATGAGTCTAATTATTATGAGCAACCTCTAAAAGTTGCTTTAACAAACTTTTAGTTTCTAGATGAAACCAAATTCTGCATATTATACGTGAAATATATGATGTTAAGCGCAGTGGTGTTGATGGCTTAGCTTTTTCCTTATCTTGAAACAGCAAATAATATGTAATTCATCCAAAGCAATAACCAACACATTGACCAGCAATGGCCGTTCAGTGAGCCATGTCCACAATCATCTGGAAAGCAGTTCCATACCTGGGGATCAAAGCAGAGACACCAAAAACTGGGTAGCAATTGGCAAAAAATATTTTTAAACATTTCAGTTCTCAGGTGTCCACTAGATTTGAATTAAGGAATTATATTGAACCGTTCACAAGGAATGTTTTTTTCTGTAGTTGGATCAGAGGCTGGAGCACTTTACTTATAAATAGGTGGCAATGGGCACCCTTTGAGAAAAAGCTGCTAGTTTACCAGCTCACTAGGTGTGATATGGCAATTCCTGTGCTCTTATCTTGTTCCCTTACAGCTAGTCCCTCCATGAGGCTGGAGTCACAATGACAAGGTTTGCTGGGAAAATCTACAGGCTTATCCAATTTTATGGATGATTGCAACACTTTCAGCCTCTGAGACTCATCTACAAAGGCGAGGAAGTTTAAAAGAACAGGGGAAGTTGATGGCAAATAAGAAAAAAGGCAAGGGAGACCTCAAAATAAATTGATTTAACCTATAAGCATAAGTCCAGATCTTATTGAAAAAGAAGAATTTGGTTTATGATATAAAATGTACAAACAAATTCCTATGATAGCAGAAATAAGGAAATGACATAATTCTTTGGTTTGACAAGAGCATTAGGTGTTATCAGAATCATTAAGCCATATCATTTCTAGTCACCTGAAAAGAGGTGTTCCCTTTTCTCTCCATCTTCTATTCCCTGAAAAGAGAAGTTTTCTCATTTTAAGGTCTTTGTCAATGGCAAGCTTTTCTTTTTCTTGTTTAGAAGGTTGCCACATTTTTTGGCTGGTGCATAACAGTAAAAATAGATTGTCTCTATAGTCTAACATGCCTCATGAAACACAGCTGAAATCTTAGCTATAAAACTGCTTACAACTATTTCAGAGACTTACCATATATCACATTACAAGCAAGTAAATTGAAGGCTGTAATCATGGCTTTTATCTTGCAAATTTGCCCTAAGAACTTTAAAGAGGTCTAAATATTACAGCTAAGGAACAAGATGCTGCTCATCAGAGTAATAAAAAGCATTGTGAGATTTCAGCCTTCTGTCAAGTTCCCAGAATGTGTTACAGAAAGTAATTTAATTATGTACTTTATTATCTATAACAGTTAAAAATGGACTGGTTTATTTCCAAAATTTTCAATTAAATATAGGCATTATTTTTTCGTAACACTGGAAGCTATTGTTAGTATTTTGCAGAAAGCCTTTGTCCAGCAGAGGTGGTACTATTAAGTATTTTGCTTTCTCCTTGTGTATCAGACAAATGCTGTTAATTCCATCTCATGATACAGAAGTATGCAAAAGCCATAATAGTGTCCCAAAAGATGTTGATAGTATAATTTAAAATATGATGGTTATCTGGAAATATAATATAGGCTGCTTTTATGGGCAATTTTAAGCTATCAACAGTGCCAACCAAAGAAAATAATTTTGAATGTGTTGAATGTGGAGTCTATAAAAGATTTAATTTAAAAAATTATGCCTAGATTTAGTTTTCTTGTTGATTAATAGTAGTAGTACTAGTAAGTATTGACAGAGTTTTAAATAATCAGTATATGCAACTTTATGACAAAATTTTGTTTGAAATATGCTCCCACTTCCTACTTCACTCAAAAGAATATTAAAGATTTTAAAGATGAAAAAATTGAAAGTGTTCTGGAAAATTGAATAGGAATGAGCTAAACTGTAAACGATTATATGAAATTGGAAAGAGGAGAAAAGATCAATTTGTAAATGTATATTAGAGAACTGAGCCCCTAAATTTTGTTAATTTTCAAGGCAAGTCTAGAGCACTAATTCCTTTGTGTTCTTAATGTTAATGGAGAAAGTGTCAGTCTTTAAAATTTACATGGAAAACATAAGGTAGGAATAGCATGCATTCAGATCTGTTCAAACAAAGCTACATTGATATGCAATGGCTACAGAGCTAATTCAGAAAACTGCTCTCAACAAATTAGGACACATTTTAAAGTGTAGCTGTCACAGCACTGTCTGGTTCTAATTGAAAGGATTCGTTGCACTGCAGATAGTGCAAGTGAAGGAAGATTATGTAAAAAACAGGATCATTTGTGTTTGTTCCTAAAGGGACCCTCAGGCCAGAGAGTTCGTAAATGTCTTTCCTGGATTTTATTAAGCTAATGTACCATGTCTGAATTTGATTTCCTTTTATTCCTAGAGGGATTATATTGTTCTTTTTAACTATGTTTGCTTGAAAGTATATAATGTGCTTCTACAATGTAGAGTTGAGCATCTGAGCATCAAATTTCCTTCGCCAGATAAATAGATAAAGCTGTAAAATGTTCATCAATTTATCTAAAATTTCCTTTGAAAGAAGAGGTCATGCCAAATAAAAGAGGTAAAGTCCAAATGACAAATCTAGCCTTTTATAACCATTATCCCCATATAAAAAGGATTTTTCATTAATTTTTTTGGTCTTTGTTGGTGATTTGGCAAAGTCAATTAAAATCCCTGGAAGTGCCCAGTAATTCATTTAATAGCAAAATAAAGTTTGGATATGGGCAGAGATGGGGAGAGTACATTAAGACACTTTCACTTTGTAGATAGAAAAAATGAAATCCCTTCTCTGGATGAGGAACTCAAGGACTTCCACTTTTCCAGTGTTTGTTCCCATGGAAAGGATTCTTTCATAAGTGAGAAGATTTTAGCAGCTTGTTTGCATTTGACGCTGGGTGGTAATTTAACTTCACCAAAAAGGACATTTTTGATCTATTGTAATACTGGTACCTTCTGTGTCACAGCCATTTCCATGACTTCAAATTACATCAACAGGTATTCACGGCTAATGGGAAGTGACATCACATCACAAATAGAGAGATGACCAAGAAAAGTTTTAAAAGGTTGTAACACAGTAAAAAACTCATGGCTGTGGCAGATGCACTATTAAGTTTGTGACAGTATACAGTGATCACCAGCCTGATTAAAAATATGTTTAATAAAAATTGTTATGTTTTTGGAATTCTGGAATGTACATGGAGATTTTGCAGATGCTCAGTTCCTGAGGCTTGTCACTTCAGAAACTCAGCTTTAATGTTGAAGAAACTTGTCACTACAGATCTGGCATGATCGAGAGCAACACAATATGTTCTGACTTGCATGTAATCCTTCAGCAGATGAGTGTAGCTCCAGGGATGTTGACATGACACAAGCTACTGTTTTAGATCATTTTCCATGGTGTGTGGCAATGCTAGCCTTAAACATGAATTTGTCAGGCACAGTTGTACAAAGCAGGAGAAAACTGGTGGCAACTAAAACTATTTCAGTTACTGTGGATTCAAGGAGTTTTATAATAAGAGCTAGGAACGTTAAAATGTAGTCTGTGATCCAAACATGCATTGTGCCAGGAGAGATGTAACTGAGAACTTGAAGTCTATAAATAAAGATGGGTAGAAACCTTAGACCCTGAGGAATGTTGTGTCCAGAATACTTCACATTGTTTTGCTGATTAAGAATCAAGTATGATTTTTTTTTTCCTTCCGGGTCTTTGATGAAGACTATTAAATCACAGTTATCTTGGCTTTCAGATTTTTAAGCAAGTTTGTAAACCCCACACTTAATCTTACATGTTGCTGATCTCATTATCTGGTTCCACAAGACGCATTTGTGTCTCCTCTAAGGTCATTGTGCAGATAATGACACTACTTAATGCTGTAAGCACAATATTCAGAATTTTAGACCTCGTACCAAAATATTGATAAAGATAGCAAAATGGTGTTTCATCTGTTATAGGGCAAGCTGAACCAACTCTTATTTTTTTGACCATAGTATTTTTGCACTTATGCAAGCAAATGATAGCCAAAGGAAAATGATATATTTTCTAGTCCCCTTTGGGACATGATGTGACATTTTCTAGTCCCATCATTGTGTAACTACTGGTAAATGTTTTGTGATAAACTTTGCTTTGCTATATTAGAATTTTTCTTCTGCAAATCCATGGCATTAATCCATAACTTCCTTTACAAGACAAGAGTTTGAAAGCCAATTTTCTAATTTTCTGCTCTTTTTGTGCCTATTTCTACTTCTTCCAGAATGAATTCAAGAAATTCACTGTATGTTTCTCAGTCTCCATGAGCTCATGGCGGTTTTTGTGTATTTTTGGGGGTTTTGTGGGGCAACCTTATTACTTCTCAAAAGTACCTATTCAGAAAATAGTGAAGATTGTTGACCATTATATATCAGGCAGGAAAATATGAAAATTGAAGAAGTCCACTTCTATGGCAGTAAGATTTCCCAACATCAAAATTTTAAAGGAATATAAAGTGATATAATGAATAAGCAGAGGTCAATCTCATATGGAAAATCAATGTATTATCCTGATGTAGATAATAGGTACTAGTGATGATTATGCAATACAGAGAAGTTTTTCTAAAGGTAAAATAAAAAAGCAAGCGTGCAAAATCCTGAAAATTTATTACTGAGTTGCTTTCTAGAGAACAAATACTACTTAGTCTGGCAAATTTAGCAATAGAATTTCAGGAAAGATTTGTAGGAAATTTTTAGTGAGTAGGGCCCTTCCTTTATGATCTTAATGATGTGAAATACCTTAGCCTGTGTAAGACAGCTGGATCATACAATATTTCCTTATCTCACCTCTTTTCAAGGCTGAACAAGGCCTGGTCATTCAGTCTCTCTTCACAGGATGAATGCTCCAGTTCCCTCCCTTTTTGGTCTCCTCCACTGAGTTTAGGGTAGCACAGGAAAATTACAGCCCCCCACTTGAATGGGAAAATGGTGTCGGGGATTAGAAAACAAAAGCTACAAAAACAAGAGACATCAAGAGGAGGAGAAAACCAGAGCAAAGAGATACCTCTCAAGTGATGCACAGAAATACATATAGACTGGGAAAGTAGAGCTGGGCCTATCATTGAGACATTGTGTGTCAGGGTCCAAGGACAAGCTGGCGAGGGGTGAAATTGTGTCAGGAATGTATTATAATCCACAAAATTACAATGAGAAAGTGGGTTCATTTTGCCCTGATTTTTAAAAGTGTTAAGTTTTCTTTTATAGTTCTTTTGAAAGTTTTAAATCTTTCATAAAACTTCTTTAGCCTTCTGATAATGTTTAAATATTTGAGAGTCAGAGTTCCCACACAATTTCATGTATAAATAGAATAGTTTACATAGTTCTCTGTGGGTGGAGAGAAATGATTGATTGATCTTTGGACCAGTGTGGTTGGAGAGGTGGTAATTCCATCCTCCAATCCACGGTCACCTTTGGAATTCTATAAATACCAGATGTTTGAATAAAATTGTCTCTTTTTCTCTTTTGAACTTACGAAGCTTCCATGTACTCATGTCAAATAGTGGCAGGTTCTGTATTCTTTGAACAAATTAAGAACATCTCCAGATTGGATACCCTCATTCTCATGCAAAACTTTAATCTCTGACACCTGCTGGAAGGGCGGCACAGTGGGATGCAGCCAAGCCAGTTTTCTGGAGCGTGTCAGGAGTAACTTCATGATATATTATACATTTTGATAGATCAAATTAATATATGTTACAGACATAAATGTTTTTACTGGAGTAACATTTGTAACAAATTTTCTTTGTAAAATCTGTGGCAAATAAAATTCTGTTTTCCAAATGATATTTGCTTCTAGTAATAAGAAAAAATAAATTCATTGTAGTAATAAAAAATAAAAGAGAAAAATAGTGAAGCATCTTCATAAGCATTGGCTAGATCTTGTAAGTGACTGATTTTTTGGTTCTTAATTAGCATTACCAAACCACAAGCTAAATTATGGAATAAGATGCTTTTAAACCAACAATTAAAAGGCACATTTTTTTCTCTTTCATTCATTTAAAAACCTGTATTAAAATCTGTATTCTAACCATAATAGATAGAATTATCATATCTTGCTTTCTCTTCTTAAGCCATGTGGTTTTGCCTGTTTAAAACATTTTTATAGCACAATAATCATAGGATTCAATTTTTACAGAAGTAGTGATTTAGCTACTTTAGTGCTTTAGAAGCTCTTACTGCATACTTATTTCCTGGGCTTCTGCCATTAGGAAAATCCCTCTGTCTTCAGTAGGAATCATATCTGTTGTCACAGGCTCCTAGCCGGGTAATAATTAGCATTGACTCCATGATTCACAGAAGGCTCATCAATCACTTTATAATTCTACACTTATTAAGAAACCCATTGCTTTTATAGACAGTCATGATACAGGTGGACCTAATTGGTCCTCCAGTCTGAAGACCATCACCATTGTCCAAATAAGAAACCACCCTTTGGTAAACAAATCTCCATAACACATTCCACATTTTCACAACAGCAGGTGCAGCAAGTGAAGATAAGAATTGTTTAGCATTCTTTTCTCTGATCTTCTCACAGGATGAAGCCTGGAAAAGTGTTGGTCTCTGTGGCCAGGGAGCTGCTGCCACATGTGTCCATCTAACTGAAAGCAGAGAAATACTAACTGTCTGTGATAAGTGGCTTTCTGCAATATAAAAGTGAATCAGGAGAGCATGTCAAGGCTGTCATACAGTGACATGGATGTTTCTGGACAATTTAGCTTAAGCTCCAGTACCCTTTCCATGTCCAGGTTCAGCAGATGGAAATTTCCTTGAAGACTGTTAGTAAGACTTGTTTGTTTCAGCAATGCAGGAAGAACCAAGAGCTTTACTCAGGAAGAGAATGATGTAACTTCTGTAAGGTCAGAGCAGCAAGCTCTGTGGGGATGGAACCCTGGGTTGTGCATTTATGGTGAAATAGAAGAAATTACTAGCTTTAGCAATACAGCCTTCCTCAGAAAGTTTCAGAATACTGTTTATTTTCTCAGTTGTCTTTGCAAATGATGTGTTACAGCAGCTTGCATGCACACAAACTAAAGTTATTTTTATCCTCAATTAGGTCTTTTCTTGCCTGGGCATTGCTACTGCCAAGTTAGATGAATACTTTTTTTGAATACTTTTTTGTAGCTGCGGCTGTTTCTTCCTCAGCCAACTGCTGCTCACAACCAACAGAAATTACTTAGGTCCAATCTAAAGTCTAGGTGCTTGAGATGGTGGGATTTTTTGCTTTTGTTGAGGGAGTGGGTATATTCAGTTAGTTCAGACATGCAAAAGTTCATTTTTCTTCTCAGCAGTGTTGAAAAAAAATGCATTCAGAACAAGTATTTCAATCTGTAGCCTGAAGAGCTTAAATGAAGAGTGTGGAAGCTGCAGAGAGATTAATTTCTGCCTAGGGAGCTATGTCTTCTTAAGAGTGTTAGAGGGCTAACAGAGGCAGGGAGAGAAGTGGGGAGGATTCAGGACGCCTGAAGTTAAATCCTGCTTTGAATCCTCCCCCAGACTATGTATGTTGAACCCTCCTACTGTAAAGCCAACATTTCCATATTCTCATCCCTTCTGTGGGTTGAAATTTTAAAAAGAAGGGCTGGAGTGTGCATTTGGGGCTTTTAATTTATTATAGTGTAATTTTTGAAATGCTCTGCTGAATGAACTTTGAGTTCTCATTAATTTATATTGAATAAAAATCCTAGCAGAATTTCTTACCCTGATTAGTGTCTAAAATGTATCAAATTAGTTAATCCCATGAGGGTAAATTAACATTTGATGCCACTGATAAGAGCATTGATACTTTTATTAGTGTTCTAACTATTCTGCTGGCTTTTTTTTCCCCCTCTCCTATAGTCTCATGTGATTATAATGATTTTTGTATACAGTGCTATGTTTTGGCTTCAAGGAGTATAAAATCATTAGGGAATCCTCATTGTTTATTAGTAGTTTACCATAGACTTCAGGCAAAGTGCTGCCCTAAAAGTTGAATTCTACTGTAGCATAATTCTATCTTGAAATGAACATATTATTTTACAAATTAAAATAAAGAAGAAAATTATTCCTCTGATGTTGTTGTAACTCTGCACATGATATTAATAAATGTTTTGCTATTAGCAAAATAAAAGGCATAATATGTTCTTTCATCACCAAAATGGATGCAATACAAAGTAATTTTTAAAAATAGAATATATTTTCTTAATGGGGAGAAAGGATAAGGATCTCAGCACTGCTTGCAATAGATGCATTAAAGAAAAATATTATCTTTTAACTTTGCTAAAACAGAAAATGTCACATATGCCTTGAATTAGCTGTATATTAGATTTCAAAAATCATCTCTCAATATTTCACAATTCTGTGCTCCTGCTTCTTGAAAGAAAGGCAGAAAAATTAAATACATGTACTAGGACAGATTGAGCAGTAGTGGTAGCTTATATTCATGTATGGCAATGGTGCTATCAGAGCTCGTGTTATATCTTGAGCAAGGTGTGATTTGCAGAAGCACTTGGAAACAGTGTCCAAGCAATGAGGCAGAGAGGGAAGAGTCCTGTTCTTTTCTCAGGACTGATTGATTGACACAAATAAGAGGGTAGTATATCTCCCTCTAATTGTTAACTTTATAGGCAATGTGCATATGGAAAAGGCTCAAAAAACTATTTCTGGCTATTCAGAAAATTTCAATTGCAATGGCTGATCTAATTTTTTACTTTCAATAATTTTGTTCCTTTTTATGAAAATTCATTAGCTTCACTTATAATTTTTTTTTGTAGAAAATTATCAAAATGCACAGTGATTTTGCCACTCAAGAAGGAAAGAATATTTCAGAATGCTTAATTAGCAATTTTGATCTTTGAGAAATCACCACCATTTGGGTTGAGACCATCTTCTCATAAATTCCCGTAAAATGGGAATTTAGGTTTCAAATTTTGAGCAGATGGAAAAGTGTATAGAGGAAAATCACGTTTCGCCTGGATAGGAAACACTAGGGAAGAATCTTCAGTCTGAATATATCCCTGAATGGATTTTTTCCTGCCAATCTCAAAAGAAGAACCTTATGAAAACCAAGCAAACTAAAAGCCCCAAACCACACCAACTGCACTACAAAAAAACAAATTGGTAGAAATGTAAAAAAAGTAACAAGAGGAAAAAGTGTGCAGTCTTCAGATTCTGTAGCAGTCCAGGAGCTGAGACCAAGTGGGTGTTGCAAGCATCAAGAGCAGCCAGCAAAGATTGACTGTTGACAATCATTAAGGGAGCTGGATTTCAGAACTACTTTATTTACTCTCTGGAGCCAGATAGGTTTTTTGTTGTTGTTGGGGTTTTTTAGGTTGGTTTTTTTTTTGTTTGTATGTTTTGTTTTTCCCTACTTGCTGGGCTAAATCTCTTGAGGGCCTGAAAGAGCTGGAGGGAGTACACCAGGAGCAGGGCATTTCAAGGGAGATTTTTTTGTCAGAGACAGAGACCAGGAGATTTGCCGTTAAAAGACATAGATAGAAAACAGACAGTGAGTAGAATGAAGTAAAAATGTGGCTTCTATTTGTTCACAGAGAGCATTTCACTAGTGTTTGCACACCACAAGAACTGAATATACTGTATATATACTGAAGCAGAAACTATGTTATACGAATGGCAGAAACTATATTCCCTATAGGATCTCACACAGCGAGCATCTGTAAGACTGGAGGTTCAGCTTTTATCTTTTATGGCTGAAGACTTATCACAGAACAAGATATGTAAGCCAGAATTACATCATTTAATCATCTTGCATGTGCAATCATTTGAGGGAAAAATATTAATCAAGATAAGCTAGAACACAATGATATAGCTTTCAGTAATTCAGCTTTGGCTTCTATCAATTTGTGGGCTCAACTGATGGGAACAGGAGTTGACTTAGGTGACTAAAATCCTTAGGCAACTCATTGCTATTGAAATGTTATAAATCAGGGGCTGGAATACCTTAATTCCTCTTTTTCTGGCATCTCTACTAAGGAAGGATTACAGCAATTGCAAGAAACTGCACTAATGAACTTGTATTTTAAAGTGATGTAAATGCTATTCAATCACAGTCAGTAAAACCTTGCTATTTATGATCTGGCCATCATTTATATCTTGGATAATAATCTACTAATCAGGGCTCAATTGCTCAGCACAGACACTGCAGAGGTAGTGTTTGCTCTCCATTAACTAGATGCTTGCTATTTCTTGCCAGAGATATGACCTGACTTGTCAGGAAAACCCCAGTGCTGCAATGCATAAACATACAATAAGAGATTTGTGTCATGGTACTTGCAAAGGTGATGTGAGGAAAGGGAGATCTCTCTACTCTCTACTTCATCTTTTGTAAGCCACTGTGGTTATTTTGTATACAAGGGATTTGCATGGGTGTAGTGATCCATTGCCTTGCCTCAACTTTCTGACCAAAAAACGAGAAAACACCTCATGGAGAAGAAGCTGTTTGACGCCTTGAATACAGATGATGTGCACAGAATATTTAAATCTTGTCCCAGTTTTGTTTAAGATTCCATTAGGATGCAGTTGTGAATGAGCTTTTTTTTTGCATATGTAATTAGAAAGCAGAGCAGATGGGAAAGGCATAGTTTAAAGTGATGTGTTCATTAAAATAACCAAAGCTGCAAAGTATTTGTTCCCCAACAGTGAATTCAGGATATGAGACTCCTTAGGTTTCTGACCTTTTTTCCTCCACTTTGAGTATGACAACTGTGAATGACAACAATGAGATCTCTTTTGCATCAAATTTTTGTTAGATATCACCACTGTTCCTTAGGGCAGATTGACTATTCATTCCCTCCTATGTGATGTGTGCTCAGTTAAGATATACTAGGAAGCAGTGGGTACTAGGAAGCAGACAATACATCAAGGGATTTATTTTAATTGCATTTACTGTAAAAAAGATCTATTGAGATTTAAAAAATAATATAGTGATTTTAATGTTCTGTTTAAAAAGATCTATGTGGACTGTATCCTGATAACTACTGTTATCCCTTGGGTTATTTCTACTTTTAACTTTCATGTTTTTAAATGAAAATGAAATAATTTTAAGAAATAAAATTAGGTTGTTTTTTTTTTCATATATGGACCCTGTCTACTTTTTTACTAGAAGGCAAGTCTTCTAAAATTAGTCTAACATTGTTCAAAAAATATTTGCTGCAGTGAATAAGGGCTGATCCTTACTCTCCTCCACCAAAATAGAATAAAAATAGTTGTTTTACATAGTTTAAAAATTAAAACCATACACCCTTTATAGGATTGTTAGCACTTTTCAGCTGCTAACAAGGAAGGCTAATTTGAGAAAAGAATAGTGGATTTTTCCTATGTTTTACCCCTGCAAAATGAGTTTTATTAGATATATTTTATAGTAAGAGAGTCAGAGCTTACTGTCTCCTAATTCTTTCTGCCCATCTAGAAAGAGCGTAGAGTTTTAACTCATGGAGAACTAGGTCAAAGGTTGGATGTCATTTGCCAGTTTCTAGTAAATATGGTTTGATTTGAGGTAAATTCTAATGGTGAATTCTAGAGAAGAAGATATCTAGTTGTCATTTTTGTTCTCTTTTTCTCTCATGCTGCTATTTTCTCAGTATTTTTTATCTTTTAAATATCAACCTTTGCTTCTCTTGAAGCTGAATGTTCATTACTTGCCTATTACTGGTGTTTTGCATGGTCTTGTCTGCAAATGCATCCCTGCTGTTATGTGCTAAAAAGAAGAGCTTTTCAAAAATGCCAAAGCAAATCCCTACCCTGAAGATAAGGAATGGATTATAAATCCAAATTTAGCTAGAACAGAAGATGGATACAAGAAATAAACAAATGCATGCTGTTTATGATAAAGAAAAAAGTGTTTGTCCATGCAAGTATCAGGAAGAGATTGTTTCAATTAGAAGTGAAGCCCTGTAAGAAGCTGAAGTAACTTTGTTGGAGGACTCTATCACGTACATGGTAAATGTGACCCTCCTTCAAAGCAGCCTGAATGTGAAGTCTGTAATCATCCAGGTTTTCTGTATGAGCATAACTTTTCCCAATGTGACTAGATCCACTGTAGTTTTCCAGGACTGAAAAGGACCTTAAAGATCATGTAGTTTCAACAATTTCTACGAGAGCAGAAAGCCATCCTCAACCTGACCTTGAACACTGCCAGGAATGGGGCATCCACAGCCTCTCTGGGTAACTTGCTGTAGTGTCTCACCAGTCTCACAGTAAAGAATTTTTTCCTCATGTCTAGCCTAAGTCTGCTCTCTCTCAGTTTGAAGCCATTCCCCCTTTCCCTGTCACTACACATCCTTAGAAAAAAGTCTCTCTCCATCTTTCTTGTTGGTTTCCTTCAGGCACAGGATGACTACAAGAAGTTCATCCAAAGCCTTCTCTTTTCAAGGCTGAACAATCCCAATTTTCTCATCCTGACTAGAGAAGATATGCTTCAGCCCTTAGAGTGCCTTGTGACTTTCTCTGGACTTATTCCAATAATTCCTCACTCTACCTTTTTGGGGGGCCTCACAGCTGGAAGCATTTTATTTTCTCTGAGTAATGTCTTTATCTACACTGTATTATAAAATGGGCAGAGGAAGACAAGGCAAAAATGAAAACGTCCATTGATGTCCTGCTTAACTACAATAGTGACAAAGAATGCAGGTAGATTTATGCTATTTAGGAGTTTGTGTCTCTTATATTGTTTTCTAGGTACTGTAGAAAATGGCTGCCCATATTTTCTCTGAAGTGCAGTAAATGAATGATCTCAGTATTTCAAAGGTTTCTTTTTGGTCTTGATTTATCTTTTATGTAGCAGAATGACAAGCAATGTCTTGGAAAATAGCAAGGTGTCAAACGGTATTGATTTCATGCTATGGCAGTGACCTAGAAAGTGCTATTTCTCATTGACAGATTATGTTGTGGTTTTCCCATAAAAACAAGATGATTCAAGCTCTAGGAATGTTTCAGGTTATTATTACATAATTATTAAAAAACCATATTTTTTTTCCTTGCTGAAAGGTTATAGAATTGTTCTATGATTAGTTAAATAATTTCCTGAATTGTAACTACCCCAAAAACATACATCTTACATCTATAATTTGCTTTCTAATGATATTTCTGAGTAAGAATCCTCTTTTTTAATTCATGTCATTGCAACTTTTTTATTACTGATATGGAAGGAGTAAAATACTAGACTTGCTGCAGTACTGGCATTTTTAATTTTGTGATTTGAAATAGGGAGTGATGAACAAGTGAAACTAAAACAAGAATGGATTCTTCCTGTGCAAATTAGTGTTTCCAGTTTTCATCATGAATGGAAATTAGAGTCCCAGGTTTCAAAAGAATTATTTCTAAGTGAAACAGAAGAGATTTTCCAAAAATCATCAGTGTCCCCTTCTTATAGAGCTGTAAATTCAGTATCATATGGTAGTTCAAATAAAAATATAAAATCTGAGAGCCTACCTCAGCTTTGCTATTTACTGAAAATTCATCATGGAGAATGATGAGAAAGTAAGGCTAACTCATCATGTTGTGTCCTAAATGGGAGGTAGCTCACTCCCCAACTTTGAATAGGGAGCTGAAATGTGTTATTAATTCAAAGGAAGAAATTAGACATGAACAAATAGGCCCATGTTGAGCATAAAATTCTTTATACTCCTTGAAATATATTGTGCACATGTCATTCAGAAATAAACTAAGTTTTTCATGCTGTTTTCTGTTCCACAGAATGAGCCTGTGGAATAAAATGTGATAAAAAAATGAAAAGAATTGGAATACTTATAAGTTCATATTATAAGTTCATATTTATATTTATAATAATAATGAAAAAAATTAAGCCTTTGAATTTCAACTTTGTTAGTAATGAAGCTAGTACTGTTTGTGAGCAATCATTATGATTTGGTGTAAAATCATTAAAAAATTCTACTTTTACAAGTTCTTGGCATTCTGAATATAGTTTTATGTCTTTTCCATAAGACAAGTCATGTATTTTTCAGTAGCTTGGTCAGTCTGCAGTAGGAGCAGATCAAATGGCTTCTTTAAAAAATAACACTTTATGAAATCTTTCATAGCCTCCTTTAACGGAATGCTCTGGCTGACTGCAGATTAAATTTGTAGGCTTTTATGCACAGGAAAGATTCTTGGATACTCAAAGATATTTGGGCCACATGCTCAGTGATGACTTTACTGTTGCTGAACTTGGAGTTCCCTGTTGACGAAATTTCATGTACAGTCATTCTTGCTCAAGTTTAAATGAGTTGCCCTGTGTGTGTGCTGTAGAGTGTATGTGGTACTCACTTGATTCATGTCACTGAGTCATTTTAACTGCTGATTGTGCAAATGTGTTTAATCCCATTAAATTCTGGAACAGCATAAAAATAAAAATAGGAAGCAGGTACTGTTTGCAATCAAATTCATTGCACTGTTATTACCTAAAAGCTCCTTAAATGCTCCTTACCTTTTTAAGGAAAGTTAATTGTATTATATGCATGTGTTTAGTATCTTTAAAACAATTTTTTAGTTCTAATCTCCTCCTAATTTGTAAGTCTATTGATTTCACAGTATATTGCGCTATTTCTCGTTAAAAGACAGTAGATGAAATAAAGGGAACATTGTAGGAAAAAACATTCATCCAGTGCCTATTTTTCTGCCATAATAAAAAGCGCAAATAATAAATGTAATAAAATTCAGGATATAGCACATAACTATTAAAAATGAACAATTTACACCAAGGTGTGAATAATAACTCTGAATAGCAGTTACTCAACAATATTAGTACATCACTCTAGTTTCAGTATGAGGTAATGCTCCCTGTAATCTACTAACATGGTGTTATTTTTCTCCTTCACTAAATATAATTCATTATTCTTTCATAATGTATTGGCCATAAAGTTCTGTTTATTTCAAAAACAATGCAATATTGTGGAAATTTGGTTTGATTTCTGAATTCCTCACTCCTCCAAAAATGCAGAATATGTAATTAAAAGTAACTCCTCTATTCCCAATCTAGTATCAAACCAAATTCTGGATTCCAATGAAGAAGCAGGGTTTTATTCAGCAAAATATTTAATGATATGAAGAACTGTGAGCCTATGCACATTAATGGGGATGTGAGATTTTTGTATCTACTTAGATTGAATGGAGATACAAATGTACTTAAATTCCTCCAGTTAATTCAGGGTGTTTTCAAGATTTCACCGTGGGGAGATTTGTATTTAATCCAACATTTTCATAACTTATTTATAGCATGTACTTGAAATATTTTGAAGGAGAAAAAAGGATCCTTTAACCACTAAAGGTTACATGTATCAGCAACAAAATGAACAAAGTAGTCATCTCTCCAAATTGCACAGCTTGGTGAATCAAAGTGGAAGAGGACAAATTTAATTGATGCTCACAGGCTGCTTCTGATGACTGGCTGATGGCTGCCCTGCCTGCTCAGGCTGACCACCATTCCTTTGCCATGCTGATCTGCTAAGCAGCACATTCAGCTGTAACATAACATGTTTCTCCTTCATCCTTTTGACTATTTATTTCTTTACTTGCTTGGAAAAGCCAGAAGGGAAACCTGAAACTGAGATATAGGATAATATTGTTTGCTGCTCCTTGCAACATTAACTAAAAGTCTTGTCTCTTGCTTATTAGAAATGGTTATAAGGCAGTCTGTCTTGCAAAACTTGTGTTTGCATCTCATGGCCTAGATGTGACTGTTGTGTCACATCTCTCTAACCTTTCTTAGGCATGATGTAAGAAATACTTTCTAACTCTTCTTACATAAGAAACAACTGAGGAAAGGAATGCTAGCACTTCATTTTTACAAATTTTTCAAAGGATTTGTAGGTAATGACTCTTTGAAACATAGTTGAAATTTACAATGACTGATTATCAACTACAGAAGGCCAAAGCCTTGTCTAAGTAATATGAATGTACTAAATAAAAAAAAAGCCATTTCTTCTTATGCTTGAAAGCCTTTTCCTTTAAATGTGCTTAACAAGAATCTCCTGGTCTATTGTAAATCTCCTGCATTATGGTAAAAACCATAATATCTATTCTAACCTTCATAGCATTGTAGTATGTCACACTTTTTCAACAATTGCTTTGATGAAGGAAATTTTATTAATTGGCTGGTAAAATTTGTCTTTCATAAAAATTTTTAAAATGCTCATATTTGAACTTTATTTTTTTTTGGTAGCCACAAAAGGGTTTTTTAAAAAAGATGGCTTTTGTATAGTGCCAGCTTCTTATCTTTTGCACACCATCAATCACAGATATGTCAGTTTAATGGGGATATTAGGATAGGGAGAGAAGTCATCACCTCTGCTATTAGGACAAATATGTAGAGCTAACTTCCAGTCTCCATGCATAGTAGTTATGAGGAAGCTGCATTCTGTTTTGAATGATCAGTCTCTGCAAAACTAGATCAAGTTTGAATTTGGGAATGTGTGGGAATATTTTTCCTGAGAGTTCTCTTCAGAAAGGTTGTTTTTTGGGATTTAGTTGTTTTAAATAGCATTTAACTATTCCCTACAGCTAAAATATCCTGTTTATTCTCCTGGGTAGACTAAGGAGAAAGCATCTATTGTAAATCTTGAGAATTTTAACAAATTAGTTGTCATTGGTGTAGTGCTACACTTTTAATTACAATGAAAGGCAACCACATAAGGCATCCTCCTGTTGATATGATGACATTAAAATATCCAATGACCTGCAAATGTTAACACCTGTAGCAACTGAATGAGTTTTAGGGTTGTCTAAGACTGAGGCAATGCTGCCGCCTAATGATGGGAGTATATAAGATGCAGTATAGCAATGTTGCTTGTTTGGCAAGCAGGCAAGGCTTGTGACATCAATTGAAGACTATAAGTGAAATTAAAAGCAATAAAAATCGGCCCATGGACTAGACTACATGATTTGATGGTGTGCCAAGACATTTATTTCTCAAAGCTAAAAGCAAAATAAAACCCCTGTAAATCACATCAAGTCTGCAAACATTTTCTTTTCTGTGTATTAATGTCTGTTATGATTATAAAGAGAATGATACTCCACTTTTTCCCTATTTTGATAAATGAGGTTTTTTATTTCATGTATTTCCTAATGCTTACCATTATAATAGTTATATCATTATAATATCTTTCTGAAAAATTTTATTATTCTCTGAAGAATCCTAATACAGTTTTCCCCTAAATATTTTTATTTCAGAATGAGAAATTGCATTAATGTCTCAATACAACATTGATCTATGCATCAGTGGCCTTCTTTATTTAGAACAGTGTAATGTAATCTAGTGGCTGAGAAGAATATTAATAGTATTACTGTCAAGTTAATTCATAGACCCATAAAGAGCAATAACACTTGTGTAAGGCATCTGCCAATGTAATCTGTGACAGCTTGTACAACCAGCAGATCAAAACTGAATCTAGCCCTGCAGTACCTGCTCCTTTCTCAATTCTTCTGGTGTATCTTTCAGTTTGTGCTCTATAGTGAAACATAAAAAAGCAGAGAACTTGCTCTTATTTCCTCACTTTTTATCTATATTATCTCTTCAACTTGAAATGTTAATGAAAAAGCATAGAAAATTAAAAAAAATTAATGATTTAATGATAACAAAGGAATTCATGTAAAATTGGTCAACCCTTGAGAAATTATAATTTGGCAAAAAGTAATAAACTGTAATTAAAACATTATGAAGGCATTGATTGGTTAGCAGGCATCCCATTAAATCATTATAATTATATTAAAAATATTATTAGGGCAATAGATTTAATGTACTTAAAGCCTGTGCTAACATTTGCTCTGGTTTTTTTGTTTTTGTGTGTTTGGTTTTTTTGTTTGTTTTTGGGGGTTTTTTTGTTTGTTTTTTAATGGGAACTCAAAGCATGAGTCTTTTGTATGTGTTCAAATTTTTTATATATTCTATTCCTCTCAGCTGGGCTGACTTCCAGCAATCAGCATCTTCACAATGAGTTCACATCAAAGCCACGGCCTGAGATCTAAATCTCCCTTCTGCTTCTTCACAACAGGTGCAGGAGGTTGGTCTCCATCAGACAGTGATCATTACCAATGGCTGCAAGTGGATTTTGGGAACAGGAAGCAGATCAGTGCTATTGCAACTCAAGGCAGGTACAGCAGCTCTGACTGGGTCACTCAATATCGGATGCTCTATAGCGATACAGGGAGAAACTGGAAACCATACCACCAAGATGGAAACATCTGGGTAAGTAATTGCTATGAAATGGAGGTGTGTGCTGTAATGATGTTTATTGTCAGTGATTTTTTTTTTTTTGAGTTCTATTACTTGTACAACCCTTCAGTGTTTATATCAGGACAGAACAGAGCTTTGCTCAAAACACAGTTATTTAGGATGCAGCTGCTGTCAGGAGGGCTATCCCCAGACTAGAAAACTCATTTTGTAATGAGAGTATTTAGCAGAACATGTAAATTTGTTTTTGGTCGCTGGTATTGCTCAATGGATCTCTTATGCTTTGTCTCGCCTTTTAACTAATTTCATGGCATGAGATAAAATAGTGGTTTTGAAAAGTCTTCTGTTAAAATTTTGGAAGATAATTTCTCCTTGTGAGTACATGTGCTGGAGAGCAATTTTATCATGTATATAGTGTTTTCCATACTGGTGCTACAGGGATGTGTTTGTTTTAGCTGGGATGGCTATGAGAATTTTCTTCACAGTAGCTAATATGGGGATGTGTTTTGGATTTTGCTGGGGAGAGCGTTGCTCATTCAGGGATGTTTTCCTTATTGCTGAGCAGTGCTTGCACAGCCTGAAGGCCTTTTCTACTTCTCACCCTTCTCCAGCAAGTAGGCTGTGGGTGCACAAGGAACTGTGAGAGGGCACAGCCAGGACAGCTGACTCCAACTGACCACTGGGATATCCCTTGCCATAAGGGGTCACGCTCAGCATGTAATAATGGGGGAAGGAGGAAGAGGGCATATTTGGAGTGATGATATTTGTTGTTCCAAGTCACCGTTACATGTGATGGAGTCCTGTTTTCCTTGGGATGGCAAGAAAGCTGCCTGTCCATGAGAAGTGGTGGATGGGTTCCTTTATGACTTTGCTTGAATGTGGCTTTTGCTTTACCTATGAAACTGCCTGTATCTCAACCCATGAGTTTTCTCATTTTTCCTGTTTTCTCCCTCATCCCACCATGGGGGAGTGAGTGAACAGCTGTGTGTTGCTTAGCTGCGGGCTGGGGTTAAACCATGACAATGGGTATTTATGCTATAAGAATTTTAGGAAAAAGCGTATAATTTGGCTTTGTTTTTTACATTTTTTTCATGGATAAACTGCTAATTTCATTCTTGCTGAAAACACTAGCCTTCCATTCTTCTGACAAAAAAATGATAGCTATTACTTAACATGCCTATACTCATAACATTTCTTTCAGATGGTATTCTTTCTCAAAAGTATACTTTGAAAACAGAAAAACATTATTCTTTCTGAAACCAAATTAAGCGATTAGCTATTATGTCAAACCAGACAAGATTTAACACCGTGATATTTTAGATTCACATTTTTGCCAGGTGCTTCTTTTATTAAGGTTTGTTATTAAAAATGAATGTCAAATGTAGAGCATAAGGTGAATGATTTTTATCTGTATAAGAGAAACTCAGTTAATATGTGGAGAGTGTAGAAACAGTCATTTTTTATTACAGTATTGATTTATTGAAAAAATCTCTTCCATGTGCCAGATGGGATTCTGAAATAGGGAGAATTTAAAGCTAGGGAGGTAGACAACCTTGAAGAGAAAAAATACTGGATTTTGTTTAGGTTCCTTAGAACTTGGATATGAATATGATTCATCAGGGTAGGGGACAACTTATGCTTAAGCTTGATGAATATAAAAATTTCTCTTTTAAGGCCACTTACTGTAAACACTAAATGCTATAAATATTTTTTTATATCTACTCTAAATGTATAAAAGCTTCTCCAACAACTACTGTTGAAATCACTAAGAATGGGAAAGAGCTTTGCAGCTGACTGAGTGAATAATATATAAAGCAGAAGAGTTAGGCTGAGGAAAAATATGTTCCTAATAACTTTTGGTGATGCCTAGTTTGGTTGATTTAGTTACAACTGTGACTCTGTTTTCAAAGCATACTAGCTTTCAGAGTGAGGGCTTTGCAGCAAGTCTTTATTCTTATACTGTCACTTAATACAAAAATATTGATAGCTCCTTCATGCAAGAGCATTTCCTTTTTGTCTTTATTAGCACTTATGTATACCTGGTGGATTCAGGGGAATGCTACTGGTCTGTTACTGACCATTGACATCACTTGCAAAAGACATGCAGGTCTGCTGTTTTTATTTGGCATGTTGTCTTTAGTTATATGTTAGCAAGCTGGTTGCTACAACACTGCTATTGTTCATGTGCTAAAATTTGTATCCAATATTAGAAAAGCAGATTGAAAAATAAATGCTACCTTATCCCTGATTTCTTCTAAAAGTAAAAGTGGGTTCTTACCAAAAAAATAAAAAGGCCACGGTTCTTGACTCTAATTCTAGTTTGCCTGAAATAGTATTGCTTTGGTGGTTAAATGACATCTCAGCTTTGATTTTATCCTGGAAACACTGTTTATTAGTTATTAATTAATATGCATGGTAATATGTTCCCAAAACAGGGGAGATGCCTGAACATGGAGAAATTCTGTGGTCCTATTGTAGTGGTAGGGTTACAAGGAGACAGACTTCCCTGATGTGAAAACAGAATGGTGCAGATTTTCCATCAAATCTTCCATTTAGTGTCAATTTGTATAAGAAATTAAAAGCAGCAGTAGCTGTTAGGACCAGATTAGACTACATAAGCCAAGAATCTATCATAGACACTTGATACTCCTAAAATCAGTTTCTTCCTGACTGAAATTACTGTGGAGATCTTAAAAACCTCATGATTCTGATGCCCTTAGAAATCTTTTCAGAAAAAAATTATTGTTTACCTTTGCATTTGTATCTTTTCAGAGATTTATCCACAGAAGTACACTATGCAGACTCTGTGTAAAAGCCCTCTTCCACCATCCCTATGCCTGAATGTCATTGTTTTCTGACAACGGTAAATTTAAAATTAAATGCAAAAGCAAATTAAAAGTGGAAAAGAGCAGTGAAAAGTTCAACAGTATTTAACACTAAAGTAGTTATGATATCAATTGACACAGAGGATGACATGTGAGAAACAAAGGGAAATAAAGCTAAATAGATGAATTGGAGAGAGAGAAAAGGAGAAATAATTTGCAATACAGATCTAGTCAGGAACAAACCGTTATAATCTGCATAAAAGGCTGAAGTGAACTCTTCTGTATGCGTTAGTCAGGGAGGAAAAGGAGTTCTATAATTACCTCCTAAATAGGAGAGAAATCAAAAGGCTTTCAGGAAGTCTGTGATGGGGAAAGTGCTTTCAAGGTGAATTTAGAGTAAGCTTCCCAGTTCTGTGAAATAGATTTTGTGACCCCACCCCTCCTGGGCTTTTGGATATTTTCAATTTTCATGAATTTTAATAAGATGAGTGAATGTGGCCTCTTTCCATAAAATGCCTAGCAACTAGAGAATTTTGATCACCTCTCTTACCTACACTCTTACAGTCTGAGATTCTAATTTTGATAGGTCATGAGTTTTCTATTTATATGTCAATCCACTGGGGTGTTTCATGTACACAAAAACAACCCACTTTGTTTTGGTATAGATGATAATTTTATTTTCTGTATCAATGATATTTATCTAATGAACACATACCAGACATAATTCTACATATAATACTGTTTCTATTTGCTAACTCAGATATAGATGATATAAATATCTCACGTTAAGCATAATGCATATATGCTTTATAGCTACATTACATCTTCTGAAACATTGAGACTCAAATTTTCTGCATCAGTGGCAGAGGCTCAGCATGTCTAACATTTAAATCTTTCCTAAAGGAAATTGGAAGATCCTTTCTAGAATTTGAAGAGATCTTATGAAGTATTAGCTTCTAAAATTTGATTACTCTAGTAGAACTTGATATCAGCTCTCAGCCATCTCATCATTTTATTCTTGGCAATATCAAAGTCACAGAATTGGAGAATAAGCTGCATTGGAAGGGACCCATGAAGGTCATAGAGTCCAACTCCTGGCCCTGCACAGCACCATCCCCAAGAGCCACACCATATGCCCCAGAGTATTGTCCAAATGCTTCTTGAACTGTGAGGGCTGGTGCTGTGATCTCTTCCCTGGGCAGCCTGTTCCACTGCCTGACCACCTTTTTTTTTAATATCCAACCTAAATCTACCCTGACACAACTTCAGTCTATTCCCTGGGGTCCTGTCACTGTTCACTACAGAGCAGAGATCAGTGTCTGCCTCCCTCTTCCCCCGACAAGAAAGCTGTAGACTGCCATGAGGTCTCCCCTCAGTCTTTTCTCTGCAAAACAGACCAAGCGACTTCAGCCACTCCTCATACAGCTTCCCCTCAAGGCCCTTCACCATCTTAGTTTCTCTCCTTTGGACACTCTCTAATACTTTCAACTTTCTTGTATTGTGGCACCCAAAACTTCCCCCACCACTCAAAGTGGGGCAGCATCAGAGCAGAGCAGGACAATCCCCTCCTTTGCCCAGCTGGTGAGGCTGTGCCTGATGCACCCCAGGACATGGTTGGCCCTCCTGCCTGCCAGGGTACTGCTGGCTTATGTTTAACTTGCCACTGAGCAGGACCCCCAGGTTCCTTTCTGCAGTGCTGCTTTCCAGCATTTCATTGTCCATAGGTCCTGGGGTGTTCCATCCCAGGTACAAAATCCAGCACTTTCCTCTGATAAACTTCATATGGTTGATGATTTCCCAGCCCTCTGATTTGTCCAAGTCTCTCAGCAGGGCCTCTCTGCCTTCGTTGGAGTCAACAGCTCCTCTCAGTTTTGTGTCGTCTGTGAACTTGCTTAGTATCTCTTCTAGCCCTGTGTCCAAGTCATTTATGAAGATTGTGAAGAGAATAGGTCCAAGGATGGAGCCCTGCAGAACTCCACTAGTGGCAGCTCACCAGTCTGATGTCACCCCATTGACTGTAGCCCTTTGTGCCCAACCCATAAGCCAGTGCAGTATAGACTCTGCTCATGTCCTCCAAATTATATTCCATACCTGATTCTTATCTTCAGCCTCTGGACATCAGTGGAGCTGCAAAGATGTAAATGAAAGCAGGTTTTTCTTTATTACAGAAAATTTAGACGTTGACAAAGTGGCCGCTGCTACAATTGAAAGCAATTATGTATTTCTGATATTGTTGTTTTCTTTCAGTTTTAATTGAATTTAGAGTGTATTATGCATAGCATCTGCTTTAGTATTATTTTTGTTGTTGAAGAAATATTGAATGAGTACAGTTTTCACTCTGAATAATGATTTTTGAAGTGGAATTTAATTTAGCTACTTACCTAATAGCTTTATAACCTTTTTTAAAAGATTTTAATACTTCTGAGTCTCTTCTCTGTTTTAGGTGAAATAGGTAGGAATCCCCCGAGTTAACTGTAGCATGAACTTTGCATTCCTCTGGGAAATGAGGAATAAACTCCTGTTTGAGCAGTATGTTCTCTCCATTTATGTGAAGAGAATTTACATGGTTCCCCTTGGTATTGAAGGAAGTTGCTACAGCACAGTGGGTTTGGCTTTTACAGGAAAACAAGCTCTCAGCATTTCAGAATATTTTGCTACAGGATTGAGCCAAAAGTCACTGTGAAAGAAGCTCAAGTGATTTAGATAATTAACTTTTTCAAGCTGTGCGAGACTTCAGATGTTTGATACTCTTGGGTGCCTTTGGAAATACCAACTATCAGACAGGCCTAAAGTAACATTTAATGGCTAGATAGATATAAGGAAATCATATGCAGCTCTACCTAGCTGAAATTATGTGGGAGCCATCTGCTCAGAGTTTCTGTTCATACTGACATGCATTTTCTGGTGAGATTATTCCAAGAAAAAGTTGCAAGATTTATCACGTTCCCCAGTCCCTTTCACCTGCTCTACAGAGCAACATTTTTAGCTAACAAAAGACTTGGTGTATACATCTTAGAGTGCAATGATTTGTGTGTAGCAGCTACAGTTAAAGAGGAATAAATTCTAGCATCCACCCGCTATGTTAGGACATGTGAGAATTACTTGCTTTGTGAAATCTGTCACTAATTTTTCCCCCAAGAGGCAACTTTATGTCCATGACCCTCAACGGAATATTAATGAAGGATGATATGAAACAGTTCTTCAGTTTGTTATTTAATGCTTTTTTCCTTTTTTTGTGTTTACTTCATAAGATCTGATCTGGCAACTTACATCATAGAAATATTTGCTAGATTAATGGGCTTTTAGACCTGGAAATTTTGTCCTTTTTTAAGTACTTCTATTGAATTACATTATTTTATTAAACCAATTTAGTTTACATGACATTATACTTTTTTATAGTTATAGGAACATTTAGAAAATAAGAAATGTGTTTCGAATGGTCTGTGGCCTGCCATTTGTTGTCTCTGGGCTGCTACTAGAATATCAGATACTGTGCAGGCCTATTTAAACACCAAAAAATGGTTTGACATATTAATCACTGCAAAACTTTTGGCTAGTGTTTATAAGTCTTTTGGGAAGGTTGTTTTCTATGTAATGACTCCCTGACTTATCCTATCTGGAAGGATTTTGTCTGATATCTTGCTGTCTCCTTAGCAATGTCTCAAGGTTGCCAGTGTCATATTCACTGGCTTTTAATTCTCTGCATAATTTATTGCTAGAAAAGGCTTTTTTGTTGTGGTGGTGGTTTTTTTTTTGGTTTTGTTTTCTTTTTTTTGTTTTTTTTTTTTTTTAATTTTTCATGGTGGGGGTAGCAAGGGGGAAAATTAATTTTTCTTCTGGAATTTCCTGTGTTACTTTTGTTAATTTAATCATGCCTTACCCTGCCTGGATGCTATGCCTTTGAGTACCTGTCTCCCATAACTTTATCTTATAAAGATTGTTCCATTCACTTGCAACAGCCAATATCATCTTTATGGGTGTATTGAGAGAACGAGGAGTCATAACTCCCACCCAAGTCACTTTGTCTCAGCATTTAGTGGACACTGCTGACCTATACATTGAAGTCCTCTGACTGAAAGGGTAGGGACACAGAAAAATATTTCTTTTTCTGTACTGAACCTAAATTCTCTTATAGATCTAATGTAATAGTTTCCACCATTATGTCAAATAAATATGATAAAGTTTTGACAGGACACCTTTAGAAATTCAGGCAGTGAAATGGAATTTTTAGAAACCCTGAAGAAAAGAAAGTTGCAGATAAGCATCAGTGCTATCTGGATGAAGCCTGTTTCCTAATCTACTCTTCTCCATGTGAAATCTGTTGAGAGAAACTGTGAAGATTTTTAAATGCATTTAGAGAAATATTCTTGGGGTTATCTAAAATATCATGGCAAAATATATCTATGCCAAATGCTGTCACAGCCACAGACTGTATTTGTATAAAAATGTCAGAAGATCTGATAGCCTTTTAAATGTTGGGATACTAAGATTAACACCAAACTGGGCTAAACAGTAATGCTAGTATAAACTACTGACTTTTTTTAAAATTATATATAGATATATAGATACTTATGTGTTTCTAACTAATAATGTATTTTATGTATGAAGCTATATTCTGCCAATAAGACCTTCTAAATATATTTTTGCTTAGAATCTTTGAAATCTTATTTTTTGCAGGAAGATCTTTATTATTTTTAGCAGAAACATGTGGTTGTGAGTTTACTTATAACTTTAAATAACATCTTTAAATGGAAAATAAGCTGGCATTTGGAAATTTATTGATCAGATGGAAAGTTATTATTATTTTCAATCTAAGGTGCTATTTCTGTTATTGAAAGAAAGCCTAACACAACTATAGAATCTATCTCCAGAGGCACAAGCAGAATAATTTTTAATCTATCACAGCGTATGCCAGGTAGAGAGAAAATAAAATTGCTTCTGGTGTGGTGGCAGACAGCATCTGAGCCCTCCCCCGATTCTGTACAAGCCATTAAAAATATTGGGATAACAATATGAGAGGTATAAGTGATAGAACATTTCCATTCTACAGGATTATTTTCTAATCTGTTGTTTTTAGCCTGAGGACTACTTGTCTGTTTATGTTAAACCATCCAATTTTAAACACAGACATCTAAAGGCAGGCACCTAAATCCAGTTTTTAGCTCTCAGATGGTTTGGTTTTCAAATACCTAAGAGTGTCATCATCTCACAATGAATACAATGCACAGGTCCCTAAGGCAGCCCAAAAGACTACATGGTGTACTTAATTAGGTCAACTATGACAATAGTCATAGTCATGGCTCCATGGCATCACATCTAGGCTAACATATCTTTGTTGAGTGCATCAATAGTCTCTTAAAAATCTTAGCATAGTTATCTAGGTCACCCTTAATCCTCTCCAGGAAGTCTGAACACATGCTTAGATGTTAGAACCAGAGATGAATTTTCAAAGATTATACATTTTTACAGGTTCTCCCTAGAAATACTTTTGAATGTCTAGCTTAAGTCTACTGAATATGACCAAATAAAATGGACTGTAGTTATTTCCTTGTGGCTTGTCAGCCCTGTTTTGTTTGGCTACAGAGTATAAATATATCAAATAATTTATGAGACTCTTATAGAAGGGCAGCATATGACCAAAAGTTTGCTTTATGGCACTTTTATTGTTAACAGATGCTGATTTTTAATTTTATATCATGTATTAGATAAAAAGGTTACGCTAGTGTAGTGTAGCTAATGTCTCATTTGATAAAAGTATGGCTAGAAATAGGAATTCCAGTGATCTCCACAGATGTAAAAAAATCTCCAAACAAGTCATGATAAATATATTTGATTTGCTTTAAGTTAAATTAGAAAATGTAGAGTTACAAAGCACGAGTCTTGCTTTTTACTTAGTCATTATATTTTGCTACGTCGAAAGACTTCTGCAATGTATTTGCCTTGCGTAATAGAATAACAAGTTCAGGGTGCTGCACCTGGGTCAGAGCAACCCCTGCTATTAACACAGGCTGGGGGATGAATGGATGGAGAGCTGCCCTGGGGAAAAGGACCTGGAGGATGCTGGTGGGTCGGAGATTGGACATGGCCCAGCCATGTGCACTTGCAGCCCAAGAAGCCAAAAATGTCCTGGGCTACCTCCAAAGCAGCAGGGCCAGGGAGGGGGTTCTGCCCCTCTGCTGAGGTCCCACCTGCAGTGCTGCATCCAGCTCTGGGGTCCCAGCACAGGAAAGACATGGACCTGTTGGAGTGACTCCAGAGGAGGACACCAAGGTGGTTAAGAGGATGGAACACATCTTTTTTGAGGAAAGGATAAAATATTTGGGTTTATTTAGTCTGGAAAAGACAAAGCTTCAGGGTGACCTAATTGCAGCCTTTCAGTACCTGAAAGGAGCCTACAAAAAAAGATGGAGAGGAACCTGCATGTGGTGACAAAACAAGGGGGAATGGCCTTAAATGGAAAGAGAGTAGGTTTAGATCAGATATTAGGAAAAAATTCTTTACTATAAGGGTGGTGAGGGACTTAAACAGGTTGCCCAGAGAAGACATACCCCATCCTTGGACCTGCTTAAGGCCAGGTTGGATGGAGCTCTCAGAAACCTGGTCTAGTGGAAGATTCACAGCAGGGGAGTTGCAACTAGATGAAATTTAAGGATCCTTCTAACCCAAATCATTCTATGATTCTTTTAATACACTTCTATATGTAGCTGTCAAAAATCTGATCTTTCTAGAACTTCCTTAGTTTCTTCCTAGTTTTTTCCACCATGAAGCTCAAGAAGTTGCCCAAAGAGGTTTTGAGGGAGCTCAACCAAGATGCTGAGTTCCTTACAGCCTCTTGATTCTGGATGATGTCTGAGATTTGCCCAAACAGCTAACTGTTGAAATGAAGAGGCAAATCAACTCTAATTTAGTCTGTGTTTGATGCATATGGCTTTTATTGATCTTTCTAATTTACAGCTGGCTTCAGTTTCTGTGGTGAGATGTATCATTGACTACCCTAAACATCAGGAAACTTCAGATATTAGTTCTAAATTCAAGGCAAACTCCATTGGTAGCAACAATAGTTTACATTTTCCTTTTAATAATGCATATGAAAAGTTATTTAAGTTCTGATCCATTAAACACTCCTGTGCCCAACTTCAAATATTGAAATTAAAGTAATAAAACTAAATTTTTAAAATTGAGTTTACATGGTCAGAGAGCATATTCAAGTGTGTTGGTATAATATTTATGATAAAAGGAGCAATGGCCTGACTGCAATTCTCTGTGCAGTACCACATGACATAATAAAAACCTTAGTTAAATGTTAGGCAGGTGTAAAACAGGAAATGTTCTAAACTTTTCTTTGCCTGGCCCTGGCAAAAGTGAAACTGTGCACAAAGCTGTGGTTCTTCAGTCTGGTCCTTATTTGATAGATTTTTAAAAAGGTTTTTGGTTCTTCCTTAATTATTAATTTCCTTTTAAATTAATTATTAATTAATTAAACTGAAAGGTACTCCTATCAGGAGAACTCTTAGGCTGAGACAACTATGCGCTGCAAATACTAAAATCCTGGAGAGATGGTCACAGACAGCACTTTACTTTTCTCTAGAATATGCCCTGTAAATATTTGTGTTTGGTGGAATAGGTAGGTTTGTGCTAGCACATGAAAGACATGGTTGTGGCAATTCAGATGAAACAAAGGCCTTTTGCTGTACTGCTTCTGTTGCCTGGGAGGTGTGGTATGAACAGAGCGTAGCTTGTAAAAGGTGTCTCCCATTTTCCCTTTGGCTCATTAGCTGTTATCTCTCTGCTGAAGATGAAGTTAATTACCTGGGAGCAAGTGATGGTTGAATCAATGAGCAGTCACTTCAGTGTGTATTTTTGGGCTTGTCTATATATGGAATTGTACTTTTAGCCTCTGGTTCCCCCTAGAGAACTGGTACTTGCTAACTGGGGAGACAGGAGACTGAGATTTGCAAAAAAAAAAAAAAAAAAAGGTGAGATAATTCATCGTGGGGGGCTGACAATTTAAGGCCAAGTGCCTGACTTCAAAAGCACACAGTTGCTCAAATAAGATCACAAGAACAAATTTACTTCACAAATATATATAATTTGAAGCCTCCTTAATGCTAAAAAGTTGACTCCTTCCTTTATGAAAATCACTTTCTGTACTTTTTTCCCAGTATTGAAAAATAAAATTAAAAAAAAAAAAAGAGTAAAAAGAAGAAAGCACTATAATTTCTTTGGCAGTGTATAAACTGATGATTTTGAGAGGAGAAATTCATTTTATAGGGAAATTTGACAATGCTGCTGCTGATGCACTGTGTGTCTGTGACTGTATAGATAACTTCAGCCCGAGGGTTCCTAATCTGAACCTTTCAGGAGTAGTAAATTGACATCAAAAATATGAAAAAGTTAGACTTGGGCTAAGAATACTCCATTGTGGGATTTATTAAATTTTCTTCTTTCCATGTATTTTTTACTTTTTAAAAATATTCTCAAGCTCCTTAAGATAGAGAATAGCACATTGCTTATTGGCACATATCTTATTCAGAAAGGTGTATAAAGAAGCCCTTGCCTTTTAGGTGGAACTTAATTCTTGTTGGATTCAGTAGAAAACATGAAGTAAACCGAAAGTGAATAATATTTTCATTAGCATTTCTTAACATTTTTCTGAACAGTGCTTCTTTTATATCAGCATACAGACTGTACTCTTTGAAGAATTTTTAAAAATTGTTTTTATATAACAATTGTTTAAAAAATAGTTGCTATTTTAGTTGTGATAGTATTTCTCACTCCTTTTTTATAATGTGTGTTCTTATGCACATAGATTATGAATTAATCTTTACTGCAATCTGTTTTAGTAATGTAAATGAAAATAAAAAATAAACTGCATGAGTTTTCTGAATTGCAATAGAGCAGTGTTAGAGATAACAAATGTGTTCAAGTGAAGAATGGATATGAATTAATAATGCTGTAACTCATTTCTTGTCGACAAATTGAGGCAAACTTGCTTTAATTTGTTTCCAGTCTTTCATATGTATCTATCACATTGCTTTTACATACATAAATTTAACTAAATTGACATCATAGGAACATACAAAATTATAATAGGATTTTTATTTGTGCAATTACAAACAAAACTGGTTCATGCTGATCTTTAAAACCTAATGTGGAACCATTCCTCCCAACTCTACTTGACTTCAGCACAAAATACCACAATAAGGGAATAAGTCTTGACTACTCTAGCTATAAAGTCTTGTCTTAGCTAAAGTTTAAGCCAGTTTGAATGTGTTTGGTGATATCCTTACCAATCATGATCAGCTGAAAATTATAATTTTTGTTTTTCAATACTGGCACAAAAGTCACTGACTATACTGGATGCTGAGTTGTGTTAGATGCTTGTTTTAATTAGCATGTTTTCCAGTGTGCTTAAAGATATGCTTGGCGAGCACTTGTCTGTGGATTCATTCTAATGAGACCACCCACAGGAAGAAATCTTTCCTGTTTGGAGGATTAGATGCACCATCAAAATCTTAGGAAGTGTCAAAATAATTATTTTGCAAACTGTTTTTTCAGAGCATTGTTCTGACTTTGTTTTCAAATTCAGAAAACTATAAATTTCTTACTCTCAGGTCCAGCCACTGAAAATACTAGAAGAAAGCTTATACAATGAATTACCATTATCCTGAAGTTTGTTTATTTTCTTGCTTAGATTATAAACTAAGTCAATTCTAAGAGGCAGTTACTTTGCAAAAAAAAATAAGAAAATGTATATTTCTAGAAAGAATAACACACAGACACTTTTCCAAATCTAGCTAATTGCTTGTATAGAACAATTTGCAAAGCAAAATCCTTTTAAACTTCAAGACATTGACATTGACTTTGACTGGATGAAGAGGAAAAATATTCTGTTCAGCTCTTCACTTACTTGACCTTAGTTATTTATTTCTTTTGAAATGTTTAGAAAAATGTGATCAGACTCTGATGTGTGACTTTGTTCCCTATACTTTGTTCCAGTATTTCAGTGCTAAGATAGGAAAAGGTTGGTGCCAGCCAAGGATAGATTTAGTCTTTTTAACAAAAAACTTTTTCAGTTTTATTATCCATGTAATACATTTACTGGAAACCAAGCACTGTTGTTTTGTACACACGCTTTTCCTATTCCCGTCGGGCCAGCCTCTTTAATTCATGACAGATTTTACCAAACTGCCAGAGAGACAGGAAAAAAAGGTGGAGAGAAAGAAGAGCACTGTTGGATAAACATACTCAAGATGTGCTTCTCAAAAGCAGTATTTTCAAAGCAATGAAGTGTTCATATTCATAAATCAAGTCTTTAAGTGCTTAAAGATATAAGGCAAAGCTGCTGACATAGCACTGTTAACATTCCTTAGAGAAAATGAGTTCTGGTTGGGAGTAATTGTAACACAGACTTAAGGCTTTTGACACTTAGAGATTATGATAACTACACTCACGCTGTTTGGTTGTTGTTGTTGTTGTTTAAATATAGAAAAGATGGGTCAGATGTTCTTCAGTAGAGTTATGGGACTAGGTTAATATTTAGTTAATACTGAAATAGTAAAGGCAGAAGTCAAATTCTCTCGGTATATTGGGGAAAAAAAGAAAATATATCAACATTGTACCATGTTAGACAATAAGGCCATGAGAATTCTGCAGATACTACACAGCTTAAACTTTACCATTTGCAGTTTTAAATTAAAAAGTGAAATATGTTTGTTAGCTTAAGGAGAGAGAAGGGAGCGGTAACCCTGTCAGCCTTGAGTGTTTTATCAGTAGAAACAAGCAGGAAAGAAAGAATTCCTTGTGCATGAAAGCAGATGTTAATGACAGGTCTCAAGCTGAACTCTCTGAGTTTTTTGACATGTTCATGCTGTCTGTGCAAGGTAAAAAAAAAACGAACAACAAAAAAAAAAAACCAAAAAAAACAAACCTCCCAAAAACCTGAGAGTAAACTAGATCAATAACAAGAGTTTGATTTTGACAATCTTACTAGACAATCTATTGATTATATCTTTACCGCATATTTCATTCAAGTGTTTGCCTAGTGGAGTGCTTTTATCATTGCTTTTGTTGTTTAGCATGAAGTTACTGACAGGTCTGTTAGTTTGAACGGCTCTCAAATTTATTATTCCATCATTATTTTCAAGGTTAGGTTGATAGAAAACTATTAAATACTACTCCCTTCCCTTATGGAGACCCAAAGGAGGTAGCTCCAGTCTAGAGGTATTGTGTCACTTCAGAGCAGAATTCCTTTGAGCACCAAGCACACAAGAGCTCTACAATACAGTTTCTGCCCAGAAATCACATACTGATTAAACAAAACCTCTGTCCTTTTTGGGACTTCTCTATCACTATATACCCTGATATAGGTTGCCACTAAAGTGCTAGAGTCCAGCTCATATTATAGCTAGGCTTTCATTATAAAGGTGATTTTTTTTTTTTTTTTGCTTCAAGACATAAAAAACTGATTCATGGCTCCCTAGCTCTCATTATTTTTCCCATCTTTAGACTCCTGATATGTGTAAGGAATATCTTGAGACTGAGAGATGAATACATAATCTGCTTATTCTTAGCATCGCTGTCTCTTTAATTAGAACTGGAGAATTAATATATCTGGCATAAATCCTTTGACATACTATGCATTGGACAATTTTTTTTTATATAATGGTGCAGACTGCCTTCCCTCCAGTAGAACTATTGCTGTAAAAAGTGGTAAAATCCAAAATTATTGTGATTTAAAAGTATTCAAGTAAGTACTGTTGTCATAGTTTAAAGGTCAAAATGCCCTAGTTGAAAGCAGATTTAAAGACTAATTAATTTCTGAATAAGGGAGATAAACATTAATATTGTAGTTAGAGCACACAATTTCTATTTATCTAAATACTGCAATTTCTATACAAGAACTTGTCACACTTATCATGCATGCATATGTAAGGACCGTGAAGGAAAAAGCTGAAGAAATAAATTAGCTAAAGGGATATCAAAATTCTAGCCTATTAGTAACTCATGAAAACATGCTGTGTCATACAAAGCAACTGGTTAAAGCCAATCAGACTAAAAAAACACCCTGATATACTTCTGCTTTAAAGCACAGCGCTGTGGGAAATTTGTGTGTCAACACTGACCCATTCCCTAGAAGCAGCAGAAAATAAGTGGGTAGTTTGCTCTCTCTGAAGAGATGCTTAAGAGGAGTTCATGACTTCCTCTTCTGAATAGCATTCAACTCTATGCTTGACTTAGCAAGAGAAGGTAAAATTGTCAGAGGTAAACAATGTTTACTGCTGCTTCCTGATCAAGGCATCTGCATAATGACACCATTCCTTCATCTGGCTGTACTTAACCTCTAGTTTGTTTGGTTTGACTTTTTGTTTTGCTTTATTTTCTTCAGAGGTGTTCTTACACACACTAGAACCACAGTCTTCTATCAACAAAATCTGCCCTTGCTCTTTCCCTTAGTTTGATCCCACTCTCCTGTTGTCTACACAAATGATATCAGGTGTAATATGCTGGAGTACAATGTAATGGATTCAGCTTGCTGCCAACATTTTCTTGTGATTTTCATTGACTTTTCTTAGTTTTTCTGTATTCTTTCTGCATTGAAGATAAGAAGAGACTTCAGTTACATTGAGGGGTTTTTTGACTCTTCAGAGGTTTTTAAACACACCATTTTTCATGGGGAAAGAAGCACACAAGAAAAGGATTGTGAGCAATTTTGTTCTAGTGTCTTGGTGTCCTAGCCAGAATACCAGGGAACATTTTTACTTTTTTTTTTATCTCCTGCTTTCCAGCATTAAACTGTAATGAAATACTTTCAAATAGGAAAATTGAAATTTTCAGTTTTGTGGAGACATTTACTGAATATTCATACTGCATAAAATCACCAACGCTTATTTGCTCCAAAATGTGGTTGTAAGGGACTAAGTTATGCAGTACCTAATCATAATAATGGGCCTGACACCTTGAAGCATTTAAAGGGTAAAAGAGGAAAATAGTAATACATAAGTGGTTCAGTGTGATACTTGAAAGGGTCATTCTTTCTTGCTATAAATTGTAATTTCTTTTTTTCAAATAATGGCAATATTATGCTCAACAGGATGCATTATAGGGCAGGGCTCAGTATGAATATATTTCGATTTGTTTAAAAACCTGAGTGTGTTGCAGAGAGACAGAAAAAGTAAAGATCCATAACCTTCTTAAGAGGAATACTTGTAGGACTAGTGGCAGGGTCAAGGGATTTCAGTTGTTCTAACAATGTTAAAATACTTGATGTCAGCAGGCAGTGTGTAATGCTATTGGAACTAAAGGTTTTCCTGGTGCTACTTTGCTAGTTAGCATTGTCTCTTTGCTCACTGTTGAAAGCTGGAGCCCAAAGAATTATATGTTGTCATGAAAACTAAACCAAAATCCTATTTTAAATATTATAGAAGATTTTAGAAATACATTTGTAGAAGATACAGTTTTCTGATGTAGTGTTTGTAAAAATGGACATCCCAAAGATTTGTTACACCAATCCTGCAAAACTTTGCTGTATTCAATGGGTAATATTTTAAGTTTTATAGGTAATATTTTAAGGGGTTTTTTGCAAGAAATGGTGCTTACTTTTGTATTTCATTTTCAAAAATAAACATATTCATATTAGGCCTTCTTGGTAAGTTGTGTAAAAATTTAGTTGTGAGATCTGAAGTTTGAAATAAATGCAAATAAGAATATTCGAATGCAAGTATGAACTTCAGCTTTGTACTGAAGTTCAGTTTTACATGTAGAAGCAGTCTATAGTCTCCAGAGTGGCACTTATCTTCCTTAATCATAAAATTACCTTCTTCCAGCAATTTTTTGCATTGCTTACTATGCATCTTTTGGCTGATTCAAGAAATTAGTCTGGGAGTTAGCACTCAGGAAGCCATTAAGTGACTCGTGTGTAGCAAATGTATTGCAGAAAAAATAATGTTGTGGTACTCACTACAGGTTATACAGGAATGCCTAGTGCAGAAAGTAAGTTACAAGGGGAGTGCAACTTTCAGGAGTTTTTGTTGCAAGACATGGCAATCTTCACATCCTTTTCACCTAGCTATAAACGCAAGTTATTGTGAAACTGAGAAACAGAGCCATCATTTGTTTTTCCACTCTGCTCTTCATATCAATCTCTCCAGCTTTCACTCTTCATTGTATGCTATTACCTTTGCCTTCTGCTGTCTCCATCTAGCAATCACAGCCAGTTTTCCCTTGGTCCTTAGTGAGCAGGCTGTGATAGATCTAGCTCACCTTCTGCATTAATGTAGTCACAGAGCTTTTGAGTAGCAGCTGTTTGCTTTCACATATCAGGATATGTCTGGTATTTTCCTATCATATCCCCTTGTCAGCCAACCTCCCATCAAATCATGGCAGCACCTGTGCATCTGCTAAAAATGGTAGCTATGCTTCCCATCTCACACACATGCTTTAAAGAGTAAGGAAAATTCAATAATCAGTCTCAATGTGCTACAGGTTTGAAAAAGTCTCAAGCAAAGCCTAACTGGATGTTTTTTAGCTGAGCCACATAAACCTGACTACTTTGTTTACCTTCTCTAATAGCAAATCTTTTGTCTATTTTCCACATCTTAAGGTGACGGGAGCCTGAGACCTGATATAATTTTGTCTCATGTAGTCATTGTAACTAGTGGCATTGTTGTATCTCTGAACCATCATTCTTGGCTTATGTACCACTGGGGTATTTTTGTAATGCAATAATAATCTGTGTACACACATCACTCGGAATAGTGAACAGTGTAGACTGTAGTTTGAGCTGTTCATTTCAGAGGAGTCTAATCTGCAGAGGATGTTGTCTCTGTGCTACTGTATCACCTAACACTTTTTGTAATGATAAAAAAATATAGTCTTACATTAGGACTGTTTCATTTTCTGAGAATAGGATGACTCAAAGTCACAAGCTAAATCCCTAGCAGCAGAAACAGCACCAATAACTGAAGTTGTGGGGAAGTGATATGGGAGTAGAGCTGACCAGTTCACAGTATTGACTGGAGGCAACTCAGCTAAAAATGAAATTATTTTTGATATATTGAAATGCAAGTCTTTTCGAGAACAAAATGATGCAAGTATGATGATAACAAAATCATTATTCTAGGAGTCAGAGTTCATGTTTTATCACTCATAATGAAATGTGCATGTTGCACAGCCTCTCATTTTACTCTTGTCTCTCTGAAGTTATCTGATTGCTGGAGTCATTGCAGGAAATCAATCTGTACACTGCTAAGTGCCACTATTGACATTATCCCTATCAAGTATCTCCACAAGGCTGCTAAGTTTAAGTCCATTTCTGTTAACCAAATTAGAGGGAGCATAACTACTAAACACTGAAGAAAAATGCTTCAATACCTGTAGCCTGTTTCTTCCCCTCATCCCAAAATGAAGATTTTCACATCTGGCATTACCAACTGTTTAGGTGCTACTAATGTAAAAGCACTTTCACTTTGTGTTTTCTGACACTACTTCATGGAAATACTGCCTTTTAGTCACCTTAATCAGAGAAAGATGTAGTATGTGGGAGTTTTTTGGCAGGGTTATCTTGATGTCCTTTAGATAAACCCTTTATACAATAAATGAACTAAGACATCACTGCCAGAACACATCAAACAGTCCTACTCAGAAATCCCATTTTACTAGCCAAATAATTGGCCTGAAAAATTTACTTCCAGAGATTTACACTGTAATCTTCATAAAATGAACCTTTACTGATGCTATGGGAGGGAGTAGGGAGGACAGTGAAGCTTGCTACATGTACTATGCTCTGTATATGGCTATTACTGGTATTAAATCAATGTTGGTGTTAAGACTAACTTTGTCAGTAGACTGTAACTAAAAAAAAATAAACCTGTTGTGACTTCAAACATAGTAGCTCTTGGGATTCTTATGCTGTTATATTAGCAAATAGAAGAAAAAAGAGGAAAAGACCTGTAGACATAAAGGGGACCTTGCAGAAGATAAATAGAATTTTTAATAAAGACGCATTATACATCTGCTTGCATATATAAAAATCTAAGTCATTGTTGTGGTATTTATTTAAAGTCCTGAGCTGTCCTGATTAATTATCTGTTTGGATCTCCCAGTTTTAGAGTTCACTGTTCTTTTACTGGAAAATAAATGTAAAATATTGGTTATGTTATTCTTGAAAGCATCTTTTTTTCGACAGATTATATATTACCTAAAACAATCTCAATTTCCAACTTTAAATCATTTTTATAATGAAATGTTTTTTATGTGAACTTTCTAACTTGGAGGTAGTTGCTGTTGGATGATAAGTCTACATAAGTTTGTACTGTGTAATTGAACTAGACATAAAGTTTATGAAAAGATAGATTTATTTGGATTGCATTTCTTAGCTGTGCCTTGTGTTTGTTGCATTAGATGAAAACTTCTCTTTTATGTCTTATTTCACTAAGCACTGTGGCCTTTATGTAATAATTTTAGTCTCAATTGTCCTACATAAATTGAAAGTATTACAGAAGAATGGAAGATTCAAGATATATTTTGAAAGAAATTAGCTAAGGCAGCCACTCAGTCAGGGAAATAAAGAAGCTGGCTGAGATTAGGTCGTTGAAATGCTAACAAGACTTACTCAACAGGGAAAGCTTATTCAAACTACAGCAGACATGTGATAGCCTTTGGGAAGAAACTGGGGAGCTTTAAGGAGAAATTTCTAATTCTGTATTCACAGAAACCATATGAAGCTTTCAAAATAACCCTTTGATCTGAGAAAAGACTACGTGATCTGCTAATACTAATTGGAAAAAAACCATTTTTGGCCTGAAGGGCAAGAAGTTTAATTAACAGTGTAGAATGATGTTGGGTTAAAAGTCTAATATTAATGAGAAATTTTAATATTCCTGAGTATCACAAAAGCATGAACAGAACCAAGAGTCTAGAAAGATGACTGGATAATTCTATGTATAATAGCTTGTACAGGAACCGACCTGGCCTCAGGATTTTAATGCTGGACAACCATTACCTATTAGTTACAGGATGGGTCTTCAAGTTGCTGTTGTATTGTTCTTGTTTGAGGGATGCACTGATGCGATACAAAGTTTCTGGTGGGATTTATTATTTAGAAATTATATGTTGATAGTGACCACTTACAAGGACAAGATATCTTATTGAAATATTATTTTTTCAAGGCTTTTCCTGAACTATCCATACACAAGTTGCAAATCAGGAACTAAAGGGGCAGACTATGCTAAGAATATTTTTACTAACATTCACTGAGTGAATTTGATTTATGGGAGATGTTTTGAACCTGAAAGATACAGCGTTCAGTCCACTGCAGAGAGAACTGACATTATTGAAGAGACAATCTGACATTAATCTTTTAAAAAGGAAAATTTTTCTTTCACTTAAGTGAAGTGTTTCATTCCGTGTCTAATATATACCTGTGGGGTTTATTTCTTTGGCATGTTTTATGCCCTGTGTTATTATTTCTGCACTCATTCATGTTGGAGAAACCTCAGAACCAATACGGACAAGGTTTGTGCCAAAATTAATATTTTGGAAAGGTCATACCAATGACTAGAATATTCTTTCCAACAAAAGAGTACAGCAAGAGGGGAAAAATACTGCAAATCCATTCATCTACTACCAAAGACAGATTTAACAGATTGATGTAACTTAGACTAGAAAGGACAGTTCATCAATTGGCTGCACAACTTGAGGAGATGGGACTCTATTAGAAAAAATACTATACATTTGTCTCACTTACTTGAGAGAACTTCAGGAGTCTTTAAATAACTTCCACTAAAATCTGTCACCAAGTGACATTATTAAGTCCATGTTATGCATGTAAAAACAATTACAGAAGAAAAATTATGTCAGAGCAGATTAAAACTTGCAGTCAATTTGAGATGCCTTTCTGATAAAGCAGAGTCAAAGTGGTCTTTGAAAGTCACTGCCATTCCTGCTTATTTAGTTTGCAGTGAGAAAACTGAAGTCAGATGACAGTAGTTCCCAGATTTACTACTACCATTCATGGACATATTTGTTGCTTTACTTGATCTTGGCTTCTTGACTCAGCAGGAAGTTGTTTATCCTATAACCCTGAGCTGTTCACTGGCACTTAAGTCCATCTTGGAGCCCAACTGGGATGTGTAAATGCTGAACAGAATGTTTTTGGATTTTTTTAAAAGCTTCCAAGCATAGCATGTAAAGAAGAGTAATATTTATTTTTGTAGGCAAACCTTATCAAACTTACCACTTTACACATGAACCTGTGTTTTAGAAATAAACTGTTATCATTTCAGAATCATCTCTCAGACTGCACAAAATATCAGTACTGCATTTGGGGCTAATGATAGGGAAGCATCTATTTATTTGACAGTCAAAACATTTGCTGATGGTCCACATGATGTTTGTCATAAATGAAGTAATCTTTTAAGATATCAGGTCAGTTCAGTCCTAGTTTATGAAATGATAGCTCAGTGAATCTACAGGACAATTTTTATTCTTCATTTATCTGTCAAAATCGATTTCGTAATTACTATAACTTTTGCAAACAGCATTCATAGCTAAATCTCCATTTACATTTTCCCACAATAATAAAGTAGATTTGTGTTCCCATTTGAGCTTTTTTGTTTAAGTGAGTTATACTGTTTAATATTAGTTATCCAACCATTTATTTTTATGGGAAATCTAAGTTGAGGTTATGTGCCTTAGAGAAATGGGGTTTTGGCATTTGCAAATTGCTTTTTTGTCATATTCAGTCAGTAAAAGAGGGTATAGAGAGAAGGGTCAAAAATGGGATTGTATTATGTAAAGAGAAGTGATGCACTTAACCAGCAGTCCCTTTCACTTGGCAATAATGCTCCTTCCACATGGACTAACACTTTCTGTAACATGGGAATGTTGCAGCCCAGTGACTGAAATGCATAGTAGAGTACATGGATTATTTTCCAAATTATAGGTTATTTCTATTCATTACATTTGAGGACCCAATTAACAAGCAAGATCTCTCCTACTTTACCCAGGACTCCATGTCCTACCAGTCTTGTGGTCAAATGCTTAAATAGAGCATCAGCATAAATATCAAAGTTACCTGGCACTAAGTATGGATATTTTGGATGTGGCTTTCAAGTGTTTTTCCTTCACAATCAAAATGACTGGGAGATTTGGAAAAGTAGTGGAAGAAACCAAAGCATGTGGGATATCATGATACATAGATTAGTCTTTCTATGGAGACAGATGGAAACAGGGAGCAAATTTTAAGATGTGTTACTTTGCTTAACTATTATTTCTTTAGAAACTTTCAGTTTGCTTCTTTTTAAGGCTTTCCTTTGACAGCATCTCTGGAGTACAAATTTTTTATGGAAATAGAAAATGTTCTCTTTTTTTCCACTTTCAGTGGAAAAGGTAGATTAGCTCAAAGGACAGAACATACCAATTGCCAATCTAACTTGATGAAAATGAGGAAGCTGATTTGCCTCATGTCTAAAGTTGTTCATTGTTACTCATTTGGAATGTGAGTATAATAACCTTAATCCACTAATATGAATAGTATTGTAATGAAAGCAGAAGCAACAGTTACAGGCCTACCTGCTATAGAAATGCAGAGCAAAAATTTTCCTGTTCCTCTAAGCCATTTTCCTTCTAAAACAAATGAGCAGATAAGCAAACCGAAATTCACATCTGAAGCTATGCTTTTTTGTCAGTCTTTTATGTTGACATAAAAGTTGTTTTGCGGTTTTGTGGCTTCACTGAAGGAATTGTGATGTTAATTAACAGCTCTTTGAAGCAATTTCTTCTAAATGTCTTTACTTCTGAACTGTTTTCACTAGAACATATGATCTGTAACCTTAATGGCAGTTTTTCTGCAATTTCTGTCAGAAATGCCACTTGGTAATGCAGCTTAATAGCTATGCAGTGCCTGACTGGATTTCAACACAGCTGGAAATTATCGTTTTGTTTCTATGGGTATGAAGTTCCCATTCTCCTCAAGAGTAATGAGAGAAGTTATGCTGACCTCTATGTCAGCAGCATAAATCAGCTATCACATGAAAACCTACTTCTGAGCACAGGTGTGATCTTCTGGAAATATTTGGAGATTTAAACTTGAGCTCAGGCAATAACCAACACACCCTGTGCAGTGTACATATACTGATAACAGCCCAAAGCCATCTGTCATTTAAACAGACTATTATATCACTTCTTTATGCCAATCTTTATTCAAAGAAAGCTAGTAAGCCAATGTCTGAAAATTCTTCACAGATCTTGTCTCCAAATCCTTCATAGATCTTCTGTAAACTCTTGATGTATTTGCACTGGCTCTGACAATGCTAGATTTAATGTACCTTCAATTCTCTGTTTATGGCTGGTTCCCAGGAACTTTGTATTTTACATGTCCATTTTTAGGCTTGATTAGTATTTTATGAGCCAGTTGTCCATTCTGATAATAAAAGCTGCATTCTGGCATTACTGGCAGCAACCACCACGCCCACCATATTAAATGCCAGGGGAGCAGCAGAGGAAAACAGGCAGGGGCAGCAATTTTAAGCCTTCTAGGTGTTGTAAAGTGCACAAAAACATTTTTTATCATCTGTTGCTGTAGCAAAAAATACATACTATTCAGTGCTTGTGAATGGAGCTTAATTAAGAGAATCACATAGTTAATCATTGGATTATCAAAGGATAAAATACAGTAGAGATGAATATTAACTGTGCACAGCTCAACACATAATTAAGTTGAACTTAACCCTTTGTCAGTCAGGTTTTAATAGTTTACATTATTTTTTCTTTTTCTATGACCTAGTAAGGTCATTATTCTGTTTAAAATAATAATATTAAAACATTAATATACCTGGTAATGCTTAATTTGTTCATTAAGGTTGGGGTTTTATAGAGAATAACTTTCACTGTAAATAGTTTGAGAATTCAGGTGTAGAGAAAATGGATTAAAAATAGAACAGTGAATATCACTGGCATGGTTACATGGAGACTTTGGTGAAGTGGAATACTCAATGCAATTAGAAAACAGTGACTGTTTTTGCTCAAGTAACTGAAAGATTCTGTCTGTCTTTCCTTTGTAACATAAACATATCTTTTCTACTAGAAGATTATGGAATTGCTTTACAGCAGCACATAAAAAATACTTGAGAAGCTGCCACCAAAGGCAGTACAAACACCTTCCTCATAACTAATTTCCATGAAAATACCATGGCACAGTTTAGATCAGTTCACCTGGATAGCTAATTGTGAACCACCAAGTTAAATTGTTGAAGGTTTGCTAATGCATGTGTTCCCAATTTTAAATTAATTTCTTGATGAGGCAGTCCAAATCCATGGATTCTGCAAGGGCTTTTTGTGTCTGTTTATACCTGTTGCCCTTCAGGGCTTCTGATTCTATATGAGAATGACAGGAAATGACAAAGAACAAGTAGGATTAAAATGAGGAGTTATTTATTCATAGCTGAGGATTTCAAGTACAAAACAAAATGTCTGGTTGTGGTAAGATTTCAGTAGTTCTGATGAATCTCCTTTGTATTTTTGTCTGGTTTTCTTCCCAGTAAACAGTGCACAGCCTTAGGAAACTGCAGAGCTTTATCTTTTCTGATCACTGGGACTACAACAAGCAGCAGTTGGAATTCTCCTACCTATAACTGGCTCCTTTCTCTCAATATGAAAGGATGGGGAATGGTGATAGCATGGTAGCAGACCAGTTGCTTGAACCAGACTCCTTTCTTCTTTCCCCAAAACAATCCCGAAACATGGAGCAAGTTGAAAAAAGAAAAGTTTTATTCCGGTCCTAAGCTTTCTACATAAACAAGTAAAATGTCACTAAGTGCCAGTAAATACAAACTTTTGTTGAGTCTGGAGTAAAGCCTCATAAAAGATTTCCAATAAATCTGTTGGTGTGTCTTTGCAACAGACTTATTTTATATGATAAATGCACCAAATAGACTTGTAAACCATAGTAAGGAAAATAAATATGCTGTGCAGTACAGTGGTGGTCTCTTGATGTGAGTTTTTCAGGCATATGAACAAAGCAATATACAAGTGCCAGGCAGGGGGTGGTTATTTGCGTTTTCCATGTCAGTTGAAAATAAATGATGAGATAAAATCTTAATAATAGCAGAATGGCAGGTTATTTCTTATTTGGCTAAAAATAAAAATAAAAAAAATTGGCTTTGTTCTCTGCACAGGCATGTATTGGAATCCATCTCCATTCATAATTCAAATGGGTTTTGAAGTTCTCCCTTGTGGGCAGTGTCTTGTATCAAAGGGGTTTTGCAAGTAATTTGGTATGATTCAACCAAGTTAATGGTCTCTACTCCTATGAGGCACAACAAAACTTTAGCAAATTTCTCCAGAGATCCCAGATATTTTGGTAGTTCTGAGAAACTAAGTGTATTGATTGGGGCTGTTTAGGAAATGTTCCTGTCAGCTCAAGAATCAGAGACGGAGGGAACAGCTAAAACTGCAACCTTATCGTTTTATCACTTCCATGTATGCAGCAGATTTCAGGGGCCTAGAGTTGCCTAAAGGCAGATTTAGACTTAGCACAGACTCATGAAACAGCCTTTATATTAAAACACTTATCTTTATCGTCAACAAAGTGATCAGCAAAAGAAGAGATGCTTCTTTCTTCTTCTTTTCTGCCATTTTTAACTTTCACTCTGATTCAATTTCCAGCTGCTACAGAGCTTTATCCTAGTCCACGTCCTGGCTGCCCTTTACTGCCCAGGATAATTTTTACACAGGATTGTAATCTCTGCACTCTCCATCAACATGGCAGCCAATCTGGGTGCACAGAGTCCTTGCTACCTGAAAACCTCAAGCCAATTCTTAGGCATGGCTTTTTTTTTTTGATCAACAGCATTATTTTAAAGGACAGTTTCCATGCGAAAAACTGAAAATAATTGAAGATTAGACTTCCCATATTCCTGTTTCCTCCACTGAACTCCCCTTTGTTCAGTTTTTCCACACTTCTACATGAAAATTCTTCATATCTATTCATAGATCTGTTTATTCATTGAATTACTCTGGGTTTGTTTTTTGTGTTTTGATTGTTTTTGGGATTTTTTACTTGGTTCTTTCAGTTTATTTGGGGTTTTTTTGATTGGGTGGTTGGGTTATTTTGTTTGTTTGGGTTTGGTTTTTTTTTTTGGTTGGTTTTGGGTTTTTGTACATGTATGTATGTTAGTTACTAGATGTTGGAAGAAAATTCCAAGAAAAAGCATGCCAATACTGGTGCTTGTATCAGCATTGAAAGGTACTGTACTATAATAGTGAAGTTTTGCTACTTCAACTTCAGATATCAAGAGCTTCTTTAAGAAGACTAAGACAAAATTAGGAGGTAAACACATTTCTGTTGTAGGTTATCCTATAAAAGTTTAATTGCATCCCATTATAAAGGAAGCTACTACAAATTTTGCAATTTGTTTTCAACTGCCAGTGTAAGTTCATGAAAATTCTTGAAAATGCTTCATATGGAGTTGGGGAAGTCCTGCAGGTAAATTTTGAGTAGGAATGCAAAGGATTCTTTATTTGAAATGCTGGGATTTTGGGGCAAACCACTTCTTTTGGCAACTGGTATCTTTGTGAGCTCTTCATGAATACACATTTTATACATGCATAGAAATTGTGTATTTAGTATGTTATGATTTGCCTGGTCTAGTTTACCAGCTATTAACAGGATCGATATAAGAACACATTTTCTTGGGAGAGATTGAAAGAACAATAATGTTAGGATTACTCAGTGTTTCTCCTAATATGAAACTTGACTGATCTATTATCAGATGGTTATTATAGGATTAATATATTATTTTATTGTATTTTTAATTGTGGAAGTATAATAGTAAGCAGTATGAGTAGCCAGGAGAACCTGTTATAATGCTGTTTCCCCGCACAACTCTTCAAGTCCACTGTCCTTTCTTGGCTGGTAGTCATTTTTCCTAGCACTGCTCTGCAAATACAACAGCAGTCCAGCAGGAAAAGGTGGGAGACACTTCAGGGAGCTGGTTTCACTGCACTGGGCAGGAAACCAATGCCGAAATTGTCACTAAGGCCAGGAGGTCACCTGTTGGGTGTGGTGGACACATGTGTTCAGAGCATTAAATTAATTCTTGCATACAAAATCTTTTTCCCTTTTGACCAATTACTTGGCTACAGATACAGCAAGGACAGCATAAAAAAAAGTCACCATTTTGTTCCTTGTAAGTGAAATAATTGGGATTATCCTGGCCGTGTAATGACTTTGAGATCTGTTTTTGCCATTTTATAACTCTTCTATGTGCAAGATTAGTACAAAGCCATTTTGAATATAGGACTGAATTGTGTGAGAGTTTGACAGGGCATCATATTCTTAAAGGTCTGACTGCAGGATTTTAAGGACTTCTTTTCCATCTTGTTAATTATATTCTTCCCTCGCTGAGTTAAGTAGAGATAAGATGCTTGTGACCACTTTTGTGACTTTAGTTCTTCCTCAAGCAAATTAACAGATTCAGAAAGAACCAAGATTCATCACACTTTTAAGAATACAAATAAGTTTGTCTTAAATGTCATAACACCTAATGGTAGTGCTCCCTCTCACAGTATCCACAGACATCAGCTGGCTCACAGCAGATCAAATTTTTCCCATAGACAACCTGAGCTTTAAGCAGAGTCCTAGGATTTTGATAATTATTGGCTTTCTAACCATATTCCTGCAAGCACAGAGGATTGCCTAAGTACTATTTCTCAAAACCCAGGTAGCTGATTTGATTTTCTGTAGCAAATCAGATCACCTGAGGCTGCATAAGACTTCTGTTGCTAGTATATCTCCTCTAATATACGTACTGCTCCTGAAAGAAAGGGGTTTGATCTTTCTCTTCTTTTATTTTGCTTCATCTCATGTTTCTCTTGCTCAAGAGCAGGCAAAAGGTGAAAGCTTTCCTTTGTTGTTACCTCTTTCAGTATATCCTGCTGTATTCAGAAGGAATTCTGTATTCTGCTTTCAAAAATTATGATCATATCATAATTATTTTGTACTTAAGGACTAGTAAAAGCCCACTAAAAGATGGGTTTTAGTTCCTGGCAAGCTTACTTAACATGCCAAGGGCCAAGCTAGTCAAAGACAATATGGATGTAACCAGTTGAGAAATAAAGATTCTTAGATTGTGGGTCATTTATCCTTAAAGACCTGCAAAACTGCTTCAGAAAGGCACAAGAAATGCAAACCTCTCCTGATCAGATGAATAGGGGACCTACAGGAGCCTACTGCACAGCAACCCAGACCCGCAATCTCATTCCCAAGGCTATTTACTATTCCCCATAGTTAAAGTCTGGAAATTTATGTTGCTATGTTATTAATAGAATATCACCATGTGAGCTTTGTACAGACACTCTCTGACAGGCTTTTTGGAGTAGAGCAAATTTTCCACTCATGATCAGTTTATGTACAGTGAGGAACTTAAGAAGATAATGCAGACTCAGGAATCTGTTGTTTAGGAGTGCATTATCTGCTTCTGCACTAATGAATCTGTGTGTCTTGGAGAAACTGGAAGCTTAGGCAATGTGGGAGGTCAGCTGAAAATAAAATCAAAGGAAAACAAAACAGAATGAAATAGAACTCTGATTCTCTTGTTGTTCAATAGTTTTCCCTGTGATTATTTAATCTAGTTACTATTTCTGGAAATAACTGAGTGAAGTATGTTGGAGAAATATTATCACCATACATTCCAGTGACAAAATTCCTGCACATTTCTGGACTATGTTCTCATATTTTACCATCAGCATTTTGTAATCCCTGTTTAGATGAAAGTTTGGGCTCTTCCTTGTTGATTTTCCAGTGAGCCTAGCTTACTGCTTTGCTAAACAAAAGGTTTATGCTCATGATTAAATATCTAATATGTTGCAGGTTCTGAGATCATGGGAGTATTATTAGGACAATTGAAAATTTTGTCCAGGCATGAATTGTCTGAGTGAATAAGTAGTATTGCTTTTAACTTTTAAAGTCTTAAAATAATTTTTCAAAATAAAATTTATTGTCATGAGAGTTACAATTTCCATGTTTTATGAGAAAAGTTTTTGAAGCTGAACATGTAAGCTAAGAATCAATTTTCCTTGCATATGAAAAGGTGTTTTGAATACAAATAAATGCTGCAAGGATTTTTTATACAAGCAATTTTACCTTTTTTTTTTTGGTAAAATACATTCATAATGTTCCAGATGGAATGTCTAGTTCATATTTCCCAACTTAAAATCTCACATGGACTCTACAATTAATTATTAAAAATAATTAAAGTGTTTAACTCCAAAAAGCAGCATTTTATAAATGAAAGGAGGAAATAGTAGTAGCAAAATTATTTAGAAACATTTTCAAAATGCATATAGACCTTCCAAAGATCATGGCAAGTTGATGTCTATAACAGGTCATTTATTTTATGATCAATATATGTTGCATTCCGAAATTTTTGCATCTTCCCTAGCAAAAGTCCCATATCTCTAAGAAAAAAAGCACCTAAGAAATCCTGAAGAATGAAGAACTTGGGGGAAAAATGCCTCATGATGCTCTCAGTGTAGATTCTCACAGTTACACTGTGAAGTGAGAAAACAGTACAAATTTTAAATAGAACAGATTCAGGTAATTCAATGGAAGATACCTATCAGCAACTAGGACAAAAATGTATAAAAATATTAAAATAAATAAAACAAAGAACACATTTTCTAAGAAAAACCCCAAACCCAAAACACACAACAATGCCAAATAAAAAAACCCCACATTTGTCATACCTTGTTCTAGTGAGAAGTTAGACATTGCTCATGAGTAAAGACTGTTAGATGTGGAGTAAATATCTTCATCCTAGAGTTTATAGTTGAAGAAAGAGACTTTCTTCTTGGGATTTGAATTTCTGAGAAGCTTTGAAGCAATTAACAAGAAGCTAATGAAAAAAGCATAATCAGCTGTTCATAAATAGTTCAAAAAGGAGAAGGAGACAGCAACTAGAGTTTTCATATTGAGAAGACTTGGACCTGATAATAGTCTTAATGCAGAAAATTTCTGTCAAGTGCTAATTTACATTTTATATTTGGAAATCATGGAATGTATTTTATATTTTGTCCTATAAGTGTGGAGTGTAGTACTATTATATATAAAAGTAATAGCCTTAGATCATATGAGGGCTTGGTTGAAACAGCAGGAAAATTAGAAACGGACAAGACAGTGTAGCACTAGAATAAATTAGGTTATGTTATGATTGTAAGGACAAACTAATTGTGGTAAGCTCTGCTGGGTTTGAGGAGCGGGTTGCAATATCTCTGGCTGTTTCCAGTAATCAGAGAAAATCTTGAGGAGTGCCATTGAGTGAGATGCCTACAGCAGCCTTGTGGTGGTTCTGCTTTAGTCAGAGAGTGGCACCAGCCCTGAGGCAGCTCAAGAGTTGTACTTTCATTCTGCATCTCTCACTCTGTCCTAGACAGTGTTAATATGTTAAATGTGTGTATCTGTCTTGAAGATGGTGGGTAATTTTAGTGTACATCTGAACAGAAATCACTCATTAGGGAATAATTGATACACTGCTGTGTAAAGCTATCTGGTATTTGAACACAGGAACTTACCTAAGAGAAGTATCTGTCTAATGTATTAAATATTCAAGCTGAAACATTAAAATCAGAGGGTGACTGATACATGTTTTGTGCTCAAAACATACTATTGTTAGTGCTACTGCTTTTTCTAACAGCACTCATGGCAAACCTTAGGCATTTTCAAGCCCAAAGCTATTAATTTATCTTGTGGAAGGGTTGAGTAGTCTTAGAAAATATCCATTATAACATAAACACTTAATATAATGACTAAAATATTTTTTTTCTTATTGGGAAATTTACTTTCAGAATGCTAAAAACTACTGTTTTCAACATGGATAGGGATTGTCCACACCAGTGGTTTTAAATTTTCTATTGAGACTTGGCTATCAAATTTGCTAGACTATATGATTTGCCAATTTTTATTTTGGTGTTTGGGATTCTTACACATGGAATGATTACAGTCATGTTATACTGTCTTAAATTATAAATTAAAAAACACCTGAGGATTCCTTTTACAAATGTCTGAACTACTTAGGTATTGTTCAGTACAAAGGATCAGTTTGTTACTTCTTGCAAAAACAATAGAAATTAAAATCATGTGCTTTTCAGTATCCCAAAAAGTAAAGTTTCAACTAATACAAGATACATATAGAAAACTCAAATTCACTAAAAAGTCATAAGGATGTCTCCTAGTTTTTAAGCCTTGCTTAAATTAAAATTATTTATCTTATCCTAATCTTTTGAAAATAGAGAAAGGGACGGTATATTTTTAACTTGGTTTTCCAGGTTTTTCAAGCCCTTAAAATAGATCAAAAACAAACCTGTGATTCTGAAGAAAGGTGTGGGTCTAAAAGTGACAAAACTGGTATAATACAAAACTTTCAGAGAACAAAAAGTAAAAAGAGCATACAGTTTAGATAATCTTTTTGATTGCTGTTTAGAACGAGGTTTGGAAAAGCTCCAGTGATTCAAAGTATTTTCTGTGTACATAGCCGTTCTTGTTGCAGCACAATCACAGAGTTTTGAAAGGACTAGACAAACAGGTTTTTACCAGCCCTCTGATGACAATCTTCTTGTTAGCTACCTCTGAGACTTGGTATGCCAGAGGAGAAGTTTTTGCAGCCTTAATCAGGTAAATTGTGGTTGTTTGAAGGTGGATTTATGACTCTAAAAAAAAAAATTGAAAGTGAAGATCCAGGTTTTTTTATGCTTATCCAGCATAAATCTTGTTATGAAAGTGTAGCAAAACTGTAGCAAAACTGTGTCTTCATGTTATCAATAATTATGAAAGATGCTTGCATTCTTCATATTCAGAACATTGTGCAATTGAAAGTTCTTAGTTTTGTTCCAGTTGAAGTTAATAGCAAAGGCCCAGCCGTCTTTAAAGTGAATGGCATAGGATACTTCAACTACTCTCATAGAACAGCAGCAAAAGAATAGGTTTATATTCCTTGTTTACAAATATATTAATGTTTTGGTTTATGGACATAGCCTGGCTCAGTATCAGCCTTGAATTTGAACTCTGGAGATTGTAATTCCATATCATGTTCTCAGACCATTTGATCTAGACCTTGACATCCTTCGCTCCATAAAAAGGGTGAGAAAAGAAATTAGTTTTAACATGAAATTGATTTCCTAAAATTCCATGAGACTGCTTCTCCTCCTGATACTTTGCTAACAAGTTAACGATCCCATTTATTTTTTAATCAATACAGCAAGGGACCCCAGTGACTTACCTCTCAGGCTTTAAAAACATCTATAATTTTAGCCTGGAGGATGCCTGATAAAATCGGACCATGCAGACATTTTTATTCTCTTCTGCTGAAGAGCAGATACTCACAGGTACAAAGGAGTTACCCACTCGCCATATATTTGGAGGCTCAAACACAGAACAGGGTATTTTTGCTGTGTCATATTTGGACAAGAGATTTGACTTTATAACATTAGCAGAAACTCACTTCTTCTGCTTATTTATTTATTTAAAGAAAAAGAAAGGTAGGGAAATTGAATATACTTGCAGCTACGGGATTTTAAATGTCATTTATCTGTGCAATAAAAGAATGACCTTAGATGAAAGAAAGTTACGAAAGCTGAGATGGTCCCCACTGTTTATTGTAATATAACTTGTAATTGGAGCTTTCGTTTAGTATCAGCCTTGTCCAGTTGCAGTAGAAACTGCAGCCAGTATGAAGTAATCTGCTCTTGAGACCTAATTCACCACTCTACAAGGCATTTCGTACACATTTTATGAATAATATGAAAGACCTTAGTTATTCTGTAGTAATAGATGTTATGTGTGAGTCATGAGAATTTATTTTGTATTAGCTTAGTGCAAGTGTCCGTAAAACAACTTCAGCATTGTGAGTGTGTCCATAAAAGTTCTAAAGTTTCACATTTGTGATTCTTGAGGCTGTCCTGTGTGGGGTTTGGAGTTGGATTTATATAATCCTTGTGGGTCCCTTTCCACTCAGAATATTCTGTGATCTTTTCTTGTTCTTTTCTTTTTTGTAAGTGTTCAGGACTTCAGACAAAGCCATCTGCTGCTCTCTCAGATATGGCTTCTCCGAGTGAATTTAAAAGGATGCTGAAGTAACTCCTGAATCTCCATAGAACAGTCAGCCTGAAAATGTAGCCCTGATAAGCTTTTCTGTGTAGGAACGATTTAAAAAGCACTTACTGTCATGAATAGTCCTTTCTTTCTCTGGCCCCCCACAGTAACATGTACTTAAGTCTTATGGCTACCTTTAAGCAATGAATGGCTCTATCGACTTCACGCACTAAAATGCTTTAGTGGATCAAGTTTATTTCAGGGGACTTCTCAGCTGAGAAAATGTTTACAGAATTACACACACACTAACATGAATAAATTTCAGCAGAACATAGATGTAGGGAGACAAAAAATGTCAGGGATAAGTAAAAATAATTATGTAAGTAAAAATTATTTTCTAATTTTGGATCTGGTGTATTGATTCTGTCTCAAAGCAAATGCAAGGATAGAATTAAATAAGCACAGCTGCTGTTTATAACATGTACTGAAAGGTTGCATATTGCTGGTATTTCCTGTCTCCAGGTTATGGATGCATGGCTCCTTGTCTCCTGCTTCTATCACATCTAGCTGGAGTCAAAAGGCTTTGTCTGCACAGATGCACAGTTTCCATTTCCTTTTCTGAAACTCAGATTTTAACAGTCCATTTTGCTGATTTTTTCCCCTGATTGCTGTTGTCATTCAGGTGTGTATCTCTGAAATATGCTACAAGATGTGATATGCCAGCTTGCTGTACTAGCTGCAACAGATTTCAGAAATAACCCTTTGAGCTCACCACCCTTTCTCAGTGATGTGATTAAGGGAGAAAAAACCTGTTCCAGTCTCCCGCAGTTAAATGCTTTGAAGGGGAAAAGTCCTTTTTAGCACTTGCCTAGTGCATGATCATGGTCCTCTACTGTGTGGTATGTATATCTTCTCTGTGCAGGTCTGTGTGGGACTGCATTTCCCTGTTCTGGGACCTTTGAAATAAATGAATTGGCTCTGGGGAACTGAAGCAAATAAGCTCTTTGCTGGGAAACTGTCACCTGGTAGGAACATCCCCAAGGGAAAATGGACATGACATGTGACAGCCACCTACATATACTTGCTAGGCATTAAAATCTTGTTAAAAAATGTTTGTGGTCTTTTTCAATAGATCAGTGTATATATCAAGAAATTAGTAAGAAGAAATATCAATAAATTTTTCCTCCTTACTAAATTAGAGGGAAGGAAAGAGAAAAAACAATTTCTCACAGCTGTGTTTCCACTGTTGTGGAAAACCTAATAATCATGAGCAAATATTTGAGCATTACCATGCTATTAGGGGTAAAATAATGAGCAAGAATACTAAAGTTACTCTGTCCTGTCATTGTAATGCAATTCCACACTTCTGAACACTTCTCAGGAGAGGAGAAGTAGTTTTAAAATAATATCTGTATTAGTGCTTCAGGAGTTCTTGGTGTGCCTGGTTTTGCCAGAAAAAAAACCCAAGGGACAGGCAGCGAGAAAGCCTCAGTGAGCCCCAGGAGGTCTCTGAAATTTGGGTGGGAGGGCAAGAAACCTGCAGCACACGTGTGGGAGAGACCCGTGACTACCGTGGGCATCCTGAGAATGGGTGAAGTGTGCTGAGGAAGCCATGTGCCCTGCAGTTTGCAGGCTGCCAGGAGGTACCACACGTCATTCCTGAACCCTTGGAAATTGAGCTGGTGTTTACTGGAACCAGTTTCAAGGCCTTGTGTAGACTCTTAATGAGAGTAGGACAGAGAACTTACCTGCCACGTTGGCTTATTTTGGTGAAATCTGTAAGACAGCATCATTTTCCAGAAATCTATGATACACAACCCATACGTAAATTGTTTGCATCACAAATTGTGCCCAACCACCACTAATGTTACAGAGCAGGAAACCATGTGTTTGTAGGCACACTCTCTAGTCTCAGTTATTGATTTAAAGCAACCAATCTATTACAGAATTGCAGTGCCTCTCAAAAATAGATTTTCTGCATGTGTGGCAGGGATTATTAAATTACTAAAATGAATTATTGTCATTTTCATTTTTATTTACCTTACCAATTTCAATTCACACTTGTAGAACAGCATGTTTTACAAAACAAACTGCACAATCAGATAATATATTTTCATTATCTTTTATCTTACTATTCTGTGTACCAATTAAGTATCTGAAAAAATACAGTAGATATTAATTTTTTATGATACTGATAAAAATTATCATTTCATAAATAAAAATAAATATGTAAAGCATTTCAATCTATGTACCTCAGAAGACACACAAATGTATTGAAAATGCCATGGTGATTTTCACTACTTTGTGTGTTTCTGAAGTGAAGAACTTGATTATCCCTTTTTGGGTCTTTTTTTTTCATCCCCTACACACTGGAAAGAAACTGCCTCTTTCTGCATGTGGGGTGTAATTTAATTTCGAATTCAATTGAAAACTTTTAAAAAGTAAAGTTAAAAATTTAATATTTAATTTAATTTAGAATGTAATGCTTCCAGCATAGGGACAGTCATGTCTTTCAGATATTTACCTCCAAAAATATCAGAATTGCAGTGTGAGCCAGTACTGTGCATGAGGTTTTCTGTGCTTTCACATTTCTGTTTCCAACCTACACACTTTCTTATATGCTTACTCTGAAAGAGGTCTGAGGCAAAGTTTAGAATATATAAGCTCTAGGGGGCAAAAAATGGAAGAACTGGGTGTGTTAAATAAGGGTGTAGTAAAGCTCTTCATATATGCAAAATGATATGTGAATTAGAAGGAAATAAACTCTTTGTGTTAACTAGGCATAAGAGATCTTAAAATCATAAGTGGCAGTAAAGTACACAGTCATTTCTTTTTATCAATGTAGATATTTAGACATTCTATAATCCTTAAGTGCCCACTGATCATTAAGCTTTAAGAATAAAGCAAGTAAAGTTGATAGGAATGATTGCTCTTTGTTCCCAGTTGCTGCAGGAATTTGGATATTTCAAACTCTCTTCCAAAATGTTGTTGTATAGTGATGGTGAAATATGGAGTGGTTTGGGTTGTAGTCTTTAGGTGTATATGGAGCAGAATTTAATACAGCTGTAAGAGCAGCACCTACTTCTAAAAATATCAAGATTCAGTCAACTTATTCCTACAGTAAACAGGAAATAACCAAAGTGAATTATGAAAGAATTTAAAATCTAAAAATATTTTCTTAATTCCCATGCCATTTACTGGGAAAAAAAATTGATTTCTGCACATTGAATAATGGAAAGAAAAAGCATAATTTTTCTATGGTATAATAGAGTTCAAATATTTTAATTAAATATTTATTGATATGAAAGAGAGATCATTCTCAATGGGGAGAATGTTCTTTTTAATGTCACAATTGGGTTTTGGGTAAGAATGGTGTTTTTGGGAGGGAGAAAGAAAAGCTGTTAGGCTGCCTGAGAAAACAACATAATGTGATTGTATCTCATAGCAAAATAAAAGATAACAATCCTCAAACTCCCATGCTTAATATATACTTATAGTGTAATTTTTCCCTGTTTCTCTTGACTTTTTAGCCTTAAACCTAGGATATGATACTGCAGAGACATTTCTGGGTTTTACATTACTAATGAGCATATGCTGTGGCTTATCATAACTTATTTCTGCTTGATTCTGGTACTTTCTTGACTAACTGGAAGTTAAAAGAAAACAAAGCAAAAAGACCAATATCCCCCAAAAGTTAATCATTTGCCAGGGTGATAAAAATATGTCCACCCCCCACCTCTCATTTGGAAAAGAAAAAAGCAACAGAGATATGGCAAGGATGTGAGCAAAGATCTTTCCCTTTTATGTCTCAGTGCTTTCTATAGTCTTTCAAGAAGGAGAAATGGGTTCACTGACACTCTCAGCTAGCAGCTTGTCTTAAACCTTCTTCCAACTCGCCATTTGCAAAGCTTTCCAAACTATCCAAGACTTTCCAAGGTGTGCTCTATTGGTCTGAGATGGGCCTCCCTTGGTTTCTCCTGCTGGGGAGCCCTTCTGTCTTGAACACAATCATGGAACAGCCTGCTAGACAGGAGAGGGCATGGGTGGCACTGTGGGCTGAGGGACAGAGCAGTAGCCACACAGCCTCCTCTGCTGCTATCAGAACCTCCTGCATACAAAAATTGGACCATGTACCAACCATCTGTTCCTGCAAATCTTCAGTTAAGATGAAAGCTGAAAATTCCTCTTTTTGAGCCAAACAGAGAATCAGGTACTTCAGAATATATTTTGTCTGATAGTTGATCTGCTATCTTAATTGTAGCTGCACATCTCCCCAGGAGACAATAGAATTTCTGTTTCTCAAATTCTTGGGGATTTTTACTGTACTGAAGGACTGAGCTATGACATAAAATACAGCACAGTCCTTTCCTCCATTTCCTTGTCCAATTCTTTCCCACCAGCGCTTTTAATCTATTACTGTAAAGAATTTACTTTCCTGGAATACAATTTTTTCTGGTGTAACATATCAGGGGAGAGACCACAGCTCCAAATATGCCAGTAGACACTTTGCACATGTTTGGATTTAGCTTGTACAGGCCAATGTAGGTGAAGGTTATAGGTCTTATTAAGACAGAGTATATATAATAGTCTTTAAATATATCTTGTTAGTGGTTTTTTTAAATTTTTATTAAATTACTTTTCTCAGTAGGGAGCTGAGACACAGAGATAGTTTTGTCTTCTTTCACCTAAGCCCTTTTCTAATAAATTTTACCATTTCAAAAAGATTTTGAAGTATCCACAGTATTCAGTCTCCTGGCACTTACCTAAATTCTTCCTGATTCATGTTCATTTCTCTGCTATTATGTCAGCCACTCACAGAATGAGCATCTTTTGAAATACAAAAATAATTTTAAAGAATTGTATTTTCTGTTTTCTTAAGTTGTTATTGAATCACTTCTTTTTGCCATCATTATTTAAGCTACGTACATTTGAAAACTAGTGAAATGCACTTCCTTCATTTTTAGGGTATAATCAAGATTTTGAATGATACTCTTGGAGACGTATTTCTTTCTTTTTTATCCTCTTGCTGGCTAAGCTGTTTCCCCTTAAGAATGAATGGGTGTCAAAATCCCTTCAGTTTGACATCTTGAATGTATAGAAAAGAACAAACATATCCTTAGGGAAATTGGTTTTAGCTCTCGAAAAGGAAAGAAAAGGAACAGGAGAAGTTATCCCTTTTTCTACCCTTGTACCTTGCACTTTGACACTTGAAGCTTGTACCTTATCCAGTTTCATTTTCACTCTTTAAAAGCCTGTGTTTGATCATGCGATAAATAGTTATGTTATCCATCCCTTTCTAGAATCCTTGTGAATATAAATCATTGTAACTGTACTGGAAGAGCTGATAGAGAGGCACAAATTTAATAATTTCTTTCATAGCTACAGGAAGTTACTCTACAGTCGAGTTTTCTTAGCTTGTTTTTCTATTTTTACTGTTCTTCTGAGACTACAAACATTTACATCTCCAGCACACATGTTTTCCTCCTTGTAAAGCAGGGATGATAAAATTCCCTGCCATTAAGTAACCCTGTAAAATGAAAGTATTTAAAACCAAAGTTACGCAGTAAGAGGTGTTACATTTGAAACCATACAGAGCTTTTTGAAAAATCTTCTCTTGCATCATATAATAGATAAATATGTAAAATCACATCATACAAAATTATTACTTGATAGATATTTTGGAATTTTTTCCTTTAATTCCCATCCTCGTACCTTTTTTGTTTCAGTACAGATGAGCAGCCATAAGAATAAATTTAGTTAGTGAAAGTATTATTGGGAAGAACATTTGTCTGCATTTTTCTAATGCTCTAATGTTTTACTTTCTCTTTTCTTTTTTACAAAATATAGATAAGTAAAAGAAAAATGAAAAAGGAAAAGGGTTACTTCATTCTTAGAAAATTTAACCAAATTTGAATGGCAGAGATACACCCTCCAAGAAGATGTCTTCTGTGCAGTTTAAGAACATTGCCATCTCATGTAGCATTGTCCTCTTTATTACAGAGAAAAGTCTGCCCATATCTTCCACACTCTTAGGTCCCTTCCCCAGGGAATGCTGCCAGGTTGAGTAGAAGAGAAAGTGGAAGACCAAAGTTTGGTTATCTACATAGCTTAATTCTTCTAATCAAATTCAGTGATTTGTCATTTTTCATTTTAATTTCAGTAGGCTTAAGGAGGCCACTTCCTTGTCAGGGTAAACCCTAACAGTGCACCCTAAGTGCCAGGAAACCTGATAAAAATCTCCCTACCTATCCATCATCTTCTGTGATTTTTGAACAATCTTGTACTAGATTTTTTGCTGTTTATGCTTTATCTTTGTTTTACGTTTATGCTGACCTGTACCCTTCTGTGTCTCTGTGAAGCTCTTTTTCTAGGAATATCCAGCAGATATTATGAAACATTATCAGGTATAAAGCACACAAATGTCATTAAGGGCTTTATATTTTTTTTTTTATCACATGGCTTTATCACTTGCTTTTGGAGAGCACATCCTTCTCCAAAACTGTGTTTAGTTTTATGAAATTCTGACTTTTAGCAAAAGGTATTAAGGGTAATGGGGGAAAGATAAAGAAACAGACACATGCATTGTTGACTTTAATGACTTTTTTATGATAATATTCCGAGGAAATGAGACAAAATCTAAAAAAGCAGTGCTAGATGACTGCTTGTTTTACCAATAGTTTTGACTGTCTCTTGCAAACTGGCTTTGCCTGTTTTATTGGAAAGGGTACTTTTTCTTATTTCCTGAATTTATGGTACACTTGCTATACTAAGTGTAATGTGCTGATATGCTGATAATGGTGGTGCTTTCTATCTAAAAATAACTATAAATTTGAAAGAAATTGTTTTGGATTTATAGTAATATTTCCAAATTTTATTACAGTGTCTGAAGCTATAGGTACTACCTGTGCTGTGTGGTGCAATTCTCGGTCAGACAGCAAAGGCTTCTTCATTTTTCCCTGCTAGAGGAGAGGGACATTAGAGAGTAGAGGGGATTTAGCTGACAGAGAACACTGACAAGAAAGAAATCACGAATACTGTGTCTCTATGCTATAAGAAGAGCACAGGGATAGTGGTGTGTCAAAGGATGGAGACACATCTGACTGGGAAGATGCACAATCACCTGCAGATGGGGAGCTGCTCAACAATCCTGGTTTCAGTCCTTGCACAAGGGCTCCCCCAGCAATAGAAGTGCCTCCTTGTCTTTCTGCCTACAAATCTGGCAGCTGAATTTTATTTTAAAATTAGTAACCTTTTAAAATATTTAGCTTTTAAAATATTAACCTTTTAAAGATATTAACCTTCTATGAACACAAAATATTATCATCCAGCCAGTCTTTCGATATCTCATTTGACAGACATTCAGGAAAATACTACTGCTTAAAGATTTTTAAGAAGAAAAAGTGCATTTTTTTGAGGGATTCCTGTAAACAGTCTTTGCACAGGTACTCATTGAAAAGGGAGCATCTCATAATAACCCAAACAAAAATGATTTATCAGAGCTTCCCAAATGTAATTTCACCATATTGGTCAGGTAATGAGAGGAATCTTATAGGAGGTAATTCATAAATTGTCCTGACACGGGGTGGGTTTTTTCCAAAGAAGTTAGTCTTTGATATATATCACAAGAGCGTTTATGTGGAACAAGTGTCATTTTGTACAAAATTATTTTCACAAAACAGCTCCCACTGTAAAGGGGTTTGATTTTTGTCTGCTAGCCTCATAGCATGAAATGGAACCTATGAGTATGGCAACCTCTATATCCTGGATTTGCAGGAAAAATATGAGATGTCTGGCAGTTTCAGGTTTGAAGTCAGGATCTTGTCAAATCTTAGATCCTATCAGGTTGAGGAAATGCAGTTATTAATCTATAAATGAATGTGCAATATTCCCTAGACTTGGAGCAATACTTATTTTCTTCAGGAGAGAACTCCTTATTCTCCTTTTTCTGTTTGTGGAAAAGCAAAATCAGTGAGTATAAGCTCTTGAAGGAAAGAAAAATAATTTAAAAAATGAAAATTCTAAACTGACTGTGTGCCATTCATATATTTCTCTCTTAATTCAGAATATACAGATAGTGCAAGTATTTTTGATGTTTTCTCATTCTAAATCACTAAAAATATAATAGATGCACTCTGTTGCTATTACTACTCAAATTCTGATAATTTAGATGCAATTTTCCTCCATAAACCAGAAAGCAGTTTCCCTCTTTCCCCTGACTGCAGAGCCTGCATTGTAGAAAAAAAAAAAACAACATTGAAATATTTATTGAAATATACATATTGAATGGTGGAATTAGTGTAGCAAATAGCTAGGTGCAAAACAGTGTGCTTTTAACACTTCTATAAATGTTCCTACAGACAGCTGGTGATTAATAAGTTTTCATTTATTTGTCTTTACTGTTTCTGTAAACAGGTATTGATTCAAGTAGTAAGTGCTACTGGATTGAATGTCTTCAGAGATGGTGTCTTATTCTGGAATGCAATAAGACAGTCTTAGAAAAGTCAACTGTTTGAAAAGAAATTATATTTTGAGTATGAATGTATTGAAACATTCTCTTTGCCAATGGAGGGGACACCAGGCATTTTCTCTTTATCCCAAATCTATAATATTCATTATATTTGCTTTACATTGCTGTTTATAATGTGGAATGGATTTGCTCTGGCACCAAGTTACTGTGTACTAGGTTGAATATTATAATTTGCTTCCTGTGATGTATAAATGCAAAGCAGAATTTTTGGGGCATCCTTAAATACACATAAACCACAAGCAGTTGTCCTAGTTCTCACAGATTTTAGCACAATATCCCTTGTGATCCATGAGCCCATTCATAATTAGAGTTCCATATGATAATAATTCTCCTTTGGCCTGGGATACTGTATTCCAGCTTTTATCCTTCTAGCTAGAGCCTATTGCCAGGTTACTGAGTTTCTAGCACTACTATTTTCGTGAGGTACACAGCAAAGGTGGCTTAATACATTTTCTGTAGTCAAGAAATTCTGGAAGTCTGTGATGTCAGGATTGTGGCGCATGTTGCGGTGAGCTTCAGTAGGCACTGAGGTGATGTAACTCTTGCCTGTGGCTAGAAAAGCTGAAAATTTACCTTGTTAGGTGCTTTGTTCTTGGACCATTGTGCAAGAAGCAATTGCAGCCTGATCCCCAAGTGCTATTTGAGTGAAAATTTCCCTGGAATGCTTTGTGCTAAATGGGGACAGAAGTTGACAAAGTGCAACTGGTGCTGACGGTGAACATCTTGAAAAATCAGCTGCTGTGCATTAAACCCTCAAGTGTCAGCAACTACACAGGAATCCTTTATGGTCGCTGTAGGTTATACCTGACACAACATTGTAGCTCCTGTCAGCAATGGTTTTATATGTTCCAGCCCCAAGCAAACAGGCAGGAATGTGTGCATTGTAGCTGCATCAATTGCACTGTTTCACAGCACTGAAAATTCATCTTGAGAGTGAGGAACAGTTAAAACAAGACCCCAAGTCAAATTTCTTTTAAAAAATAGGATTTATTGAATCTTTGTTTTGTTGTCTTTTCTATAATTAGATAATGCTTTGAAAAGAACTTGGTAAATAACGAGAAGCTGATTCACCCAGGGATAATTTTAGCCACATTCCTGATTCAGACTTACTGTCAAAAACATGCAAAGAGCAGAAAGGTGCTAGAAAACTCCTCCTAGCTTGAATTCATTATCTTCAAAAGCACTGGGTGCATAACATCTTGAAAGCCTCATATATTTTATTTCTAAAGACTGTCTCAATATTTTCAGACAGCAGTTGTTACTGTGAACATCTGGAACTTAATGTGAAGATGTGGCACATGTAAATCATTATAATATTGTCTATAGGCAAAAAACTGTGGTACTGAAAAGTTAATGACAAACAAACTAAATGCACTCTAGTCATCAATGATATTTTCATCTCCTTAGGGTTTCTTTCAAAACCTCTTAAATTACACTCTGGTTGAAAATATTATGGCTCAGGGTAGGAGAATAGAATAACAGTAACACGGTAAAATGAATTTTGCAAATGTGACTACAGTGTCCAGTTGTCTTTATACAATTAGATTTTCAAGAGGTTAATGGAAATAGTGCCTGCATCAATCTAAAGATTTTGTGACGTTATCTTAGTGTGGGGACATAAAGGTTGCCTATATATAAAATCTTAGTGCCTTGTTAGAATTTACAGACAGCCATAGATTCAACCAGTTTTTCTTCTCTTGTCTTTGGCATCAGCTGGTGTCATATGCCTGAATCATTAAAAATTGCATAACCAACGAACTTTTATAATATGACATCAGTCAAAGAGGTATGTAGTTCCTAGTAATTTGTCTGTATCAAGATGACAAGGTCCTGGTGGAGCCAGGGCACAGTAAATAAGTCCTTCACATTTGCATCATTCAAATTGAGAGACCTCCATGGATGCCTGAGCAAAGCTGCAGTCAAGTTGTGCATAAATGGGTACTTTATCCATACAGTGTATCACAGAAGTGATGTCACTCTCACATCACAAAATGTTTATAAAATAAAGTAAAAATACTTGCTAGTCATACAGAAATATCCCAATAGGAACTTCACAGGGTAATTCACATTTAGCTATAGTTGATTGTCTGAATGTCACAATTTCCTTGTGGATATTTCTTTTTCAGGAGGCAAAAATATTTAGTGTCTCAGCCAATTAATACCTGTTAATTCTTTTTCCCTGAAGCCTTTGATAATAATCATAAACAAGTCATTTTTGAGTCTTAGCTTTTTGGAAAATCTAGCATTCTAAATTAAAAATGTTTAATTTGGAAAAATGGGCAATGTAAAGCTGACTTAGGTGTATATAAGGTGCTATTTTCACCTTTGCTGGTGCTATGTTGTTTCATCTATCTTTCTCAAAAATCCTCATTGGAACTAAGAGCATGACAAAAGTAACAGCTTCTATCTCAGAAGCAACACTGCAAACTCGGGTGGTAGTTACACCTCAGCTTGTTACAAAGGAGGAAAAAGCTGTTATTTTGGTACCCCTAGAGTGAAAAACTTAGATTTCCTTTGAAGAACTACAGACCTTTCCTTAATTTCTATAACAGGAAGATCAGGAAGATGATCCTGAAAGCAAAAGTTGAGACCAAATTACTGCTGCCCTTTTGCTTGGTGACAAACACAGTTTTGTTTTCTGGTGGGACTTGGCAATTGTACAAGCTAGTTGCAGTGTGTGACAGTCTATGGAAGGTAACTTAGATCTAAGTGAAGTAGCCATATCACTTTAAGCAGGATGATTTAAGCCAAACTGACATGTCTTCTAACCAGAGCTAGGTCAAGAAGTGCTGCCTCACACATCATTCCTCTGCACAGTATAAAGTGCAGATTCCCCAAAGAATCTCTTGCCTTTAGCAAGAGACCTACTGAACTGATGCTCTAACCTGGCTATAAAGCTTAAAATTATTTTACTCTATCTCCAGAATGAAACTTTCTCTGTAACAGGTAAAGAACCATTGCTCTATTCATACACATATAAAATATTTTCCAAGGCTCTTGCCTGCCTGCACAGAAACATCGATGACTTTTCATTTCATCTACCTCAACTACCCAGTGCCCTGAGAGAGATGAAAGTAGACCAGAAATTTCACCTGGTCATTTGTTCACATAGATATAATACTGAAATCTTACACAAGTGTTCACATCGGTGAAGATATTTACAAATAGTTTTCTCTTCATTGGTTTAACTTCTGTGGGTTGAGTTTTTCAATAGAGCATTTATACAGTAATATAAGGAGCGATTAGATCAATGTCACTTTTTATCACATTGTCATTAAAGTGTCTTCTTTCAATAAGCACAGTGTCTATGGCAACTCTTCAGAGTCTACCACCAGATTCTTTACCTTAGACTTGTTGTCACCAGGAATTATGGAAGTGATGAGCTCAGTCAAAATGTGCTATACAAGTGGTTATCTCAATTTTCTGGTTCAGCAAATTACATTGCTCCAGAGGTTTTGTGGTAATGGTTTACTGTAATACAATGTAAAATGTAATGGTGTGGAGAATATTGGTGAGCAGCTAAAGGCCAAACTCATGGAGCTGTTTGAGCTAATTCAGAGGTAGTATTTGAGGTTGTAGTAACATCCTTTTATACATTCAGTGCTAAATATAAATGCCCTTAATCAGTCTGAAATAGTGACTGAAATAGCATGCAAAATATGAAGTGCTGCATATCTCTGGTAGTCATAAACAGTTTCTTCTCATTGGTCAAACTGATCATACTTCAAAGGTTTTCAGACTTTACAGTAGCACTATTGATTACTTTCACAGACATTTAGACTACTAAAGCTTCAATATTTTGGTATGAAGCAGAAGGTGTTGGCAAGAAGAAAGACTGTTTCAGACCCTAGCTTTCTAAGAATTTCTGGTGCTAGACAGTGTTGAAAGATGTAGCTGGAAGAACTTGTTTTTATCAAAGTCATAAATTGTATATTAGAATAAGCATATAGATATGAAATTGAAACCATGTAAACAAAAAGCCCAACACAACACCTAGTGACAAAACAAGTATGAGTATGAAAACAGTGTAATGAATCTTGGACACTTCACATGTCTCTGAGAGCTCTTTACAAAAGAAGGAGTTTTGAGATTCACCTCCAGTGAGCAACAAGAAAGGCATTTCTTAAGTCACTTTGACATCGGAAGAACCAGCTTGGCTTCAAATGTTGCCTTTGTTGACACTGTGTCTAGAAAATCCATGAGTAATTCTAAAAGTTTCTATTAAATTTTCTCATTCCCTTTATTCCTAGGTCTCTCTCTACATTCTTTTTTGACTGCTGTTTTCCCTCTGTTTTGTCCTTCCTTTTTTATTTCCCTCCTGGTTCCCTAGGGAGATGAGGTTCATGGTAGTTAAATGATTCATAGAAATTGCTAAGAATCGAAGCTAGCAGGTCTGGAGTCTAGCACAGTAGGCTGAAACACTGGGCTGCTTTCAAATTTCATCTTTTATCTTGCTGTGTCCCAGCTATCTGACAGTTAATACTCCCAGCTTGGATGTTCCTTTGGATGCTCTTGCCATCATCCCATTCAGATGGCAAGCTTATTACTCTGAATGGCAAAATACAGGATCATAGACAAACCAATGTTTTTACTGGGTGGATGTGCAATATGAATTATTAAGGAACAAGTGAACAATAATGCCTCCAATATGACGACTTTTACTAAAATTTAAGTGATTTTTAGCTTAATAATAGAAAACCAATTTAAAGTGTTAACACTGACTCGAGCTTACAGTTTAGACACCAACAAGTGAAAGCAATTTTGCATAGGACAGAGATGTCTTTTTTGTTTGGCTGGGAAATCTAATCCATGCATTTATATTCATCAAAAGAAGCTTTTTGCAATGCAGTGTGTGATCACAGCCCTCAAAGTCCAAATTACATATAGTACTTTTGCAATATCTTTATAAAATGAGGAAGAAAAAGTTATACTATTATCTTTTCTTCTTTTACCTCCAAAGATGCCTATTTCACTGAGAGGAAAGGATTAGATTATGTACTAAATGGAAAGGAGGATGAAAAATTTTAGATAAGGCATCCCAAGAATTAAATGGAGCTCCACAAAATTGAAAAAAAAAATTAAAAAATCTAATTAATAATTGTCTTTCTCTACCCTCCACCTTCCTCAAATACTCTTGAACAAGGATTCCAGATCACTAACTCCCCACATATTTCTTACTTGTGTTATCCCATCTATTTCTTATGAGAATCCCATCCAAAAAAAGGGAATCAAGCCCCACTCAGTAGTAATTTGACTATAGATTGTTGATATTACAAGGCTGTGCTGGAACTAGGCAGATTTGAAGGTCTTTAATGACAGGGGAGTTGGGACTAGGTCACCTTTAAGGTCCCTTTCAGCCCTTAACATTCTACAGTTCTATGACTCTGCCTAATACTTTCACACAGTATCATTGTTTAATTAAAATTGATTATTGCAATTTTAAAATGGTTTTGGCTGGAAGGGACCTTAAAGATCATCTCATCTCAATCCCCCTGCCATAGGCAGGGACATCTCCTACCAAACCAGGATGTTCAAGGCCTTATCCAACCTGGCCTATAGATCATATAGTTTGTTTTAGGTGGAATAGTTATAAGAATAGGAGACTTTAAGAATAAGATTAGGAGGCTTGGATTGTTCCCTAGATGGAGACACAGTGACTTCTTTCAGTCTTGGCACAACGAAACAGATTTTTTTGAGTTAGAAGTGGAAATAGGACTAATACCCAAACCGCCTTGGAGTACTTATTTGCAAGAAATTTCACCATTCTCTTCTTAATATTAGAACAGTTTACTTTGCTTTGCCTTCACATTTCCTTTGCCTTTTTCACTGGACAGAATGGTATGAGCTCAGAAATGTTATTCTCATTTGCCAACTTCCTCCTCCAGACACGTTACAGTGCCAGGTTTAATCCAGATCTGCATGTTTGAAAAAGCTGCTAAAGACAACAAACCTTCTCTCTCATCAATGTAAGCAGAGGATAAATATGTTGAAAGCAGTGAAGCATAAATGTGGTAAGACAGCAAAAACAAGTCTAAGAATGGAAAAGCAGTCACCTCTGCCCAGAATATTTTACCTAGTTCTTGAAGAAAATTAGTCTGTGTTTTGAAGCATTATTGATAACAGTTACTTTCAACAGAAAGGTTCAGACAGATGGAACTGATGAAATTACTTTATTTTGCCATTTACTGTATCAAAAATATTGTGACACACAGGAATTCTGCCTTTTCCATGTCTTCAGGTGGGAGAGGCAAGCAGTGGTATATACAAGACCAGTTTTTATATGTACCTGTTTGCAAGTATACATGAAGTCCCAATTCTCAGCATCTCTGACAAAATCATTCCATCTTCTATTCTGTTGGTAAAGTGCTAATGAGACAAACTTTATAGATGAACTTTAAGGCTCCTAAGGAGCTGTAAAAGTGGCCAGCAAGAAAGGTAAAACTAATGAAAGAGTAAGATAAAAACAATGAGCTGAAATTACTAGAAAGAAAGTTGAAAGGAGTAGGTTAAAAATACATAAAGGCATGAATCAAAATTGTATGAAACTCTGTCAGCTTGTTGTGGAAGCCAGAGGAATAGGAAGGCACTTATTGGTTAATGGAGTGCACAGATTTACTCCAGCAAAGTCTCAGACTGTATAGATAGAAAACAGAGTGGTTTATTTGTTGCTTGCTTGATATAAATTTTCTTTTTTAACCTAAGGCCTCTTTTGCTGGGTAGCCCCTTGACATTGGGACCATTTATGGATGTTTGATTTTATTCAGTACAAGTAAAACTGGCAAATTCTGACGCTTTATAGGATTTCCACAGTGTGTTCACTGTTATATATTACTTGTGACTAATATTAGGGAAAATCTTTCAGGAATGAGCCTCAGTGAATCAAAATTATGGTGTTTTATGCTATTTTAAGGATATATAATACTAAAGTAGAAACAGTCTTTTAACTATATTTTATGATTATCCTACTGGATCATAAAATATGTATTAGTCTAGAACAGATAAAGTTGCAAACAACAATAAAAGTGCACAAAAAATGATAACTTTGGGACTACAAACATGTAAGATAATTCTAAATAAACACACTTTGATGGTCTTAATTAGTATGAAAGATTGTTGATATTTAATCAGAAATCTAGGAAATTAGGTTTGAAACACCAATTTTATAAGTATGAAAACAGGCAAAAAAAAAGTTTGCATTTTGTTAATTGCCTAATCATCATTCCAAGTTTAATTTGAAAAAGAAAACAACAATTAAAAAAAGCATTAAGCCCCAGTGTATTCTTCTGCATTTGCCAGCTACTTTAAAACACAGGTAACATGAAAGATAATACACCTGTGGATTCGGAAGCAACTGTAAACATCTTGCTTTTGCCAGTGACTTTTTTTTATTCGATCATCTTTATTTTATTCTATTTTTTTTATTCTATTAGTTTCTGTGGATTGAGGAAATAAATTTATCTTTTTCTTCATGTCAGAAAATATAATAGGAGACCTGTGCATGATAGGCGGTTGCAAGAAGACACCTGAAAAAAGTACAGGCTCAGAAAGGATGGGATTCCACAAGGATCATAAAAGTTACTAAGCAGAATAAATTGGAATCAGGTTTTCCAGTGAGCTCCTCTGGTAGAATCTCAGATCACTTGGAAGGAGACAGAAGAATGTTTCTCCCATCTTGTCTTTACCCACCCCTCCATCTTCAGCATCGTGGCTTGAAACTTCTTGATTTTTTAAATAAAAATAAGCATTAGGAACTCTTTGCAATGTGAGGAGAAATCACAGGACCTTTCTTTCAGCTTAAAGCATATGTTCAGCCCCACTCCATTCTGGTTCTCTTTCCAACCACTTCTGTAATCACATCCAAAGGCTGACCCTGCCTCTTTCCATATGCTTGTGGAGAATGCAGGAAAATAGTGTAAGTAGTTCAACTGTCTAGGGAACACACCTCTCTTATCCCTGCTTCTTTTTGACTACCTTCCAGAAATCAGACCTTCGCCAAGCAGCATCTCATGGAATGAACAGATTGTTTAATTTTGATATATGCTTGCAAGCATTTGGCAAGATCCAACCCATCCAAAAGAGGATCACATTGTGTAAATATCAGCCTTACACAACTGCAGCTCAGTCTCCCAAGGGGGTAAGCTTGCTTTTTTGGGAACTGGTGGACTCAGATGATTCATTTCTAGATGATTTTAAGTGGTTTAAGGTGTAGTTATTGATACCTTAATGAGTGAAAAAAGCATGTTTTTGAGGCAGAACTGGCATTTACAGAGATTACTACCTTCCTACTACTAAGTTAATGGAAACACATTTGTCCTTTGCAGGTAGACTTGGATACATTTGATTCTCTCATTTTAAATGAAAAGAACAATTTTCAATTGAAGCATGGCTATGCAACACTGAGAATCTCATAAGCAGTTTCTAATTAAGGAAAACCTATGTTAGTCTGAAGTGGAAGTTTCTTATTTAGGTGTTAGGCTCACAGTCCTAAGAGAAACCGTGCAGTATTACTGTTAGCTGGCAAACTGTCTGTTTGAACTGTAAGGCTCAAAGAAGTTTAGTAATTTGTTGACACAATTTAATGATTTAATGTAAAAACTCCCAAAATATGCATCTCTTCTTCCCACACTGAAAAAAAAAAAAGGCACAACCAAAAAATAACTATTCAAAAGAAACAACACCTCCCTTATTTTTACCATAACTTGTAAGAAATTCAATAGTTTGAGCTTCCAGGTAAAATTTGTGTAGCTCTTCCTTTTGTTTTTTGCACTAGATAACTTAGATTCTGCATCTTGTGTATTTCAACAACCTCAGCAGATACATTTCATCATCATTTTGCTAAATGCAATAAAAAAGCCTACAACTGAAATAGAAAAGCTTTTGCAAACACAAGGGCTTCAAGGATTTAATAAGAAAGTGGGATCTATAATACATACACTGACTAAAAGGCATCCTGTGCATGAGTGTATTATAATCAGATTACTTTTGCACTGAGTACTAAGCACGAGCCTTTCAACAGCTTAATTAGGCCCACAGTAAGATCCAGCTGCTGGTCTCCTTGGGAACAGTACAGAATAAAAGGATGTGGCCCACCAGATTTTGACTGTAGAACGTTTTGGTTTAATGCTTGCATTCACTTGCATGTGCTTGTTGCTGGTGTTATTTGTTTTTTTAATCTTCAGAGGTATTTGAAATGTTTTTTGCAAGTTGAGGTAAATCTTAGGAAGTACACAAGAATAAAAAAAGAGCTTTTTGGTATTTCTTCACAGTTTTCTGGCATGAAATAAAAATGCCAAAAATCAATCAAAGGAAAACAGATGCCACTGTTAGTATTATTTTGGTTTTTGGTTTTATGTGAACTAGTTCCATATGAAGATTTCTTCCCACTGCATGATAATGTGCACTGCAGATGGTTACAGTATACACTCACTGCAAAACGTTGGTGTATTTATTGAAAACTCCATCTTGCTATCACTGTTCATCCCTGGATAGGAGTTTGAAGAAAAATTCCCAATATTCAAAGCTTTCTGTTAAAATAGAAATTAACATTCCCTCTTGTTGCAGATAAACTGGAACGTAGTACAACATAAAAGTTTATACATATTTATTAGGGATCTAAAAAATGTAAAATTTGCCTTTTTTGCAGTAACTTTTTGTGGTCTCTAATTGTACTTTATGCAGTATTTGCCCATAGTATGATCTATTATTTTCAAAAATAATGAAAATGACCGGCTTATTTCAAAGCAGGCTATTCTGGTTTACTATCCATACACAAAAAAAATCAGCCTGTCCCTTGGGGCTTGAAAATTATTTTGTGACTGTTAGAAAAATGGGAAAAAAAATGAGAATTACAATGAGAAATATATTGTCTCCTTCTCTCTTGGGCAATGTCCATCTTAGATTGTCTACCATTTTTTGCTCTCCATCCCATTGTCTAGGTTTGGAAAGACAGGTGTCTGCTAAGGAAAGCATGAGCCTCCCATGAAATGGAAAAAAATGTAGACTCTTTCCCTCCAAATTGTTATAAATTTGAAATTAAGGGGGGGCTCTCAGGCAAAAATATGGGAGCAGTAATAGTTCTTTATTACAGAAGAGAATAAAATTAAAAAAAAAAACCCAAAAACAATGTATAAACCAAAACAACACTGACACAGTCAGAATACAACTTGACACCCTGTTGGACAGGGTGTTGGCAGCAGTCCAATTGAGTACCTACCTACTGTGGATAAAATTATAATTTCCAGGGAATTCACATTTTTGTCCTAAGTCCCTCAGGATGAAAACACAAACAGCAAGTGTAAATATTTGTGTTAGAAATTAGTTGTTACTGGAGAGAGAAGTCTTATCTTTATGTTTTAGTTAATTCTTATCTCAGTTAAAAGACAATTAGAAAGAAATTGTGTTATTGTAAAGTCTCATTGTCTGATTTCTGATGTAACATGCAGCTTTAAGGGCAATTTTGTGAGCCACAAGAATTCCTTTGATTTATATCATATGCTTGTATGTGAGTGGGGAAGACTATCATGGTTGATTTGAGTGTGTATTTGAAATCCAAGGAAAAAAAGTCTAAATTAAAATACCTAAAGAATAGACAAGTTTTGTGCCCCACATGCCTTATGGCTTCTCCATTTCCTTTTTTTTTTTCTTTAGCAAACTGAAAATTCTTCTTTAAGTGAACAATGTAGTGAATAAACAGAATGAAAAAGTTTCTGTTTGATGAGGGATGAATAGATTGCTCTTTATTCTTCTTGCCAAGGAGTTAATTACTACATTGGTATGGTTGGTCGTTAAGAGTTGTACTCTCAAAGGCAGTCTGTTACAAAACAGATGTGTTTTTGTCATCTGAGAGAATAAGTTCAGTGGGAAAGATGAAAGTAGCAAGAAAATGTCTTCTTTTAGAAGTTCCTAGACTGTATGGCTTTCACCATAAGCTGGTAGATGTATTTGTTTCAATTGTCGCTTGAAGAGAAGTAAATTAAAGGACCTTGAGTGTGCAGGAGTGAAAATGCTGTAATGTTGCAACTTGAGAGCAGTTTTTCAGCAACCTGGGTGTTTCAAAACTGTAGTTTTGATTAAAATATTGGCAGAACTACAGCTCTAACTAGCTCCCAGTGGATATTCAGTATCCTAAAATCTTATTAACTTCATAAAAGCCTGCGGTTGAACAGAACACTATGGAATATGTGTCCTCCACAGAGTACTAAAAGAGAGATTAGAGGAGAGTCATTAATGCTCAAATTTGAAAATAATGTTTTATTTTTTGATGCTGCACACATGTTTCTAGCCTTCACGCTGTACATTCTAGCTCAGTTATTGCCAGCATGGATATATATATACACACACACACAAAATTGTATTTATTTCTTAGGAGTTGCATGATTTCCAGAGGTGAGTTTCACCTGATTTACCCATTTTGGCGAGGGGTCTCCAAAATGAAGTAAAATAAGTCTTCCTTGTTCTGACCTTTCTACCTTTTCCATACATATGTGATGAATGAATCCTTGGTAGAACTTGTAGTTTCCTGTGTTCAATTAGTCCCTCAAGTGTGGGAAGTCTGCAACTGTTTTTGTGTCCCTGAGATCTGTTTATCACATTGCGTTTTTCATTATAAACACAGCTACCCAAACATAAAGTTGACAAGCAATGAGTTAATAGATCCTGAATATCTTAGATAAGATCCAGCTACTGTTAACTATGAACTATTTCTCTACTTCTGCTAACTCAGCAACATCTAATTTAACTATCATCTTAACTTTTCAAAAATTCTAAATTCTTCAAAATTAATGTCTCACACCTAAGTATTGCCATTTCTTCAATATTTTTCACATGTTTAAGGGTTTTTTGAAAAAGTATCTCTGTGCCTTTCATATAAAATTTTCTATATGTGTGTATATATATATATATATATATATATATATATGTAAAGATAAGGTCCAATTGGTACAGCCTGTGTAATAAATCAGGTCTGTAAGGTGATGAGCAGTGGTTGTGCAGAAGGCTGTCACAGAGAATGAGATTGCAGGCACAAGATCATACTCAAATCAAGGCATTAATGTTCTCAAGCATTAACTACAAATATGAATAAGTGTTGCCTTCCTTGCCTATTGACCATTCTTGGCAAACTTGCCGAGATTTCCAGGACTCTGGAAACCCACTGGTTCTTCCTCAGCCTCTGGAAGCCCCTGCAGCATCTTTAATTTAAGGAATTATAAGACTGGGCATTAAACATTGGGGAATATTGGACAATAATAGACACATTTGTCAAGTTCTGACTTCCCTTCAATATAAAGTGACTTTGTGGCAGCAGTTTTTGCCTTTTGGAATAAAATACTGGGATGACAGGATTAATTTTCTGAATGAAGACTAACATTTCTCTGAAAGAAAATTGTTATCCCATGTTCTCCCCAAAGGTGGCTACAATGCCCATGGGTTAAATATTACTTCTAATAACTCAAACTTTTTGTTCAGTCTAGCTCAGGATTGCTTATACTTATACCTCCATCTCTTGAGACATGAGCAGATGCCACTTTCTGCATTTTTAATCTCTTGTATAGAAAATCTAAATAATAAAGACTTATCATTTTTTTTCTTTCAGTCTGATCAAGATTTTATGCTTCCTGCTTTTCATGTTAGAGCTTTGCCACACTGAAAACCACATGTATTATTCCAGAGCACAAAATTCAATTTTCTCTTGTCTTCTACTGCTTCAATGACTCCTCTTAATTCTGTTTAAAAAAAAGAGAAGAAAAGTAAAAGAATCTTCTGAAGTATTGCATGAGCACATACATTCCTTTGTCACTTGATGTGATAAGTGAATAGAGAAACTTATACCCATAAGCACTCCACTTTATTTCAACTTGTTAGCATACAGAGTGATTTAGTGCATTACACTGGTAATAAAACCATATTTGTTGCAGGTCCTATTAATAAGCAATAACTATTGCATTTTTAGCCACCCTTGCTTATTTGCCTTTAGGAAGAATATTTAAATCTCAAAAGAGTCTTAACAAAACCCAGTGGAAAACTTTCAAATAACAGTGTTTTTGTTGAAAGAGGGACTATTGCAATTTCAATTAAAACATTTGAATAACATGAGGAAGACTTTAAAGAGCAGTAAAAAAATGCCTATTCATATTTTTAATGTAAAATTTGGATTAAATATAAAAAGTTATATACAAAATTAATGTTGATGGCAAAAATATTTACTTCATAAATAAACACTTCAACATTTTCAGAACTAGATATTTATCTTAATATTCAAACTGATCTTTTAAACAGTTCTATAAAATTTGCTTTGGTTATGATGTTTTTACTTCTTGAATTTCTCATAGAACTTTTTTAAGCAGTTATAGTTACATTTAGATTCAGATCTCTATCACATGAAAGGTTATCTAAATTATCCTTTTTACTGTCTTTTAAACAATTCAGTGGTGTTTTCATGCACAATATTTATGCATGGTAATTGTTAATAATGGAAAAACAAAGACTTGACTAATATAAAACTAATAGAAATTCCTCTTACAGTAGGGCTTTGAAAGTGAAATTATTTTCCTATGTCAAGGCATTACCTGATATTACTAACCTCCTGCCTTGACAGACTAAATGCATCATTCATCTGTTTTTCTTTTTTTTAATTAGCATTTAAAATATTTTTTCCCCCTGCACCTTGGCAAATGTAATATAATTGTTGTTTATTTCATAAAGGACTGCAATTGAAGACTAAGAATTGTGGTTGATTTCTGGAAGCATACATTTCTTGGGATAATTATAGGGTGATCAAACCTTTCCATAACTTGGCAGTTCCCCAATAAAATAAAGCCCCAAGGAGTATGCCATTGCAGCTTCCTCACTGAGTGGCTTACATAAGCTGTGCTGTTATTTCTTAGCCAGTATGAATCTTGAAGATTAGCAGCTCCTAAGACAAGGACTGAAATATGCTTGCTGTGTTAATGAAGTCTCAAAATCACAGTATGGAAGAAAGCTTTCTTTGAAGTGCTGATAAATCTCTTCATATAGATCACTGCCTGCAAGGAGAGGAATACCACTTAGGTATAGAGATAAACCCAAAATATTTAGTCTGTAAGAAAAACAAGCTAAACCAATGATGTCACTTTATACTGCCAGTATCACATTCAGTCTGGGTTTTGCAACACAGTAAGGACAAGATCCTTCTCTCTCTCCTCTGGCCAAAAAATAACTTTTATCTCTGGGTTAAAAATCTATGTCACTGCCCCATACAATTAATATGGACATTGTAGAAATATTTCTAGAGCAATTGCATGTTAGTAAACAATAGTGCTGTGTCCTCGGACACTTTAAAATTCCATTTTCCTAGATTTAGATTGCTCTTACCAGGCTTACAGCATTATACCTGTTTGTGTCATAACTTTTGTAGGTTTATTGAAATATTAGCAGTGCTATCATGTAACTTCATTCTTAATTTATATTAACTTGAATCTCATATGACAGTAACATTAACGAAAATATTAATCTGATTTTACTCCTGCCCTTCTGATCATCCAGCTTCACTTTCTTTAAAGTAAGAGGAAAGGCTAAATGAATTAAAGTACAAGGTTAATTAAAGCATCAAACTAATGTTTCACCCATCCTATCCATAAAGTCAATTTTGCAGTCTTATGAGCCTGACTTCTGCCATTCTAGAACGACAGTCTTTTGAATTTAGTAGATGGTACAATATGTGTGAAATAGTGCAAAATATCATAAGGTAGGTGTATGATCAAGCTGACTAGAAAAAGATTTTAAAGAATTCTTTAATTTTTACATAAAGTAAATCATACTTCCTCGATTTGTCTTGTTTGAATTTTTATTTAGCTCTGATGGGGAAAATGCCTTATGTCCCAGAACACCTTTTGTTTAAATACAAGTGGCAGTTATTCAACCTTCTGTTCTTTCTCATTACTCTTTATGTTTGCCCAGTACAGTCTTACTGCTTCCAGAGCTCCTTCCACTTCCAAAAGCTATGCAAACACAAGCTACGCTGTCTGCTACACAGCTTTAACATCTCCACTGGCACAGGCAGAAAAACAGAATGGAGAAGCAATGTTTGCTGCAGCTAAACTAAATGTATCTGTATGTTTTGTGAGAAATGAGGCACCTGGCCTCAAACACCTCATTGTCCATAAAACCCTACTCTCATAGATGGTCAAGTACACCAGCCATACACATTATTGGGAATGGTCTCTGACCCATTACATCTGCAAAGCATGGCTGGTGTTTGAAAGATGACTAGCTGCCTTCATCCAAAGCTACACTAACCCCTAGTCTAGTAAATTTATTAATAAAGGCAACCCCAGAGATGTAAACTGATTTGATCCTAGAAAATTAAATGAAAGGTAGGATTAGAGCTTGTGTTCTTGGTCCTGTAGTATTCTTCTAGAAAGTAATGCCTTTTACATTCACAATTAATAGAAAGCCTGATTGATTAGTGGTTTGGGAACGTGTCTCTTAAGATTCTACTCATATTTGAAAATACTGTTCTTTGGCACTTTTCTTCACTTTTCAAGTCCTCTTTATCTGGAGTTTCTTATGTAATTTGAATACAGCTAACTATTTCAAACACCCCCTCCTACCTACACACCCATTATTGTGATGAATAAGAATAGTTTGAGTATCTCATACTGTATAATTCTTCATAAAACTTACGCATAGAACAACTTTGATTATAGTTCTGTTTGCATTTTCTGTGGAAAAGAGTATCATGGTCAGGTATCATTTCCATTTAGCTTACAACTTCACCATATGGAGCAGAAGAAAACAATATATTTTATTTCAGATTATAGATAGTTTAGAAATCTTGAATCTAAATTATTCTCTTGGCCCAGATAAGTGCTAGCTAACATCAATGCCTGTATGTGTTCTTTAATCTCAGTCTCCTGTTACCTATGCATGGGTCATTTTTGCTGCTTTTAAGATCCACAGAAATTTGGAAGAAATCTCTTTTAAGTAGGTTATGTGTTAATAAGAGCAGAGTTTAGAAGTCTATTGTATTATAAAGGGACCCAAAAGCATTGGGTTACATTACAGAGCAAGTCTCTGAAGCCTCTAAATACTTACACCTTTGTGTATTATTTCCTGTAGTGGGGGAGTTGCACATTTATCATTCCATGTATCAATATAGGCTGGGGAATAATGGATTGAGGGCAGCCCTGGGGAGAAGGACCTGGGGGTGCTGCTGGATGAGAGGCTGGGCATGACCCAGCCATGGGCACTCACAGCCCAGAGAGACAAGCACGTCGTGGGCTGCCTCCAAAGCAGCGAGGCCAGAAGGGCGAGGGAGGAGCTTCTGCCCCTTTTTTCCACTGTTGTTCAAACCCACCTGGAGTTCTCTCTCCAGCTCAGGGATCCCAAGCACAGGAAAGACAGACTTGTCAGAGACAGTCTTGGAGAGAGTTATGAAGATGGTCACAGGACTGGAGCACCTCTCTTACCAGAAAAAAAAATGTGAGCATTGGGGCTGTTCAGCCTGGAGTTGAGAAGGCTCTGGAGTGATCTTATGGACTTTCAGTAGCTAAAGGGAGCCTACAAGAGAGATAGAGAGGGTCTTTTTACAAGGGCATGTAGTCACAGGACAAAGGGGAATGTCTTAAGAGTACATTTAAATTCAACTTTAGGAAGAAATTCTTTACCATGAGGGTGGTGAGGCGCTGGAGTAGGTTGTCCAGAGAAACTGTCCACAGCTTTGGATGCCCCAATGTTCAATGTCAGGTTGCATGGGACTCTGAGCAACTTGGTCTGTGGAAGGTGTCCCTGGCTGTGGTTAGGGAGTTGGAAATAGAGGGTCTTTAAAATCCTTTCCAACCCAAATAATTTGACGATTCTATAAGATGCTCTTTGAACTGTGTTTTCTGGGGAAGAGCTGCCTACACAATGAGAAAGAAAAGAAATTAGGACAAAAGTGTTGGAGCTGCTGCAGAATCTGCCTCTGAGCACACCTCCAATTAGGAACATTGGGTTATTTTAAGTGGTATTGAAAAACTGTATTTATTGGGGAGAAAAGAAAGTACACATCAACAGAGATGCTTCCTACAATTGCCTTAAAAGATTTACCTAACAATATGAATGGTGCATGACATTTTTGTCAATGTGAACATCTGCTTCTCTCTGCTTATTTTGTTTTTACTGAATCATCTGTAACAAACACTCTGCTCAGGAGAGCCCACGGGTACCTCGGCACTTTTTATTTACAAAAGTAATCCATGTCTCTTGTCACATTCAACTTTGCTAGAATGTGGCAGGAGTTTGAAAAAGTCACCCAGACTTCAAGAGAAAACAACTTCTACGGAACACTCCTTGGCTGGAAACGTAAAATATTTATACCCTTGAAACAGGCAATTTGATCATTCAGTCGCTTTATATATATATCTCATTGTGTAAGCATTCCTCAGCAGGCTCCTTTCTCTGTTAAATATAGTTATACGGTACATAATTGCCAAGCATGAAAAGGGTTGCATATGCTATTTTTGGTAGCATGGATGATGAGCACAGCATTTATGAAGGAAGAATTATTATGGAGTTAAAACTCATGCATATCTATGGAAGCTCAGCTTCTTCCTAGGGAGTTTTGGAACAAGTCCAACCTTAGAAAGTTCTCATGGGGTTTCTTGAGCTGTGCAAGTTGGAAAGAGCTTTTAGCTAAATTGCTGATACTTAAAATAACCAAAGGGCAGTTTTAAATGTTTGTCACTAAAAGCAATAAATCATTGGTCAGCACACGCTGTGTTAACTCTGCTGTCAGGACAGGTGTCTGCTGGGCTCCCCGAGGCAGTCAGCAAACACAAACTAATGTGCAAACTACAGTAATTTTTTCTGCCAGCTCTCCCATTTTTGAAATGAATACTAGAAGGTCTTCATGCTACTGCTGTTACAAACTGACCTGACCAAGCCTGTGTGATTGAGTTCATCCACCTTGACCTCTACATGGAAACCTGTGAGACGTCTGCACATGAGCAAATGTTCTGTTGATAGTGGTGGGAAGCTGTGTGCTCACACACAACCTGTCTGGGTCTCTTTTAATGGCCAGAAGATTTTCTTTATGTTCTTTTACAAAGAGAGTAATACTAGATCTGACTTCCAGAGATCAGTTTTTCATGGATACAAGCAAAAAAAAAAAATTGAATTGGTTTATCAACACATAAGTTGCTCATGCAATTAGTAAATTTTGGCCTGAATAAATTATATTGAAAGGACTGAGTCAATGCAAACACTGATGATATTAGAATGGAATGCTTATACTCTTAAGTGTTCTCATCTTAGTTCATGCAGCTCTGGGACAAAAATTTGTCCAGATTACTTCTAGGTATTCAATATACATTTCCAAATAGTAGTTTCCTCTGAACTGCAATTTTTTTCTACTAGATGAAAAAATTGAAGCCATCCTTACATATTTGCACATGCATTCCTTATTAGCAGTCACTGCTAACTGATCTGATAGTTCTGTGCTAAGTCTTTATGACTCATTTCTGTACTTTGACCTTGCTGTATTTATCTATGCATCTTTAATAGATAGACAAAAAGAATAGAGAAATACGTCTCGCTTAAGTATTTCTAGTTAATATACAGTCAGATTTTATTGGTTTGTAAATAAGCCCTGATTTTATTTTTTTTGTCTGAAAACCTCACCTATACTCTGGTCACCCATATTTCTTTTATAAACCTGAAATGCTTTTCCAGCCTCCTGCATCTTATACCTCTGCAAGGCATGTGTCATAACCTGCTCCGTAAGGATCTCATTCAGTGTTTTGCACTCAATTTCTTCATATCCAATACTACTAAATCTGGTAAAAGACAGTAGTGAACCAGCTTCAATATCTCTGACATTTCAAGCCACCAGGTCGATTCTGCGTGAAAATACGTTTCTTTTAACAATCTTCCTCAACAGTACTTCTTTCTTCTCCTTCTGGCAGAGTATATTCTATCCCTAAATTGCTCAGATTCAGCCTATCATAGCATTCAAGTGTCTAAACATGAAAACTACCCATCATTCACTATCTGGTGATCCCTCAGGATTTGACATTATTTTTTTATGAGAAGAGCAATTTTGTGTGATATTATAGGGCTTTCCAAATGAATTAAGTAATTTTCTTCTCTGTTCTCTATAATTAGACTTGCAGTTATTAAAGAATCTCAGTTTTACAGTCTAATAGGACTAAGAATAATTTTAATAACTTAAAAATTTATTTGGATTTTTAAATAAAAAGATAAGTCCCAAAAACTTAAGAAATCTGTAGCATTAATAATAATTTATTACAAATAGATAACATAGCATGTATCAAGTTATGCAAGACACCTGGAACTGATTAAACCCATGGCATGAAGTCCTGAGATAAGTGCAGACATAGTATTTATGTGTTTTTAAAGGCAAATAATAAAGAAGTTTCTTTTTCAAAGAGACTTGTTCAAATAGGGGAAAGGAAAAACAGGAATTGTTTATAGCATCTTAGTTTTATCACTTGTTTTGCTGATTTTTGCATGAGGGATGTCTGTTGATCAGTAGATGATGGGTGGAGCCATCCTAGTAAGAGCAAGAAATGCTGGGATTAATATGGAAGGAAAATTAAATGGAAGCTGAGAAACTTTAGAGATATGACTGGTCTGTTCATGAGCAATTTACACTTTTTTCTGCCTTTGAAAAAAATGATCATTGTTGCCTCAGATTCCCTTTGAATTTAAAGAACATATGAAACTATAAGATGTCTTAATGTGAAAAATAATTACCTAATTGTTTTCATGATCTATATTCTGGTAAAAATAAATAAATTAAATAATGCCTTTCATGCCTGTAATCATCTATTTCTTGTAACCTCAAGGAATTTTTTTTAAGTATCTTGGTGTGCCATGAAAACAGAACGAAGAGGAGTTTTTCTATTTCAGTAATATTTGAAGGAGGCCCAACAGAAATGGGTTTTCAATTTCTTAATTCATTTTCTGTGCCTTTGAATTTTTTATCATTTCAGTTGCTTTTTTAAAAAAAATACAAATAACCTAAATGAAAAACTATAAAAAATTGCCTGAATCAAAACTACATTTGTTTGAGGCCTTTCTGTGTTCTCTGCATGTTTGTGTGTTTATATTGTATATAAAATCAGGCTCTTCCTTTTATACTTCCCCAGCTCAATCACAGTGGGCAAAAGACCTTGTGTGCTTATTTTATCTACTTCTTGACATACTGCTTGATGCATATGATCAAATGCACTATTTCATTTCCAGTCTCACAGATGACAGAATAAATTCCAGAATGTATTTCTGCAGATGTCAGAAAGGTTAAGGAAGACAGGTTTGCTCATGTTTCAGTTTCTTGAAAAATCAGAAATAATTATGTCGAAAATCAAACTACTTTTTTAATCTTATCTTTGCAGTATTTTATTTTTATTAATAACCTATTAAATAAATATTATGTTTAAATTTATTACATGTTTGTTTTCCTATTTATTAGCAATTTGTTAAAGAATTCTGCTACTTTGTCTGTGTTAATGGATTTCTAGGAACTAAGGAAATCCTTCATAGGTTGATTAGGTAGTTAAAAGTCTTTAGGTTTCCACCTACCTGCACATTTCAGGATTTTTCAAGAATAAGCAATGTTTTGTTTAAGTTCCTCAGCTAGGGTATAAAGGCCTAACTAATTTAACAAATATATACAGAGTAATCAACTTTTCTAGTTTTCTGATCTACTATATTTTAAAAATGTGTTTCCTCTAAAGTCTCCATTAGTCAATATGGTATCAAAAGTACAAAAAATATCCAAAGTCAATATTGTACATATGATTCTACAATACTGAAATGATTCCCAAAGTTATGATACTAAACAATGAGTTAATACTCCATTTATGTTTATTTAATTTTGCATTTTTCACTTGGTTGGCCTGCTGTGGGAAAAGAAGAAATGTTTAGCTTTGGTCTATATTTTTTCTTCCAGTCACACTGCTAAAAACATTACGGACCAGAATGTCAATGTTGGTGTTAATGCCTTAAAATCCTCACTTTCATAATCTTGTCAAAATTACTTTAAGAAATCAACGTGGGGATTTTCTCTCCTGTTTGCAGAAACTTTGGATTTCTAAAAATTTCCAAATGAATCTTTGGTCAGAGCTACAGCTAGATTATTGCAGAGGAAAAATGGCTGAATCCTGATTTTCTTTCATTGAGTCTTCTTGGTGGGCAGGGCCTTCATTCTAGTTCTTGGACATTGGAAATAAAAGGAATTTTTATTTTTTCAAATGTAATGTAATTTTCAAAAAGTAAACACTTTTAACTGATCAGGAAAATCTTTTTATTCTTGTAAATTGATAATGTGGGAAAGACAGGAGCAAGAATACAGGAAAAAAATCGCTGGATTGAAATAGCAAAAAAGTAATTGAAAATTAATTAAATTGAAATACCTGAGATCATATTTGGGAACCTTAACAAACCTGGTAACTTGAAGTTTTGATTTAGAAAAAATAAATAAGAAGCCTTGTCTAAGTAATACTCATTGATCTTTCACTGCACCTGGTATAAAATTTATCTTAAATTCATTGTGGCAAGGATAATATTCATGTTTTGTCTAGTTCTGAGCAACAGCAGCTCTTCCATGAAGCATTTGCTTGGTTTTAAATTGTACTGCAATCAGACTCACTTAATTTTGCATTCTGATGTGCTGACCAAAGTCAGCATTTTAGATTTTACAAGCCAAGCACAAAAAAGTACCATGACAAGGTTATTGTTTTTTGAGTGAGAGCATCTGGCTGCTCTTTCACTCAGAATGATCTTTCACTGGAATTTGAAACCAGGTAGAAATGCTCCGCTGCTACTTGGGGATGATTCATAGAAATTGAACAACTTCAGTTTCTGCAAGCTGTAGGAGGATCAATGATAAGACATACAAACTTGGTACATTTGAAATATATTAATGCTACCTAGATGGAAGTAACTTAATTGCCTTTTCAGCTTTTCTTAGAATTCTTTGGGAAAATAAATGGAAGAAATCCTTGTGTTCAGTGCTCGCTTTTTATTTTGTGGGCTTGTGGTGTTTTGTTTGTTTGGTGTCAAAGGGTATGGTCTTCTAAATTTCTGTGGCAGCAGAAGTGTTTCCTAAGCAGAGGAAGCTATTGTTTTGCAGAAGAAAATAGGAATTTATTTAAAAGTAAAAATCACATAGATCTACAGTTTTTCTCACAAAAATAAGGAAAACTATGTCATGGTTTGACACCCACATATGCAAGTGCTTTTATTTCTTAGGTTTATGTTCTGTTATCTTGTTAATATAGGCATCACTTTTGGTTTTCTTCATATGGGGAAGAGAGAAGAGCAAAATGAACAATGGTCCCCTTTAGCTTTGTAACCTCTAATCTTCTCACAGCTAAGGCATATGAATTGGTGTAAATTCTCAGTATTTAAGGAGTTCTGCTGATGTAGGACTCTGGCCAAGTTCAGGTGTCATCTTGGCTCCCTAAGCCTACTCAGTTGCAGTCTTTAAACAATGGAATTCTTTTATAAACACTTTCTTTGAAAATGCTGCTGGACTGAGGAGGTGAAATATTCAAGTTTCTGAGTGTGTGCATGCACCAAATACAAACTGAGCTCTGAATAAATTTCCTTCTGTAAATTCAGAATTTGTGAGCAAGTATTCTCAAGAACTTTCTAATTTCTTTTCTGACATATGTCAACCCACTGGAATTTTGGGGGAGCACATACTATTTCAGAAATGGGTTTGAGGTTTTTTATTGTTGCTTTTTTGTTTTTTCTGCAATTATTTCTAGAGGAAAAATAAAAAAATCTGCATTTTCCCCCATAGTCTTAGTAGGGAATAATCAGATGTACTAAGGTAGAATGTTTCTGTTAGCTGCTCAGTCAAAGACTTCTGACTATATCTTATTTGTGAGAATCAATCAGGAGCAGGACTGACTTCCAGTGAGTTATTTCTACTTGAGAACACTGCCTCGTAATTTTGTGAAGTTTTGAATTTTGAAAGAGAAATACTGAATAATGTAAGGGAGGAGTTTTCAGGTAAAATTTAGAATTGCTGAAATATTAATCATTGTCTGAAGTTAGGCTAGTCTGGGAGAAAAAAAAAATTCAGAGAAAGATTTTAAATATTTAAATGTAATGCAAAGGCCTTTCTTGTATAACATCAGATACTAGTGCAGGGGCTGCCTGGGCTTTGCTTCCACACAACCTGCCAGAATGAGCTATAGTAGAGCTGTGCCATTGTGAGGGATGAGGCTGAATGAAGGCTGTGTGTCAGACACTGCCTTAGCAATCAGCCCCAGCACACTTCACACCAACAGAGTGCCTTCTGAAAGTGTCCAAGGGAAGCAAGGCTTCCCAAGAGCAATGTGTTACAATACCTTGATGTGTCCTGGTCTATTCAGGCCTCTAGAGATGACTTCTCATCTGAATGTCTTCCTTTGTTATTTCATTTAAAGATCAAGGACAGTACATTTCTCAACAAAATTACTGTGTGAAATCTTTTCCTTTGAAGGAAAAAGAGACTTGTGAGCTCTATTCAGCAGGGTCAGTGTCATCTTTGGTCTCTCTAAAGCACTTAACCCAGAAGGGCCCAAGAGATGCACTGCCTGATCTTGAAATAGGAGTCGCCAGTCCTCACCCTGGTTGCAACTTTTTATGGCTCTGCTGGCATGGAAAAATGTCACTTCCTAATACTAGATCTGTGTATTCAAAGGATAAGTAATGTTGCACTGTCTGTCAACTATGTGTCCGCATACTGTCCATCTCTTCTCACGGTGAATGTTTAGAGAAGAATATTGCATGTTAATACTTGGCTACAGAGGGGAGACTGATTGTGTCAAAAACAAATTATAACAATGTGATAATTTCTGTTCATGCTCACCACAGCAAGGCTTGGTCCCCCCAACCCCTCCCAAGATGTTTGAACAAATTCCTGTGCACTCCTGACACTTTCCCCCAGAGAAACGTAACTCTGTATTAGAACTCTGATTTCCATGTGAATGCAGTAACTTCTGTTTTTCTTAACTCTGGGTATGTGTAACCATGCAAGAATTCTTGCTTTTATGCCTCCCCCCAAAAAAAGGAAAAAAGCAAATTAATATTTCTTGTGGAGAAAGTTTTGGTATTCATGGAATGCTTCTATTTTCAAATTGCTAAGTAGACGAGGAAGAAATAACGTAATCATAGAAATTGTAATGATGTTTTAGAGAAAGAAAGGTAATTTTTCAGTAGTGCTAATACAGAATAAAAGAAATACACCTTTACTTCTGCTTTTTTATTTGGATAGGAGTGTAATGTTTTTGCCAGAGTAAGATGATAAAACACACTGTATTTGTTCACAGTGAAAGGTGAATTAAACAATAATTATTAGTGCTCAGAGGAGGATGAAAGAGGTAACAAGGTTAGAGATGTGAAAAAATAGAGAATTTTTTCCTTTCCTTTCCTTTTTTCTACTGCAGCACCTTTTCTAGCTTCTTGAAAGATCCAGATCATTATAGTAATTATTCCATATTGAAACTAAATATTATCTGAAAGTAAGGAATGTCTTATGAATAATTTATTTAAACCTTGACAGCATTTAAGAAGTACTTATGCATGCCTATTATTTCCAAATAATATCAAATATAACTAGTGTGAAAGGTGTAGCTGCACTGTGCTCTAAAATTTGTGGTCACTTTGATATTTCTGAAATAAGCAAAGGAAAAAAATTCAAAGTGTCCTCCTTCTAGTCTGAAACAAAATCTTTTTGCTATACTAAGAAGATTTAAAAAAATGTAGATCTGTTGTTGTAATGTATTAACAAAGTACTACCATGGTATTATGAAACAAAATTAATTGTTCCTTTTTATATTTAAATTATTTTTAAAATAAACTCTATTTATTTATATGCATATATATATGTGCACATATGCTTGAAAGTAACTTTAACTTTGTGTGAGTGTATGTGAGCTAGTTTGGGCTAAATTTATACTCTGTATAGTCTAAGTATAGTCTATAGTGTATTCCTAAAGTATATAGTGAAGACCATTTATGGTGTAGTCACATAAACAGTTGTGCAGTAATAATTCAGTGAGCAAGTCAGGGCATCAAAATGAGAGCAGAAACTGCAAGATAAGATGGACTGAAAAAAACAAAAGGACATTTGAAACAACAAGAGTTCAGAGATTCAACAACTATGCCGAAAACAGGCCCAAGGGAGGCAGAAAGAAATTGTCCCAGGTGTCTTAACCAGTCCTTCTTAACAACCAACAGAAACTGAATTCCACTTTGTTTTGTATAGGGGTGGCAATGATAACTGGGCTGTTGCTAGATCTCCTGCATATCTACTGATTTCAAACTTCAGAAGGACCCTGGATTGTTTCGGTGCTTTGGTAGTCACTTTGATAACTTCTGAGAGTGAGTGATGACTCTTGGAAGTGTGCTTATCTCAGTATTGGTCAAAGGTGAAGGGGTTTTAAAGGAATAGAAAGCACTGCTGAAGGGAAAGTGGCTGAGCAGAAGTCAGGAATAGGAAAGCAGAACATAACTGTTCCTAAATTAGCCTAATCTGAATTCAAAGAATCGGACACAGAGTTTGGTTATTGGGCTGACACACTACCAAGCCTCATGAGGAAATGACTTATGGATCCTGGAGTCCAAAGTAGAGTCTGAGTTTCTGATGTGAATAGTTCATACAAACCATTGCGTGGGTAAAACTAAAGCATAACCTAAGGCCTTTTGGCACACATTAACAATGCTTATAGCAAGATACTAGATTCATTTCTCTATTATTAAACCTGCAAACCTTATCTTTAATTTTTTTTGTTGTTGTTTTGTGGCTTTTTTTTTTTGGGGGGGGGGAGAGAAGAGGTGTTGCTGACCTTTCTATTTTCTTTAGTGACTTTTCTCAGGTCCTGTTTGCTGGTATATTTTGCATGATTACCACACTTTTTGAACCTTTTTTGTAGGGAACCTACTTCATGCCTTTGTCCAACAGGTGTCCCATACTAAAAAAGCTAAGAGAATGTAGCAATTATTATACCTTATGCCATTTTTGCTCCTTGTCACATAAAAGAAGAGCAGTCACAGTGTCTGTGCAGCCCTCCACCCAAACACAGTGTGTCTAACCTGGCAATCTCATGTAAGTTTCTTCATTAACCTTCCCTATGGGAACACCATTACTCTTGCTTTTTCCTGCTTCCTATTTCTTTATAAGTAGCATCAAATACTGTCCCATTCTCCTATTTATGCCCAGATGGAAAGCAACTGTTTGATGCTGGAAAAATGGGACCTTTTTCCAGATATATTGCTAAATGGAACACTATTATTGCTTTTTTCCAGCGACTTCAATATACAATCACTTCTATTTAACCCTAGTGTTTCAAGGAGTTTAAGTACAAGCACTCAAAGAAACATAGGAATTTAAATCAAGTGCTCTACTCTATAATGATCTTTCTAATCTCAACTACAAGATCTTTTCTTGAAAAGTGGGTTGAACAATGCACTGTTTAAAACTGTGTTTTCCAACCTATATTCATTTTTAAGGATAATGGTGAAAAGGAGATCTGCTGGCATATGGGCGTACCACTTCCTCAAGGTGCCCAAACAAACAAGATTGCATAAGGCTTAATCACTTGTACATGACATGGTGTTCTCTTCATGATGATGAAAACCTTGCACTGTAGCTCACATCCATGCTTAATTTATACTGAGTGCCTCATGTAATGTAGGTGCAATCAGAGAGCTGCAGTGGTCTATTGGTATTTCCCTTTACTTTGGAGCTGTATCCAGGGTAGCTACACATTTAAATAAAAATATAAAAATTGATTTGTAGTAGTTTCTCACACAGACGTGTTTTTTTGCTTTGCTTGACATAGTTGCTTGGATGTAAAGATCCAAACTGAAATGAAGTCAGAAAAGACATACATATATTGCTAAGTCAGTCTGGTTTTAAGTATGGAAAAGCACTCCATCATACTGTGTTTTGATTTGTTGGGTTTTCCCCCTAGAAGCAGCTGAACACTATTCTAGTTTCCTACAGATTTTTTTTATCCTGTGCCCTCTCTTCTCTTTGACCTTCATTCCCCCTGAGATATCCATTCCCATAGTGTGCTCCCTGCCCACCTATCACCATAATGCTGTATCAGCAGAGAGGTAGGTAGAGACCATGTCCTTCTTGAACTACCAACTGGTAAGCATAAAAAAAAAGAATTAAAAGAAATAATCTCTGAGTTGAGCCTACGTTTGAATCCCTCTTTACATTAAAACATTAATGCATCCCTTTTAATTAATTCCATTAATAAGTGTCACTTATTAAACTTGTGTTCTGTGAAGGTATTCAAGTGTAATGCTGAAAACTCTCACTCTCTGCCAAGCCTGGTCAGCAGTGGTAAGCATATTCTGAAGCTGCTGGGAGGCTCTAAAAGGAGGGCAGGAAAATAAAACAAAAAAAAAAAAGTGTGATTTGCATTTAAGCGTGTTTATCAGTGTATGGTGGTGTTTATGTGTATAGAGAAGTCAGGATGCTCATCGTACACACCAGTCTTCTAGAAAATGTCTCTGATCATTTTCTGAGAAGGGGCATTTTCTTTCTTAGTGTAACTGACCAGATGAATCAATTTTCTGTAAAATCCTTTATACGTGCTCTGGGAGGTCATTTAATGGTGCATCAAATGGCCAATAATTGCAGTCACATGAGGTTCAGATGCTTGAGCAGAGAAGATGATAGAAAGAAATAACACAAGTGGAACACTTAGGAGTAAGGCCTTTTCCCCAGTAAGTTACCAAGTTAAATTTAGCTGCCCCCAATGCCCAAATGAGTTTTCTCATGAGCTACTTCTATGCACTTACCTTATTACAGCCCTCTCTAAAATACTGTTAGTGGAATTTTATGTAGCCCATTAAATTTATTAAATTATTGTTGTGTTACTTCCTAACACCAAAATGTCATATTAGAGGTAATAGCAGATCAAGATAAAGTGGTGATTTCTTTTGGCAAGAGGCAATGTTCTTTTTATGAATCGTAGTATAGCTAGGGTTGTTAATTTAGCTTCCAGATTATGTTTCATATGTATAGAACTCAACTACCACACTTAATACTTTGATAGTTTTGCAACACTTTTTTTTTAAATTTGAGAAAAATAATACATGAAAAGGGAAAAGAATACAAATAATCAAGATGGGGGTGTTTCTAAAATTCAGTTTATTTAAAATAAAACAGATGTTTCTTTAAAAATCTATTTTTATTGACTAATGAAATTGTACAATAAACAAAGGTAGAACTAGAAGTCTGTTGGTTGTTTTGGTTGTTTTGGGTTTTTTTTTAACAGAAGATAAAAGAAAAATTAAGGTATTTGCAGTGAGAATGATTTTTCTTGGTCAGTGGGTCACAGTCAAATGCCTTTTTCCTGGAATTCTCTACCATGCCATAGAAAAATACTTGCCACCATGTGCAGACATAGGTAAAGGAAGACTAATAAAAGCTCAGAGCTATAATAAGAACTTGTATGCAAATTAATTAGGTTTCATCCTACAGTCGCTAGGCAGTGCCTTCCCTTTAAATGGAGGCACTGCTCTCCCTTTAAATGTATGGCTGAAATACAGCTCCAGTAGAAAAGGCACTCACCTCATTATTTTGTGTAATGAAGGAGGCTAAACAATCATTTTATACAGTAAACCCAATAACAGAAAAATTTAAAATTGCTGGATGCAAGTATGCCCATAGTCTATAAACCACTGCACTTCCTCCTAGAAAGAAAGGCTTAATAGTCTCTGTGGCTTAGCTCTCTTCTTATAAAGTACTGAAACACACATATACCAATAGAGCAAATCCATCTGGCTTATATGTATATATATATTTATATATATATTTATATGTAGGTATATATAAATATACTCTTTTTTTCCTATATATAGCCCTAATTTCCTAGAAATACGTTACATCCAAATGTCTTCACTACATCCAGATGGCTTAGAAATATAGGGGATTTTCTGATGCAAGGAAAAATAGGAACAGTGGCAACAAAAAAATATTTGAAGTATGAGGGTGCATATTCAGAAACCCAAGATACTTTGAGAAATGTACATTCTTAACTGTAGCATGGATGATGCTCCATGCAGCTCTCACTGTACTATGATTCTGTACCTGTTTCCTTTCCTTAAATTAATGGAAAAACTCTTCTATTAAGTACAGCAAGTTAGTTTCATCACTTGAGATCTGCTCTTTACTGAATCGGTGTAACTAACAATATCTTGCACTAGACATCAGTCTGCAAACAAATAAATCAAAAATAATCTTGTGTGGCACTGCAGCATTTCTGAAAACCATTAGCAAACACTAAGTATAGATTACATAAGAGTTGGAAGGAAAAGTGTATCAAATGCAGTCAAGTGATTTCAGAGACTTTTCTGAAAGTGTTCCTCTGTTTAAAAGTTACAGCATTCAGTAGCAGTTTTGAATTAGAAATAAGAATTAAACACTAGAAATACCAAGTCAAACTTCTGAACAAAAAAAAATCTGGTGAACAAGGGAAAAGTAGAAGTAGAAATTTAAAAGTAGAAAAGTAGAAATTTGTTAGTATAAAAAATAATGGACAGTCTACAAGAAAGATAGTCACTAGAGAAAACTGTTAAGTTGGTCAAGAGTGAATTTGATGTTATGGGGCTTAAAGCAAACAACTTAAAAGTGTGAATGTCAAAGAATTTTCTTCTGCTTTCCTACTGCAAAAAATGAAACATGAGAAAAAGTTGACAGTGTTAGGGCAAAGCTGAAATTTTCAAAGAATAATTTAGTTTGTTTCCATGTTTGTACTTAGAAGTTTGGACAAAAAGGTAGTTGTTAATGTGTTTGATGAGGGAACATGCAAAAATACTTGTGCTTCATGAAAATAGAATAAAGTCCTACAAATATTGTTGCCATTGGACTGGTTTTGAAGGTTAAAGAACCATCTCTAAATCCCAATACTTCTGCAAATGTCCATTAATTATCAATTATTCAGCAATTATTATGAATTACATTATTTCATGCTCTGAGATATCCTTAATGTGTGACAGAATACCCTGAAGTTAGCATAATGCTTTATTAGCTTACTTTGCACAACCTTTGGACAATAACAGAGCATGTCTGATTCAGTAGAGGCTGCCTGGTTGGTTTGCCACCATCTCATCTGGGACAGATATTTGTCAGATATTCTAAGCAGGCTCAAACAAACCCATAAAAAACTTAAGCTAAATGCTTTTTTATATATTTTGGACTATTTAAGTGGGATCATTGGAATATTCTGTAACATTTTACTGATACAGAAGCAAATTTTGTATGGTCTCTATTACCAATAACAGTCCTCTGGGGCTGAACTCTTGCATCATATATCTTAAATGTTTTGCTACCAACAAAATATTTATGAATTTTAGAGCATTTAGGCCTCACATGAACCAGATTGCTCATATGTGCAACGTAGAAGACCACCATCGAAAATGCCCTGTTCTGTTCACTAGAGGAGGGAAATAAATTTCAAGTTGATTAACTGATTGCTATTCTATGTGATTCAACTTCCCCTACTTCAAGTCCTGCTGCAGCTTGTGTTGTGGTTACGTTTAACTGCTGTCTCTGTACTTGGTTCTTGTTTTAGGAATGAGAAACTATACTGCTGTATGCCAGATGGCATTCAAAGAGTTCATGAGGCGTGTTTGGATTATTAAAGTTGAAATAGTACACGTACATATAAAAGTATCTCTGTATGCATTTTTAATGACAGTATTAAACAGTCATCTGGGTGGAGTAGATATATCTCCTCTTACAATGGTATTCAAAATTATCAGATGGCACAAAGAGCTGAAAAATGAACTTTTTTTCCCTCAACCTGAGGACTCTGTTTGGTATAGAAGGAAATCAAACACTGTCTTCTAGTTAAACTGTACACTTTTCATAAATAATTTAGCACTGGAGACATAGCTTCAATCTATAAAACACGGCTGAGAAAATAGCAAAGAATAGATGAGACAGCTAGAGAAAAGTCAATCAGTTTGAAACAGACTGAACAGTAGTTTGCAATATTAGACAGCCTGTGACCTTTCAATATTTTTTGCTTGTTATGCTTCATACACTTAGAAGGAATTGCCATCATTTTTATGACATAAAGAATACTATACAGAAATTTATTAGTATTTTTTTCCTTTCTAAAAAGCCTTTAAAGTTAACATGGAAATATTTTTTCTTTAAGTTCAGAGTGTTATTTTTGTGCTTTTTTTGATTATTAAATAGTGCTGCTAAATCACATGCCTATAAAAGCTAGAGAAGAGCAAAAGGTAAAAAACTTAAGTTTTTTAATTATTTGAGTTTTTGATATAGATGTTCAAGGTAAGGATGGTGCAGTGCTATTTCCTTTTTTATTACTCTAGCAAAAATGAATATAGATAAAGATGAAATTTAAATACCTAAGAAAGTAATTATAAATTCTGATAGATGATACATCACACAGTAGTAAGTTTTGAAGAGTTTAATATTTCAGGAGTCCTTTTTTCACTAGTCAATGGTCATAGTGTATCAATAAAGCACCTCGTGATCATAGTGTATCAATAAAGATCTTGTTATTGTAAAACAGTTACTAGGTATATATAGATTTGATGAACTTTCACAAAATATATTTTTGGAGTATAAAGTAGTAGAACAGATAAAACTATAAATCTGTCCTTCTAAAAAGGTCTACAGCTGTATATGACTATACAGTAGATTAATAATAAGATATAAGTAATATATATAAAGCTACTTGATTAGTTAATGGATAATAAACAGAATATAATATCGCCGGCCGGGGGCTATATACAAGTCACGAACGGGATGGGATTGCTGTGGAATGCGTCTCGAGCTGTTTATTTTTTAGCATCACTCTCATTACATGGTTGTGACAATGGGAAGATGCCAGCAGCTTACATCCCAGGCAACAGACCAAGAACTTATTGTTACAACTTGCTTTAAAAGCTTTTTGACCAAGCACACAAAGCAAAAGCATATTTACAGTATCCAAACTATCCAATCACTATAAATACACGTACCTTTGGTTAAAGCAATGCTTGCTTATTTAGAATAAAATACTTGCTTGTAAGCCTTAAGATACAATGCACAGAGCTCCATTATTAAGTTTAGAACTTCCTAATATCTCACCAGATATACTTTTCTGCAACTTAGGGAGTTATTCTACCCAAACGTTAATACACAGACCATTGTTCTATTTGTCCTTTCTTTCTACTTCTTGTAGAATTTTTCTGCTGACAAATCTTATAGCTACTGCTTAGCTCTAATCACCACCCTGCTGTCTCTGAGGCCTCCCTTTTGCAATGTGCTCAAAAACCTCTGATTTTAAGGACTCCCACAATATAATATGATAGATCAGTTCATTTTAGTTAAGATTTGACTTCAAAAATTCATCCCCTGCAGTAACTATGTCAGAAGACTAAGAAGGAAACTGAAAGAGTGACCCAGCCAAATCAAGAGACTACTACTTTTTTTTAATTTGTCTTCCCAATCACTGAAGGCAAATTTCACAGAGCATTTCAGGATGCCTTTTGCCTTTGCCTAAATTCTTCCTAATACTAAAATAGAAACAAACTGATATTACTTTTTGTTGCTGTTTCATTTCCTGTTGTGTATCTATGAAGAAGAAAACATAACAGAAACTATAGTATCAACAAAATATTATTAATATGCATGGGGTTCCTCCATCTTACTAAATACAAAAATGTAAGTATGAAATATGTGTGGGACTTTACATTTCAGAGGCACTAAAAAAAAATGCATAGAGTGGGTGACAAAAAAGTATGTATTTATATTGAACTTGACCAAATATAGTTAAACTTTTTCCTTCTGTTCTTGGTATGATTGAGTAAAAATAGAGGAAAATAACTTCATTTTTTAAGTTATAAAAGATTCCATGAAATCCCAAGAATTTCAACTGTCAGGATCTGGAACACTATTTAAAAATTTTATTTCCTTTTTGAAAAGCTTTCAATTCAGTATTCAGGCAACCATAAAATGTCTGATCTTCACAAACAAAATAACTAGGAATTCTCTGGTGTTTTATATTTTTTTTCTTTCTTTTCTAAATACCAGGTTTTCTGGATTTTTAATGAATTTTGGTACATACATGTGGATGTACAACCACTGTGGTTGCATTCTATACAGGGGGACATGGATTTAAGTAGGAAATATGGCCTTCTATCACAGAAATATCAAATCATCTTTATGTCCAGTGGTTTATTTTAGCCAAGAGACTTGGACAATGTTATAGCAAAGAAGTATTATTCCTTAAACCTAATGTACTGAAACATGTTAAAATTACTTCATATCATACTGCCTGGAGTGGTTTTGAAACTTGTTCAAGTGTTAAATCTCTCTAAAAAAAAAAAAAAAAAGCTTAAGTAGCTAAGGAGAAGAGGTTTTTATTTTCCTTTGTAAAACTGCTGTTTTCCACTCATGTACTGAACTACCTTATAATGCAAAGTGTAGTCTGGAACTGGAAATACACCTGGGAAACTAAAAACCCAAGTGCTATCTAGTCTTCCAGATTTGTATTAATAAAAAAATTTTTCTCTGTCAAGAAAAATTCAGCTGCATGTAGAATACAAATTACATTAATTAATATCTGCTCCATTTAAAGAACCAGATCTTTGAGAGGACACAAAATTTTGAGTAGGAAAATAATATGAAAAATAAGAGCATAAGAAAATAAAATTCTGCTACAACATTTTCTATTGTCATCTAAGGCATATAGAAATTTAAAGTATTTGTGTGTATGGAAGACTTCTAAACAATAGAATTGCTCTTTCCTTAATCAAAAATGTAAATTGTTACCCATGTCAGTGCAGCTTCATATTGATTAAGGGATCTCATTCTGCTCATTCCTATTTATTCCCACTGATAGCAGTTTTCTTATCCAGAGTATTTGTCCTTTGACAGCTCTTCTGCCTATTGTTGGTGCCTTTTTCTTCTCTCTTACCTGCAGATGTTATCCCAGTGACTACAACCTTATTGCTAATAATTCTCTGAGACATCTCCTTTTTGCTGTATTTTTTCCCTTCAGCCATACACGTTACCTTTATCTGCAGCCTCTCTTCACTTCCAATAACTGCGCCCTCTTTGCACTTTTCTCAAGAGCCCTTTTTTTTTGTAAACAAAGCTTCATCCATAGGAAAATGTCCATAAGGCAAAGAGAATTCTACTAGCAATAATAATAATTTGTCATTGACACATACATGGATATTTTGAATATAGAGGAATTCTTATGAAGTAAAATGGAAAATCTACTCTGTTTTTATGCGTGCTCATTGCCTCACAGAATACAGATAAAGTTCTCCTCACTGAAGACAACTGTGTTGTAGTTTAAATTACTTTAAAGAGAATTCTTTTTCCTGGATTTAGTCAAGAATAATTATAAATATTGTTTAAATTAATCAATCATTTTATCATGATAATCACAAGAAAAATATGTAGTTTTGTCTTTGGTGTATCAGATATTATCAAAGAAAACCCAAGTAATTTTCAGGCACCAGGTTTACACTGTCTCACTTTGTGAATAGAGATCACTTCTGGAAAAGAGTTTCTAGTGCATCAAACTGCTGAAGTAGGTGTTTGCACATGAATTAAACATCAAGCAACCTGGTATTTGACAGCTGTTCTGTTTAATTTTCTGTAACTGTGATCGAAGCTACAGCTAGCAGTCTGACAGAAATAAATTTCCTAGTTTGTTGAGGCATTTTGACACAATCTGGTCAAAAAACTTGTTGAAATTCACCAAAGTGAGATTATATATTATTTTTAAATTTATTTATCAGTTAAAAAATCCCAAAACCGAGAACAAACCCCCAGTTATATGAGCTTTGTAAAGGGATTTACAAGTAACCGCTTTGATAGGTAATATCTGGTTTTGTTAACTTTTTTTGTAGCAGCTACATTTGGGTAAGAACTTAGTCAAATGAAGGTTCTGCCTCTGAGTTAGATTTCCTAGCCTTGTTAACTATTTGACATTTATGTCATAATTTCCCCACTGATGCTGGTCAGAAACCTCTTCCCAACTTCTATCCTAATTTTAGTAATGGATATTTGACAACCACTACAATTTTTTATCATATCTTTGTCTTTTTCTTGCCAGCATTTACTTTATTCAATGATTTCAGGAACAATAGTCATAAGGTGTTTTCTTTTTCACTTTGTAACCTATGTGTGAAGTACAGCTGTAGTTCTCTGGTAAGACAGACTTTCTGTTTCTCTGCTTCCTCTGAGTGTATTTTCTACATACTCCTTCCATATTTTAGGACTATAAAAATGGATTACCTATACAATGAACAGGGAAATTTTCTAATGCCTCATAAAATAGTGTTAATATTTACTCATTTCTGATGGAGGAAAAAGAATTTGAAACAAATGAAGTTGAGATATATGAAGATCCAGTTTATCTCTTCTATTGCAATATAGCAGGGACTCAATTATATGTGCCTGTACTGCTTAGAACAGAATAAGAACAATTTGAGCATGGCCATAATTAATCAGATGAAAGAGCCTTCTGTTTTGTTTCCCACATTGTTCACAAGGAAATGCCTGGGGGAAAATAAAATCGGAGGGAATATGTACAATGCTTCTATGTAAAGCACTTCTATCTTCTAATTAGTTTCAGCTGAAAGACTTCTTAAGTCACGTATGGTATTGTTATTTAGCAATCCTCAGTGGATCATTTCCTATTTTGTTTGCAGCTTTCCTTCTTAGACAAACACACAGGCCTATAGTACCTATGATCGTGGTAATAAATATTATAAATTGCTGCTCCTTTGCTGAGCTTCTCATCTTCTTGAATGTGTTGAACCTACCTGCATTTGATGCCCAGTATACATTCAGACAGAAAGAAACTGTGGAAAGCTGTTCTCTCCACATTCCTTGTGATTTTGTAGAGTTTCTTCATATTCCAATAAAGTGATTTATTTTCCAGATCACAATTTTACAATTTATTCAGTTGTTCTGAATATATGAATATTTATTTATTTATATGAATATTTATTCATATAAAATTTTCACTTCATCTTTTATATCCTTTTTGAGGTGACGGTCTGGACCTCCAGGTTATGTTCAAACTGTAGATGAAGCACTGTTTACAGTGGCATAACTCTTTTCTCTGTACTCATGTGCTAGCATTTAATTTACTTTTTAACTGCTACTGAGCATTGAAATGACTGTTTCATGGAACTATTTATTATAATCTTAAGGTCTCTCTTCTGAATAGTAATGGTTAGCTCAGAGCTCATCATTTTTATGTGAAATTAGGATATTCTTTTCCCCATGTGGCACTTTACATTTATCTACACTTAATTTCAGTCATTCAGGTCCATAAGACATATTCTGCTGCAGTTCTTCACAGTACTTTCTCATCCTTACTACTCTAAATAATTTAGTACCAGCAGAAAACTTTCTTGTCTCTCTGCTCACCCTCTTTCCCAGATAGCTTACGAGCATGCTGAACATTAGAGGTATCAGAGCAACTCCACTGCAGATTTCCACTGTTAGAATTCAACATTGTCTAATGCTTCTCTTTTAACCATTTAAGGGCCTTCATCACCTAAAAAGCCTTTGGTGAGGAATATTTTCCATAGATTTATGGAAAATTTAATTGATCACATTAATCTATATACACATTTGCTCTTTTCATGGACTGGTAATAATGGATTGTTTTGTAAAAGCCAAGCTTAGTCTTCTCAAGTAGATCCTAATTGCTTGTGTGTCTACAGTAATTTCCTTGTTCTTGTTTATAAGACTTTGTCTCACATAGATGACAATCTTACTGATCTGTTTTTTTCCCTTGCTCTCTGAAGGATGCTTTTTTAAAATTGACACCCTCCTATGGTGAGGCACCAAAGCAGTTTCAGGTGAGAATTTATATACATCATTATTAATAATTCAGCTGTTTCATCCGTGAGTTGCCTTAGAACCCATGGCTGAATGCTGTCTGGCCTTTGTGGTTTGTTACTTTTTATTCTGACTATTTGTTCCAAAACTGCTTCAAACTGAATCATTGACAAAACCCCTAAGAAAGGTGAAACTCACGAGGGATATCACCCAGTTTCATCCAGAGAATGCAAAGAATGCATTTCACTTTTCTGCCATTTCTTTCCTTTTATATTCTGTTTATTTATCTGTTAGTATTTCAAAGTGTCTAGAAGTCTGTCTTCTTTTGACATATTTGAAGAAAGATTTATTACTCATTTTGTTTTGGTATCTGATAATACAGTCCATAGAACTCACTTATTACCCACTTTTGCTCCAAATAATAGAAGAAATCATCATTTGGTCCTTAGGTGAGGTCCTTCAGCTTTGCTGTCTCTTAAGCTTTAGTGCATTTTTCATGTTTGATAGTTTTTCCTTGGCCTTGGAAAAAAATTTAAACTTCATGTCATGTCCATTCATTATCACATGCCTTACTTTCTCAGTCAGAATCAACAATGAAATAATGCAAACCCCAAGAATGATTCTCAAAAAACTCAACCAAAGAATTCTCTTTTCTTAGTTCACTTACCACATTCTCTTGGCTCCTTTCCAAAGCTTACACTATTTGCCATTTTCTCTATCTCAATTTCTAATCTCCCATGAGTAAATAATAAACATTACGTTGAAATTTGCCTATATTCCACCTCTGTCACTTAACATGAAAGAAAAAAACCCAAACCAAACCAAAACAAAACAAAAAAACAAAATCACAAACCCAACTGAAAAACACAACAAACTTTCTTGTGGAAGAGATATCAGATGGGTTAGTTTACCTCTGCCATTGATGGATTTTATTGTTTCTCAAAGATTTATAGGTCTTTCTTTGCTTAAAAATGAATTTAGTGCTCTAACTCTGTAATTTTTGGGTGGCTATTTTGCCTTCCTTGAACTTGACAAATATGTAGCCTATTTTCAAATACTTGTAATTCCCCATGTCTTTGTTCCTTACTCCTTATTTGTCCAAATTTGAAAGATTCATAAATCCTGACAAGAGGATTTACCATGTCAAGCATAATGTTCTCCATTCTGCTTTGGATAAAAAATTAGCTTGTCATCTTAGTTGTGTCAGACATTGTGTCTACAGGTTTTGTTTCTGATGTGATCATTTTCATTTTGAACTTTTCTTTTTTATTAGTTATTTTGATTTTTCAACCTACATCCATTTTTGTCTACCTTAATGAGAAAAAAGCCCACCTGAGTATTAATTTCCTAATATCAACATCTCTACTTAATTATCACAGCATAGTATTTTTTTATGTTGTCTCATAATTTCTGTCATGTGGCAAGATGATCTTTCTGTTTAGTACTTTTTGCCCAATCCACAAGTAACATTCACTCTCTTCTACCTGAAATTTTATTTTCTAATCACCATCTCTTTTCAGACTGTGAGTTAATAAGAGGTTCTACTTAGGAGGGATCTATGTGGAAAGAGAGAATATCACCTCATGTATGTCGACCATGACACATCCTCTGTATCTAAATTTTTCTGTGATCCAGTAAGATCAGCCTTGCTGCTTAAGGAGAGGATGTTTTGGCCTTCATTAAAGCAAAAGCAAGGGATACAGGATTGTACAGATTTTCACTAACAGAACTTTTCATTACTGTTAGGATCATATCTATTTAGAAAGGTACACATTAATTCCTTTTAAAATTCACACAAAAAATTAAATTATTAACTTTTATTGTTATTTTTTAAAAAACCCTTTCTAATAATTATTCTAAAGGATTTTTTTAAAACATACTATTTCTTCACTGTACAAACTTAATGAAATTTTGGACAGTGATCTGGAAGGCTCTGCTTATACAAAGCCCTACTCTACAATCTAGGGGTGTCTTATCACATTGAGCAGGCAATACTTAAAGTTTCTGCTGTTCCTGAAACATTAAATCAGCTTGAGATAGAGACTTAATCAGACCCATACAATACCCAATGCAACACTAATTTTCAGATTTCTGCTGTTCCCAGACCCTTGTCAACAGAAGTAGACAGAAATGTGCATGTATTTGCTGGCTCTACAATTGCAAATTACATTTTTTCCTTTTTTTTTTTTTTTTGCTGTTCTTTTTTCTTCCCTACCACACTATGTTCTTCTCACTGTTTTAAGGCTTTTGAGAACTCCATACCATTATCACAGTGCTTAGTGTTTGCCTCTTTATAAAAAAGCTTGTTCTTTCATGACTTTTATAGCCTTTAAGATGCATCAGCACACTTACAGTCTGAGAAGACATATTTACTTTAAATTCATAATTTAGGTGGAAGTATATAAATAGTTCAAAAATCTTGTAGATGTCTGAATTGATAAACTTTCTCCTGAATAGAAATGTAGTGTCTCACTTGGGCCTAGAATGGGTCAGGTCACTTGCTCAAATATTTCAAATACTATGTCAAGATGTATCTGTCAAAGCCAAGTGCATTGTTTCAGTTCCACACAACAATTTTTCGCCATAGCCCTAAGGGTTTAATGCTACTTTCAGGAGTACAGCCCTGCATAGCCATGATTAGAGCCAACTTCTTATATATTCTCATCATTTTCTGCTATAGTTCTTTTTCCCTTAACACAAAAAAAAAAAAAAAACTACGTGAGAAGTCAGCATTCTAACTCACAGATGATGTGCAAAGAAAGCAGAGCTGACTTACTGATTGACCTGTTGGAGCAAAAGATAAGATACTCAGTATTGCTGAGAAAAGTTTTAAAATTCTTCCTCTTAGGAGGACCTCTCTTGAGTAAGAAAATCACCTTCCTAAACACAGGCATTGACTTAGATGTCTAGGTATTCAGCTGAGATGCACTTGGGGTTATTTGGAAGTAGAGGTAAAAACCTGAACTACAGTTATAAAATATAAATGAACATTTAGAAACTTTTCTTTATATTCTTACACTGATACCTAATTTTGATATATCTTTTTAATAATGATCTTTTATCCTGTATAAGAGAGCAATATAGAGTTTCGCTGTTTTAATTGTAGGTTTCCTTAGCTATGGATTAAATGAGGAATAATAAAAGCCTGGTTTATAGTGGTATTATATTTTGTAAATATAGAACTCCAATAACAATCTTAAAAAAAAATAAATCTTGCTCTCTATTATTTGTACTAATTTTGGGTAGGCATTTTTTTCATTTTACTGTTTATGGTACCACTCCAAGATCCAGGTTAACACTTTAGGGACTTTTTGTTAGATTTTAGAATCACAGTTTGATGGCAAAGCAATTTGAGTCAATTATTTCACTCAATTATTATGTCTAAACATAGTGATGAATTTGCCAGCCCAGACAAATTACTCCATCTTAAATGCAATCTAATAGGATTTTGGTATGTTTTGTTCCCAGGGATTAAACTTCTTTCAAAACTGAGCCCAAAATATATTGATCCCAAATACATAACTGAACCCAAACACACTGATCTGTATAACTGAAGAAATATATATGAATCTGCATATGAACCTTATACTCAATGTTTCTCTAGCATAGAAACCTAGGTTACATCTATTTATGCAAGTAAATGTTACCAGAATAGGCCGATTTTTTTATCTAAACTTCTTCACTGAACTAAATTTCTATTGCTAGAAGATAAGTAGAGAAACCTAGGGCAGGATTAATCTCATACACAGATACGTGTTCTAGGCACCTACTGTGAAAATTCATTTCCTGAATGTACGTGCACAGCACCAGCTGAGACACCTCAAGCGTGCTGCCTGGCCACAAGCTGCTGGTTAGTATCAGACCTCCTGTGTCACATCTGCTGAGCTGGTAGGGATGTCTCGGTAGTCTCGCATGTCTGTCACTTCAATTTACCACCTAAATTAAGCTCTTGAATCATAGAATTATAGACAGACATATTGACATAGCTAAGGGTTTGAAATGGACCTTAAAGGTCATCCAGTTCTGTGCCCTCTTCCCAGTTCAGGGACACCTCCTACTAGACCAAGTTACTTAAGGCGTTATCCAACCTGGCTTTGAGCATTGCCAAGGTTGAGGTATCCACAGTATCCTTGGGCAACCTCTTTGTGTAACCACACTCACAATAAAAAATTTCTTCTTAGCTAACCTAAATTTCCTTTCTTTCAATTTGTACCCATTACTCTGTGTTCTATCACTATAGTTCCTGACAAAGAGCCCCTCTCCAGCTTCCCTCTAGGATTCCTAAAAAGACCAAAACTTTCTATTCTAATGGAATGTTTGATGGGCGATGACTCACTTCCTAGGTTCTGTGCCCCACCTTTGTGACCTGCTTGCAAAACACCTCTGCAAACTGCCATCCCACACCCTTTTCATGTCCTACACCCTTCTAATGTGCCACGCCCTGTTTGCCCACTGTGTTTGCTGCCCTCATGGTTGCTGGCACTCCCAAGAAACATTTAAATGGCAATGCCCTGACAACGGTTCCTGGCAATGTCCCCTCCTTGCCAGAGAGGCTCCTGAGGACTGCAGGGTCCGAGGGGGCTTTGGGCAGCTGATCAGGTGTCCCTGAGCTTGGGATCCTTCCATACAACACAATCCAACAGCCCCTGCAAGACTGACCTCGGTCACCACTGATACCTCTGCTGTTGCCTCTTCAACTGACTCTTGAATACTTACCCCAGCTCAGAGAATTGTCTCATTTCAAGATGGCACTTAACATTTTAGCCATTTAACCTAATTCTACGTAAGTGTGTGCATGATGTGAAGTATGCGATTAAGATGTGCTTGATGTTCCATAATGAATTCATACTTCTGTGCCTTATTTCTTCCATTTCATCTTCTGTCCTTAAGATAAATCTCTGATTAGAGATGTAGAGGCAGTGCCCTCTCCCTTGCAATACTCTCCCTGAGCCATACTTATCAGAGTGCCTCTTTTCAGCTGCAATGTCCCATCTTTAGGGCCTGTTTTACTCAGACCAGATGTGAGGGAGGGATATACCATCCTTTCTGGTGGTATATCTGGTGGCAGACGCAGGCATTGTGGGATTAATCCTATCACTATAAACAGGATGGATTCATTGTCCAGCTGCAGCTCAGAAGGAGATTTTAACTATTCTGTGAGATGCCATGTACTCCTTCTTTGCACTTAAAACTGCTTGCCTTTCCAGTGTGGCTCAAGACACAAATCGTGACAGGACTGTGGCAAGCTACTGGTAGAAAGAGGCTCTTGGGGTGCTCACTCACCTTAAGCCCCTTCTCTGGCTTTTACATTAGCAGTTGTTTTCCTATGTATTGTTGTGATAGGGAGCAGAAGTAAGGTTTCCTTAAGTGTTGTAATTCCAATAATAACATCAGTATTTGAAAAACACAATGTAAAGCTGTTTAAAAGCCCAGCACAATCATCTGCTGCTTGAGATAGATAGCTTCCAAAAAAAATTTCAGCAGCATTTCTAAATATGTTCTTTAATTTTTCACACTCTACGTTTCTTAGGGATGCAGGATGTAAATCATTTTGCATACATCAATGCAAATGCAATTCAACTTAGTACTGACATGCAGTCTAATTGGCTTTAAAATGGAATTTTGTTTTTTGAGTGCTAATTTTCAGGTAATGACTTTCTAATTGATTTTCTTTTTATGAAGGACCATTGATTCATTCCCTTCAATGAAATTCAGTTGGTTTCCCAAGAGAATTTATGAAAAGCTGTTGAAAACAAGGATCTATCACTGCTGCTTTCTTTCCACCTTGCTTTGCTCTTCATTCTGTCTAAAGTATACATTTTATTATTTTTCCATGAGCAAGTCTATCTTAAAAAGGCTAAATAATTATATAGTGTATATATATATGCCAGTCTGAAATTGTGTGCTTAAAAATCCTAAGCATCTTTATTCAAAGATGGATTTAATTTTTTGTTGCATTCTTCCTAAAAACAGGGTATTGACCGTGGCCTCCAATGTATTAATATGACAGATACTTAATATTTCTAACAGTTATTCTAAGTCATCAGTTTGAATCACACAGAGATTATCTGAACAAAAAAAAAAAATCAAAAACAGGATTGACAATATTTAAATGGAAGTATGAGCTATTGTGTTACCATATTGCTTATATCATTAAGTCACAGATGAGTTTGCATGAAGCATACTAGAGACTGCCTAAAAGTTTTCTTTTATCATACAGTATAGCAATCCCGGCTAGAATTTGATGCATAATGTTAGTGATAATTTGAAACCTTTTGGTGATCCTGTTTTGAATCTTGGTGCTTAAGTCAGTGACATGGCAACAGAAATAATTCCACAAAAAATGAATGGAAGTCCATGCTGTTATTTTAGCCTGGTTTTTCACATCCATTGTGAGAAGGGAGGAAGGAAGCTAGTGGCTTTAAAAGAAAGCCTGTGAAGGTTTTGCAAGCCAGATCATGTTGTCATTTTGCAAGCTGTCCCAGATAAATTAGAGATTTTGCTTAATTACCTGACTACTTTAATGTTCTAGAAACACAGTATTTTCTCATCCTAGTTTGCCAGGTTCTTAAAAAGAAGTTACCCATGATAGTGAACTATTCTTAGATATAGAGCAAAAGATGTAGTATGATCCAGTGACAGGATGAACAAATCAAGTAGAAATAATGCATATATTTAACGCTGAATATAAGTATGGAAAAGCTTCTGTAGGGGTGTGATAAATTTGATTTTTCTATCACTTTCAGTTCTGGAATCAAGACGGGATAACTTGAATGGGGCACTATAGCCCAGACTGCAAACTTGTTAACTGAACTATTGTGTGGGAGTTGGCACTGTGTCTACTGAACTCCAGTGTAAATTATCATATTGCTCTCCTCTGGTCACCAAAAGTCAATCAATCTCTTTAATTTATTATTATTATTGCTATTTTTATTGTTGTTTTAGTGAGCAGGGATGCAAAAAAAAAAAACAAAAACAGTGATTGGATTGGTTTTGGTTTTAAAGAATCAGTGCATAAATATTAGCTAATTAATTCTCAACAAACACTTCTGAGAGAATTATCTCTGTCTTACAGGCAGAATGAGTTTCAGAGGCATTGGGATGTCAGCCTCAGTTCACACAGTAAGTAAGCAGTAAACACAACTGCCAGCAGTCATTCCTGACTGCTGTGCTTATGCTATTACAAGTAGTTACAGTTTTATCAAATGTCTCCAAAGGCATTTCCTGCAGGTGCTTTCTGTGATCCTGTAGAGAAACAGAGTAGCATTATGATGGCCTCTTTCATCTGAAGAGCTCCAAATTTGTTCTGAGCACTTGCAAACATGTTTTCAAAATACTCTCAGGCAGTAAGTAAGTAAGTCTAGAAGTTGGGGAAAGGGAAAGATAGGGAGATCCTGGTACCTTTGTCTTTCCACTCCTCCTTCTTATAAATATCCACAAAAGGATGTTTTTGGTTTCTCTTTTATTAGTTTTAGAGAATGGGATATAACAGACTAATAGCAACAAGGTAATGGTGTCTTCACTCTGCTAAAACTGGTGATGCTACAAACACTTTGCCTTACTGGAAAACAGCAGTGTCAGTGTGATGTAGCTTCAGAAAAAAAAAGTATACAAGAAGATTCACTGAGTATCTGCCAGACTTTCCCTGATCAATTTGGGCCTTTGCATAGAAACAGAACCATAACCATCATCTTTGTGCTGCAGCAAATCTTTGTCACAGGCACTCAGAATCATGTAGGACAAGTATTGCACCTAACTAATGAAGATCTTTGTACATGGGAAAATCTACCTTCTCCTTCTACATGAGTAGTAAAACACATGAAGCTGTTAATAACAACAGTGTTGCTCTACTCACGTCTAACCCTTCTTTTAAGTTAGTGACCATGGAGGCTGTCAATCCTGCTAAGTGATAGAAAAGACTGCAATGAAGTCTTTTGTGATAAACTCAAAATGTCACTGCCTCCTTGGCCAGGGAAGCATGTATCCTGGCTGCCTAAAATAAATAAACCAGAAATATCTGAGTCAGATAAAATTGCCAATTCTTGTGAGGAAAAAAAATGGCTTGCACGCCACTACTAATCAATTAACTCTAATGTTCAATCCCCTAAGATTTATGGCACAGCTTAAAATCAAATTTAGGAAGTCTCTGTTGAAAGAAAATTAAGCCTTTACATCACTTTAATACTTGTTTAATGAATTGTAAGGAAAGAAGTGGACAGGTGATCAAAATTTTGAAACCCTTCTCTCTTTCTAATTGTTTTCAAACTAGATTTCATTTGGTGATTATTAAACAAGGGTTTTGATTTACGGAAGTCCTCCTATTTCAGATGCTAACAGCCATTGAAGGCATTTCAACTAAAAGATCTTTATACAATCACCTTTGGAGTAGTAGTTGATGCTAACCTGAACAAAACAACTGCATATGCAAATTCTAGATGCATATTATCTCTGCAAAAGGGAAAAATTATACTTCTGAAAGTATACAGTTGCAAAAGAGAGAATGGGATGAAATCAAATTATACACTTTAAAACAAAAATAAGACCTTCAGTATTTCTTATTCCATTATTGTCACTTTTGTTAAGACATTTAACAGTTTACTAATTTCACAAGGATTTCAAATCAAAGTTTACTTCTTAATCTGAGTTTTCATATACATAAAAGGTACTTTTTATATGAAGGCTAAGAATGGACTTGAGCAGAAACACAAAAATTCTTCATTTCTCCCAAAATTCTTTCAGTCATGATCATCTTAGCAGGAAGAAGAAAAAAAGTCACTGAAGAAAGAGGTAGCTTTTGACAATTCAGATATTTCTTTCCACATTCTTTTATAAAATATTCTTGTGGTGTTTTGATATAATTTCAAAAAGCCAAGTGGGTAAACCTGTCCTTATTTCCCTAGAAAGATGAGCAGGTATTGAATTCAAGTTGAAGGACAATGTGGCATGTTTGAAGCCTGTCACATACTGTAATTCTGCCTTTGGGGATTTCTTAGTAATATTCCTTTGATCAGTTTGAAAGGCTTATTCTGAGGAATCCTGCTCCAGGTATTCTTCCTGAGACAAGAATTTTATGTTTGCTTGCATGCCATTTTGCTTATGATTCTCTGCATCTAAAACTCTTTTAGCCTTACACTGAGTCTTAGAAAGGAAGGATCTACACATTTTTCAATTTTTCATTGACATTTCTCATAGTTACATTTTGGTTACAGTTTTTTTTGGTTGTTTGTGGTTTGTTTGTTTTTTGGGTTTCTTTTTTTTTTGTTTTGGTTTTTTTGGTTTGTTTTTTTTTTGGAGGGGGGGTTTGTTTTATTGGTGATTTGTTTTTGTCCTGGTTCACAGACTGGAGAGCTCTAAACTTGTGGATCTTCTTCAGGAAAATCTTAATGAAGATGGTGATCTATATAGTATGGGCTCTGCCTAGGGTGAACAGGAGGAAAGGAAAATGATTAGTGATTTCCTGTATCATAGTTGACATTAATAGCTGCATCACCCTTTGGAATTCTTAACTTTAGTGCATGTGAAATATTTTAGATAAGTTACTCTTATTTTCTTTCATCTTGACATATTCAGAGAGTACTGTAACTACAGCCAGAAAGCGAAATATGTTAGTGTTAGATGGCAATAGTGTTATTTTTCCTTTTATTTCCTTTAGTAAGTTTTTTGCAAAAACTTGACTTAATATTATATGTGAACTTCATTTATTTAATAAATATTGCGACTTGGAAGCATGCAAAAACAAAAGATTCAAAATTTATATTTCTATAATATTAAATCAATTTTGCAATGTTTTAATATTATTTAAGGACAGCTGAAACATGTTTAAAGACAACTTATTGGCTTTTTAAATCCAATTTTACTTCCCATTACTGGGAAGTTTATCTGAATTATGAAGAATATAAGTGCTATTTGCAATTAACTAAAATCCCAGAATTAAATAGATACTGAAAGTATAAAAGAAAAACACCTGGTTATTTAAATTATGTGTTCAAGGTTTGTTTATTTTATCTCAGTATACAATATTAACTTTATTCATGAAGCAATTAATACAGAATAACCAGACTGTATTCCTCACTTATTGATTTATAATTGTATTCTTGCAACAATTTCAGATATGCAAAGTTTTGTTTCACAGTTATTTCTTTCATGTTAATAGTCTAGTCAAAGTGGAATGATCTGGAAAGCAGTCTCTGGACTCTTTTGCAAATGAAACATAAGAATGAAAACTATTCATAACTGAGAAAACTTTTTAACAATCATTATTTACATATGATTCAAAATAAAAGACAATAAAATCAGTAAGTGCAGTAACTTTTATTTATAGTTACACACTGAAGTCACAAATCAGTATTTTCTATTATGAGTAAAGATTGCTGTTTAGATTGATATTTAACTAATTAAGAGCTAAAAAGCTTTCTGTAGCTGCTATGCCCTTACTGAAGATAAATTTTTCTCAACAGTATTTAAAACAGAGTTTGACTTTGTACTTTTTCCTGCAGGGAGATTTAATCTTTTAATCCAAAGCACTAAGTCAGGGGGTGTGGAATGACTCTGCTGGGTTTGTGCTTTCCTCCCCTAAGTGCACCCTCTGGTGACAGCCTCAACAGTTGGAGTGGCAAGTAACCCAGTAGAGTAGTGGGGCTGTGCAGAAGAGATACAAGAAGCTTTGAGACAAGGAGTACTGTCCTGAAAATTACTAAAAGGCTATTTTAAAATCATCAAAGTGTGCAAAAAAATTCTAAATACATCAGTAGTAGAGAGGGAAAGAAACCAAGGACTGCTCTGAGTTCTGCTGTGTTTGACCTTCTTCTAAAGCTCCTGTTACTGCTGAGCTTTATGGACCACCAGTCAGTGATCAGAGAGCTATTGCTGTTATTATTTCAGTAATGATTGCAATTGTGCTTAGGTATTTTGGAAACACATTCTTCCTGTCTCTCTTTCATTCTACAGGAAATGCAGCAGAAGTAATTTTTTGTGTATTCATGAATAAAATCTTGCAACTCTGTAGAGAAAAGCAGGTTTTATCCTGTCTGTACAACCATTTCACACTGATTTTTGTATTCTTTTTCTTTTAACATGAATCAGTCAGTGGGCAACTTTTTGGAACTAAAGTGTTGATCACATTCTTTATTTTGTAGAATACATTTATATTGTACCCTGGGAAATTTATATTACGCTATGCAGCAACTGAAGAGTGGCAAGATTTTAATTCAGTTCCTATCTCCCACTTTGCTTCATGGACCACAAAAGGCTCAGCTTTCTAATTTAGACACCCATGTGAATACTTGACTAGGTGCTTAATAAGATTTTTTTTATTTCTACAATCCCATAAAATAATTTAATTTTTACTCCATATTCCATATATATGGAACAGAGAGAGTGAAAGATTAAGTCAAAACTACCTAATAATTTGTGTCTTCCTGGAACTATACTAAGTGCCACATAAAAATTTTTTGTAACTTTGTTTTCTGGCATCACATGGGAACTGTCACAAAGAGAATCCAACACCTGTGCTGTAGGGCAGATGGCCCATTCCCATCTGGCAGTCCACAGGCATGGACACTGTGTTCTTCATTCTCTCGTGCAAATTAAGGAGCTGTCTTAAAGATACCAGTCTTATTCTTTATGAAACCCCACACTGCTCCTGGAATGGGTCCTGCAGTGTCTGTATTAAAATCTGTTTAGTTTGTTTAAGACTAAGAGCAAGATAATGATTACTCCCCAAAGTGTTCAAAAGCTTTTACTAATAAAGCAATCAGTTGATCTTAACAACAAAGATGGAACATTATTCAGTGGTGGGAAGATTGTATTTTCTCAATTTAAATCAAAGTGCAAATGCCGGATACTAAATCTTGGGAACAAATTACAAAAGACTAGGACAAACTTTCACTGGCAAAATTTCCAAATCAACTTCACATGTTTTTCCTCGTGAATTTAGATATGATTAAAAATGAAAAAAAACCAAAACAAACCACCCTAAAACCTCAAGGTTATTTCAGCCTCTGCTGTTTAGTGTATCAGGATGAATCATCACAATTTTCTCTCTGGGAAATGTATGAATCTTTGGGGAATTCATAGCAGGTAATTATGTAAATACATTAATATAATTATGATATTCAGGAATTCATTAAGACTCTGCAGGAAACACAACTTCTACTAGCAGTGTTGACTTTACAACCCTAATGATATTTTAATGTTTTTTGCATATAGATTTGGTTTAAAAGAATTTTAGGATTGTTCCCATTTTATGTCAAGTGGAGCCTATATGGTTCAGCATTAGGGGTTGAAATTTCTTCTTCATTATACAGACCTGAAAATAATTTAGGAGCTTTGTTAATATGTGTTTTAGAAATTTTACATGTTATGTTTGGTGCCTTCACCAAAAAGGGAAGAATGTCTTTGCCAGTGAGATATTTCACACATCTCTGGAATAGTGTATCCAGTTTTAGGATGTAGAGAAACGTGACACTGTCGATGCCTATGCTGTGATGTTCCATAAAGTAAAATTTAACAACATTTATAGGTCTCTGTCCCTTGTACATTAGTCTAAAGGTTAGGGGAATAGGGTAATTAAATGGAGTCCTGGGCAAAAGAAAAACAAACAAAACCCTTCAGTCTGTACACGTGCATTGTCAGATGTCCTGCCTCAAGTATTCCAGTAATACAAAGTGAACAAAAGGTTGCTGTCCAGTCCTTAAAAGAACTCAGTTTCCTTAGCAAAATTCAGATAATTTGATAATATTTCTGTGCATAAATAAAGGATGAACAATTGTATGTAGAAGTATAAGAAAAGCACTTAATGGGTTAAGGACATATGAGCGAACTGGGTAGGTAGTTCTTTGTTTGTTAAGGCTTTTAGCTTTAGGCTTCATTACTCAAAGTAAATTAAATAAAGATAATATCCTACAACAGTGCCAGAAGATAGAAGAATGTTTCACTTACATCCAGTTACTGAGTCACGTTCTGGATGCAGTAGTTCAGAGGTTGTTTGGATTTTTGGTTTGTGTGTGTTTGTTTGTTTGTGTATAGGAGTTTCATTTATTTTTGGATTTAAAAGAAAGACTGTGAACATCAATACATTTAAACTCACAGATTTGATAATGAAGCTTGTATATATAATTATTCTTTCAGGTATCTAAAATTATGCTCAGGTATCATATTGTGCTCTTCAATTTTCTGTCTTTAAGTTTTAAAAACATTTTCTAGGAACATTATGCAGAACTGAATTCTCTATGAGTTATCTTTGAATTTAAAAAATGACAATATTCCTTAAAAATTTTAGAAACTTAGATATTTAGTGAGGTTCTTGTTAAAATACCAAAAAATTAAAGTTCCTGTAGGAGGCTGAGTTCTTTTTAAGTAAAACAGTAGTTTCAGGCTGTAAAATGTTGGCATATTTTGTTATAATGATCAATAATGTTATGTTGCTAAATAATTTAGCTTTCCCTGGAAATGTGAAAGGCTAAAAGGCAGCAAATAAGCTTTTGGCTTTAGTCTTTGCATATAATGATAATGCCATTATATTATTCATTAAATTATGATGAATATGTGGTTAGAATATGTTTTCAGCATACAAAGAGAGAATTTGAACTTGAAAGTAAACCTCCTAGTAATCAGTAGATAATATAAAGGTGTAAGGTGAACAAAAAGATGGATCTGATTAAAAAATGCTATGAAAGATTTTAAGCATAGGACAAAAAAGTGTACTCAGTTCTAGTGAAAGCCTGCAACTAGATATTCCTTGCTTTGAGTATGTGAGTAGTTTTCCAGAAACGTTTAGTATTACACACATAACATAGAGGTTATATATATATACACAAACACACATTTATATAAAACAGAGAAATGTGGCTGTGGGAAATGTATGGATAGCCAAAGAAATTGGGATTTACTGCACTGATAATAGAATCAAGTTAATATGAGCTCACCATCATCAGCATTATAATGTTTACTTGATCTCATTTATTGTCAATCCTGAGCTCTTAGCAGTTGTGGTCATTTTATAACCAGAAATCTCAAAGATGAAATTCAGTACCTGGTGAATCATTTGAGAATTTAATTTGTGTTAAGGGAAATACCTGCTATAACTTTTAATTATTTTCAGATACCCTTTTTTGTCTCTTCAATTACATTTCTGTACAAGGTGATTATGCAGGATGCTGTAGAAATGTTGTTTTGCTTTGAACGTGTTTGTTTTTAGGGAAAGAGTACAGTATGCAAATTGTAGTGTTACTAATTGTGCTGTTCAATAGAAAGAATGTAGAAATGTTTCTTCAAGGAAAAGATTGCTGCTTCATGTGACTTATTTTGACTCCCCACAGTACACATGAAAGTACAGCAACCTGTCAAAAGTGAGCTAAAATGGAGAAAACCTAGATCTGTTACTTTCTGATGCATTAATTTTTTCTTTATTTACTATTATTCTTTCTTTATGCAACCTGTTTTCCTACCATATTTCTTTTATATCTTTTTTTCCCTTCTTCTTGAAGTTAATGCCTTACATGCTCTTCTACCCAGTCCTCTTATTCTTGCTGTTTGAGTTTGCATGACACAATTGAGCTGGGTTTTCATAGGTATTGAGCAAAGAATGAGCAAATCTTCACCAGCAGAGAGGAATTAATGAAATTGAGGTTTTGTCTTTTTTTTTTAAATGTCCATATAGTAAAGTAGAAACAATTTTTTTAAACATCTTGTCTTCTCTGAAATCTGATGTGGATTTCAGTTGACTTTTGCAGAACCAGTTCATGATGTGAATTTTTTTAGGACGCCTGGATTTGAACTGCCCTGAAGTGCCAAGCATCATTCCACTGCACTGCTGGTGGAGAGCTTCCAGCACCCAGCCAACCCTGCTCTGCTCACTGATGGTGTAGATGCCTGAAAACTCAAGTGAAAAACTGTTTCCAGAGTTTCTTTTCAGTGCAGTCAGAGGACTAGCAGCCATAATCAAAGCTGTCAACACCTCACTTTTGTAATCCTTCTAGATTTTTGAAAAAAAATTTAGTTTGGAATTTGGGGGTTTTTCTATAAAATAAAAATTTCAAGGTTTAGTCAGCTTCATGCTTAGCTCACCTTGGAGTCCCAAGCCCCACCCCCGTTATGTTTCCAAGATATATTCTGCTTGCATGTGGATGTTTCCATATTTTATACTGATACCTCTGTTTCCTATTTCTGCCATTGAGAGAGCTATAGTACCATGGAACACAGACTCTGTACTGTTTTCAGTATTTCAGTGTCAAAATAAAGCTAAAAGGATAGATGGGGTTTTTTTCAGAAATTCAGAGACATAAATTATTTTTTCCTTTGATAAAAAAGGCAAAAAAATAACTATCAAGAGTATAACAATGAGTATAAAATCAAAGTGGTGGGAAAAAAATACTAGTAATTAAAGAAAGCTATGAAAAAAATTGAGTCGTTCCTCATTCAGGGAAAGAAATGTCATCCTACTGTTCCATGCATTGCTCTATTTTTACATCATCCTAGAAAGAGCCTACTCTGAAGCAATTTTAGTACTCGTCTCTGAATGGATCATTAATTTGGATGGAGAATTCTTCACCTGAATTAAGTGAGGTGAAGAATTAATTTTCCCCTTAACTAAGTTAGATTCTGGTATATATGTGATGATGTCTTACAGTGAAATACGAGAATTTTTTCTCTGCTTCACAGAGACCCAAGAGATTGCAAACATCTTTTTGTTTATCTGGTTGAGGATCTAACTACTATCCTTCCATCATTTTACTGTTTGATTAAAGTATGAAGGTGTCCACTTTTGTTCACTTAACATTTCGGGCATTTCTGTGCCTCCTTATTTCAGAGATAAATTCCTTAATGCCAAGAATTTCTTTTTAACCCTTTATTGTAAAAAGAATTTCCCAAAAGGAGATTTTGTAATGTTCTTTCTTTGTTCATAGAATTGAGTACTGTAAAATGGTTGCAAACTGTCCTGTTACAGGAAGCTCAAACCATTTTAGCCAGTTCTACTTACACACTGCTGTTAAGATGTGTGCTATTTCATTACAATAATTATGTGAATTTATAATTTAGCTCTACCATTTTTAGTTATTGATTAGAATGTAGCTGTTCTTTAACTACAGGATAAAAAATTGAGTCTGAATCTTAACTTTCCATAGCTTTGCTTCCAAGTTTGCCAAACCCTTACCTTCACTTTTTTCCAGGTTCTTTGGTTGTACAAAAAGAATTATACTGAATATCTCTCTGGTGTTCCCATGTACAGTGGGGTGGCTGAAGCACAATAATAAAGCCAAAGTGACTTTTAAAAATCACACAATTTTTGCTGCAAATTCTGCTGAAAGATTGATTATTTATTTAATTTATTAATTTTAAACTTTATTAGTTGCCCTGTTAAAATATGTTATCTGTCCTATAAACCTGCTCTGTTGAATTTTGAAAATTATTTGGAGCTAAACAGAGTTTTCTCTTAAGGAGTGACAAAAATCTTGGTGAATACGTTTGAAAGCTCCATTCAATATATGTTGAAAAGCACTGTTTAGAAAGGATTTGGGGACTTATTTTCTAGAATTTTTTTTCACTCTTATTCTGTTGCTGTCCTGTGGAGCACTTTGAAGTGGAGCATTTTATCTTTGAAAAAAGTGGTTGTGGCTAATAACATTACCAGTCTTTTCATTGCAATGTGAGCTGAAATATGGAGCAGTTTACAGAAGTCAGTATTCAATACAAGAAGAGAAATAGTTTATAGAGCAGAGAATTTCGGAGTTGGGCTCATGAGACAGTGTTTTACAGATAAGTGAGCCATTTTGATCTATTTCCCAGTTTGAGTTAAAGAAAAAGCATGATATCTGGTGATAATATTTAAGTGACTTAATAAGATTAATAATCTGAAAAACTTGTTTAATTTATATAGGTATTTATATTTTTTTCTGTAAAAAAATAGCTTTTCAAGGAGGCTTCTTATTGTACAATTCTATATTTTATTTATTTTTTTTAGCCAGAGATTCGCTACTTGTTTTAAAAAAAATCTATTAGAGATGCGGGTCTAAATGATACTTTTAAATTCTACTGGCCAGAAAAGGAGATTTTACAGCAATTGTGCATAATTTTCAAAGTCCTGTAAATTGATTTTTCAGTCTTGCAATAATGGATTTTGGCCTGGTATATGCATTATCCACAAAGCATGTATTACTGTTACCCATTTATTTAAATGAAGGCTGTGTTTAAAAGATAGTCTTCTGCTGGAGACTAAATGGAACGTGTTTTATTAATTTGGGACTGCCTTATTCTCTGTTGATTTTGTTTATGCATTCAGCAGAGGTATACTGATTTATAGAGCAATAGGAACCCTTGAAATGACAGGTACCTGCTGGGATCAGCTCTCTTTCTGACAAAAGACTGGTAAAACACAAGCCAGGGTAAAAACTTTGGAGAGCTACAGAAAATACAATTGATTTTGAGAATCTTTTTTTATCTATAATTTAATTAAATATGTACAAAATATCGTGTCTTCCTATATTCAGCTTCATTTGACCATAACAATTATAGGCCTTTAAAAAACAAAACAAACAAACAAAAAAACACCACCCAAAACAAACAAGCCCAAAATAAAACAACAAAACAACAAAACCAGCAAACATCTACATTTAGTAGGGTTTTGATAAGATTATACAAAGCATCATAAAATTAAAACATTTCCAAATAGAATTTTCTTTTGAACTATGGAGCATTACCTTGCATGCTCAGTAAAACATACATTTTTATAGGAATCAAAATTTTTATTCGCTCCATGAAATTCTGTGATTCCTAAAACAAGATTAAGAAAACAGGCAGCTGCTCAGCAGCTGTTGTTCAGTGTATGCCTTCCTTTATTTGTTGTTCAGTGTATGCCTTTCTTTATCTTCTCTTCAGCTCAGAAGAGAGGACTGTTCACTTCCTTATACAACCCAAATATATAAGTGCTTCAAAAACACTAATTAATGTATCTTACTAATTTATTTATGAAGTGAGGAGTGCCATCGTTATCGTTTAGCACATCAATAGGTGCAGCACAAAAAAATTAAGGTGAATGTAACTGTTATCATGTTTTAATTTTGTGAGCCCACCAAAGAAGGGATCCTATGCATCTTCCTTACATCTGCCACCACCTAGGTCTACTATACATGGTACAAAATAGTTATTCTTCTAAAATAAATTTTTTAATAAGTAGTGTTTGAGCATGTAATTAGCTATTCCTATAACTGTAAGCAAAAGATCAACTTAAATTTTATCTCTTTCAATATTTTTATGCCTCTAGTTTTCAATAGTAGTCCTTATTTTTTATTTTTTTATCCCACTCTTGATACTTATTATAGGATTTTATATGTGTATTTATTCAGATGCCAACTATATAGGCACTAGAACTGATTTTTTATTTCTTTTTTCCCTTAGGCATTTCCTGGAAATACAAACTCTGACAGTGTGGTCCGGCATGATTTACAACATCCAGTTATTGCTCGGTACGTGAGGATAGTTCCTTTGGACTGGAATGGAGAGGGTCAAATTGGGTTAAGAATTGAAGTCTACGGTTGCTCCTACTGTAAGTTTTTCCATTATGATCCTTTTTTTTTTTCTCCCTTAATAAAAAACGCTTTTTGAATTTTGGATTAAATCCAGATGTCAAAGACTTTTACCTTGGTTCCAGGATTGCTAGTTGTGTTACCTAGGGCTTCATGAAATATATGTTGGAACTTTAATTCTGATTGTCTGTTCTTCTCTGGAAGATACAACACTGGAAATTGCAACGCTGCTTTGAAGTTTCTCCTTTTCATCTTCATGGTTTCTGTTGTAGAAGGCTTTGGCTATTATATAAGCTTGATTGGCACATTTGAGGAAAAGATCATATTCAAACAAATGTCATGTTGAGTCTTGAGAGATAAAATGGAAACAGGGCATAATTTCTTGCCTGATATGCAAGATAAAATTAAAGCAGTAAATAATTCTATCAGAATAGCTCAGATTGTCTAAATATCTGACATGTTTTTCTGAGATATTTTGTTCAGTATTTGAATGTGACTTCAGAATTTCTTCTGAAAACCTAGTGAGCAATGCTGCAAGTGTTTCTGTAGCTAAGACCTGAACTGATAATGCTTTAAGAAATTATGCCCTTCCTTTAATTCAATCCAGCCACTGCTTATGTCAGCAAACCTGCAAAACTGAGTTTATTATATCCTATTTCTATGTAGTTTTTAAGCTGTATCCTGGATTTGTTGGTATTTTAGCTGGAAAATGTTATTTGAGATTAGTGTTTTAATAACCAGACTTTAGAATAAAATGTGGAAGATTCATCATTGACTTCCTTGGGTGACATAAGACTTATTGGAGCCCTTTGCCATCCTGACTAGCAATAAGCTGTGATTGTTGAAAAAAAAAAACAACAGCTGATGGGTATTTTTATTTGATGAGCTAGTCAAAAGACTCCATAATTTTATTCAACACCAATAGAACCATGAGGAATAGAGTTTTGATATTATTTTTTCTTATTTTCATACAATGAACGTTTTAAAAATGTATATTGAATCACAGAGAATTTCCCAACAGCTGGAACTTAGTTGAGAAATCAAATCAAACTTCCTATGGTATCGGTGCTGCTGTACTGGGGGTACACATGGTTGTTAGAAATATTTGCACAAATACAAGAGCGTGACCTGTTGTAATAAGACAAAGCATAATGGTTTTAGACTAATAGGGGGTCAATTTAGATTGGATATAAGTGAGTCATTTTTTTACAATGAAGGTTCTAGAACACTCTAACAATTTGCCCACAGAGGTGGTGGATGCTCCATCCCTGGAAACATTTAAATTCATGTTGATGGGGGCTCTGAGGAACCTGATCTAGTTGAAGACATCCCTGATTATCGCAGAGGGATTGAACTAGATGGCCTTTAAAGGTCCCTTCCAACCCAAACTGTTCCATGTTTCTATGAGATCTGTTGCCTGAGGAACTGTAAGTTACACTAAAGGTAATTTTTACTCAAAGAGAATTGAGCTTCTGATGTTTTAGGTACAACCCTGATTAATCAGTACATGACTCTTATTAAACAAGTGTTTACCATCATACTGCCAAAATGTTTTATGTGCTGTTTTATGTATACCAAACTACAGCATGGCTAATTTTCTATCATAATAAATACTCACTTCTAAGTATACCTCCTTGCTTGTACATCAAATGTAAATTCAGGCATCTGATACAACAAACCAACATCTAGTTTACTGTCAAATGTAGCTCTCTTTAATAGAATAAAATGTAGCCGAATCAAACAAGAAACCCCACAATATTTACTGCAATATTTACACATAAAAATGGTACATTTTGATGACATGAATAGACAAAATGCTGTAGGTATGCAACAAGATATTTTTAGGGGCTTAAAGTAAATGTGAGAAAAAGTAAAACACAGCTTGCTGATAAAATTGTTTCAGTTGTTTGATGAAAAGTTGCTTGCTTTTGAACTTTTGGGGGAGAATAAAAAGCCCCTGCCTAGGAAACAATGTATGGGACCATAAAAATACTGATAAAGTGTACCTTCACAGAACCACTAAGATGTCCCAATATAATTTCATAATTTTAGTGATAGAGTATTACTGGTCTGTTTGTATTAGAAATTATTTCAGTAATCATTGGAGATTTTTTTATTTTAATATTTAAAATAATATATTCTGGTTTTATGTGTAAAGGGACTTTTGTTTCAACATCTCTGCTACAATGCAGTGTGTTTTTTACATGCAGGAATTGGGCTGCTCCCAAAATGGTATCAGTAGAGAGCAGTAGAGTGGCTGAGAAGAAAAACTAAAAAATAACTGTGTAAAGAGAGAGGAAGGCAGCCCTTTGGTATGAATACTGTAATCAGGGAGTACTGTTTACAAATTCCCAGCTTGTCTTCAAATGAATTATTTGGAGCCAGGTGTAAATGCTGCACCTTTCCATGTAGATGTGTCCTTTGGCAGAGGCCAAGTTTTTAACCTTATGATTAGAAGTGCATATATTTGCATATAAATATAAGCACTGCCATTAACCAGTGTGATTTGCAGATTAATCCTGCTGTCATTTAAGGAACTAACCATTTAGATAATCACCAATTTTAAAAGCCTGATTAAAAGACCAGCTTCTAGTCAAATCTGCCCTAATTTTTGGAACTATTACCTAAATAAAAGGCTGCCCAATATATCATAATTTTAATCTTTCTTTTAGTTAATAAATTAATATATTCTTTCATTTAGACATATTCAGATAGAAAATTCCGACTTTCCCACATTGCATGCAAGGTTTAATTGGGAAGCCATGCACACTGACTGTTAAAACTCTTTCCTTGCACGATGCTGCAATCAGGTCATTAGCCTCAGACCTTTAAGAAAAATTCTTCCTCACATTGAACTGCTTATTCAAACATCAGGTCACTAATTGCCATATATCCGGTTCCTATTTGTTAGTATATGTATATAAAATACACATTTAACTTTTTTGTACAAGGGGTAAAACCCATGTCCTTCCTTGCCCTGCAAATTGAGTTTAAAAAGAGGTGTGTTTTCCAGAGAGCCATTAGACTTCACATCTGTACCCTGAAGAAGTTAATAGCATTACCAAATCTTCTTTTATTGTTAGTTTGCTTAAAGTTTAAAATCTGTTCTTTTAAAACTAATCTCTGTATTTTGTGTAGATGAGATCTGTGGGATTGTCTTCTATCAGAATAGTTCACAGAAGTCACTAAAAAAGAATTAGGGTTTTACTCTACAACAAGGTTCAGAATGAAATTTGGGTTTTTTTTTTTTCTTTTTCTATAGTGGAAAACTGACTATCTATTATTAATATACATATATATATATAAATTGGGTAAAAAACTTGATTTATAGCTAAATTAATGGAGAAATTTCATGAGAAAAATAAACTTGAAAAATCCCAGCAAATAGACTATTATATAACATAAAACCACTTTTTGGTCAATGAAACTTTTAGCTTTTATTTTAAAATTATGAGTTTTATAAACCATAAAGGGGAAAAGTGTCTTTGCACTTGATGTAACATCGTATATCTAAAAGCAAGTCACAAAGAAGAAAACAGTATAACCAAAGTCAAAATATCCACTGAAATCAGTTGAATGAAAACTGATGGCCAAATTTTATCCGTGCTCTTTTGGAGAAAGAGAGCAATGGCACATGTCATGGATCTTCCACCATGGTGACTTTTATGAATTTTTGAGACAGGCAGCAAAGACCTGGCATCTGGAGGCCATGAAAACTACAATATAGTACTTTTACTACTGATTCATGATGACTGTAATAGGCTCCTGCAGGATCATTGCCATATGAATAGTTCCCTTAATCTCCATCCTGTGGCAGATGAATGCTGACAAAAAAAAAGGGCAATAAGCATATTATTGCATAGGCTTTGGCTATGCTTTTCAAGGTAGCTGTAAGAGGTCTTCTGGGTCACGAAATCCTGAGTGGAAAACATGATACCTTTATTCATAGAGGAGATTTTATATGGCTGTACTGATTTTCTGGATCTAAACAGTAGATTTGTATCTTTTTGATAAAATTGCACATTTTATGGTAAGAATTTTCAAATTTCAGATGACTCGCTTCTGAATTGTAGGATGTACTTGAAAAAAAAAAAGAAACAAACAACACCTGGAGATGGCAGAAAGCTGTGCAAATATTCAGTATACTCAAGGCAGGGACAATTGTAAAGCTCCATAAATGGCTGCAAGCCAAGCTGTTTACATTTACTGACCAATTCTATTTGCTGATAGTTAGGAAGTAGTGGGACTGAACAGATGTCACATGACCCGTATTCACAAATCTGTTCTTTTTCAGATATTAGCTTAACTACATGTACTGCTATGTCAAATGTTACTGTTTCAGTTTTCTGATTGGTGACTGGGTTTTACTTTTTTTTTTTTTTTTTTAGAGAGGGAGGGAAAAGAAGGAAAAATAGTAACCACAGTCCTATGGTTATTCATGAAATAATGAATATTTTTATGGTGAGCATTTACTGTACAAGTAGTAAAGTGAACAAAATTTTGGTCATGGAATCATGTTACAAGAACTAAAATAAAATTTGGCGGTGCTCTTAGGGGGTGAGCCAAATGAATATTTGCAAGAAGTGATTAGGAAGTACTGAAGTGGTAAAACCCTTGGGCTGAACAGATCTTTGGTTGTTGTAGTTAATCTTGTTTGCCTGCGGTGACTTTTGAGTTAAAACACTGTTTTCTTTGACAGTTCATTCTGCATTCAGCTATACTTAGCTGCTAGGAAATTTACTTATTTTAAATCTGCTTAGCTTGGTTTCATGCAATAGGCATTAATTAACTATCCATGTCTCTCTCACTGTGCCCCAAGGTTGCCATACACACTTAAAAGAGAAACTTCCATGTTGTCCAGAATGATCTGTTGAATCCAAATAACAAAATGACTGCTTAATGTAGATGAGAAAGCTGCTTTATTTCCCTTTTGTTGAATTTAAACAAGTTTCACTTGTCCTGATTTGAAGGCATACCCTGGACATTTCGATTCACCAGCATACAGCATTAAAAAAAGGTCCCTGAATTGTCATGATTCCTATTGAAATACCCTGTGGTAAATTAAAAAATAATAATAACATGTGTTAATAAATGTATGCATACATATTTGTTCTTAAACTTTTGGTATGTGTGTGAATATATGCATAAATGGTGAAGGTATTTATGTAGTCCAGTAATCTGCATAAAATTTCCTAGCTCTTCTTATGATATTGTATTACTTACAATAAATGTTCCACTAAGTTTTCTGATCAGACTTTTCTGTGCACCTAAGTGATGAAACTTCATAAAAATATTAACTGTCAGAAAGAAAGAATAATTTTAAACTGTTCATTTTGTGAAATCATATAATATTTCTAGAAACTTTACTAACTTGCTGTAAATGACAGTTCTTTGAACATACAGGATTGTAATGTGGGGGAAAAACAGAACTAAAAGAATCATTTAGCAGAAGCTGCTGTGAGCTACAAAAGCTTTCCTTGTATCAGTGGTTTGGACAGTAAAGTGTTCTCCTAAGTATCCAGCTGTTTTTCCCCTTTTCTCTTAAATTCTCAGTATTTCTGTCCTGGGAACTTCTATATCTATTTAGGCCTATGTGTTTGATTTTTAGCCTTCATCTTCACAGCTCATCAGTGGCAAACATAGCTTGATATTCTCTTTCTGACATTAAAGGTGCATGGATGAATACTCATATCTAAACTATGGAGAGTGAGGGAAAAGAGCTGTGAACTTTTTCTTTGCAAACTTTTAAAGATCTGTTTGAATTTATGTTGGTAAGTCTGCTTCCTTGTTAGTGTATTTTTTCCTACCTTTTTGTCAGACGAGAGATTTGGTTTTTTCTTAAGGTCATGAAAATGGACACCTTTTATCCTCCAGATAGTCTCAGGTCATGTTAGTCATTTACCAGAAGAATTTTGTAATTTAAGACTAAAAATACCCTCTGTCTTTATAAGTATTCTCAGTAAAGATTTTTCTTCTCTATGACCTCTCCAGGCAAGAATACTTGTGGTTGTTCCTATAAACATTTTCATGTATTTTGGCATGAAAAATAAGTGAAAACAGGCTTCAGTCCATTTATTATCCTTAGATGTTATCATTGACAAATATGGGCCACTTTTGGTAATAGATACCACTTAAATTTTAAAATAAGAAAAAAAAGGTTGTATTTTGTCATTTAGTGCATTAAGAAATAAACTTCTAAGATCAGAAGATTCAGGCTGAAACAAAAAAATTATTTCCAAATACCTTATTGTTTAATTTTAACATTTTTTTCTAAATCAAATATTGCAGAAAGATTTTACATAAAATGAATTTTTAGTAGAAAAAAGTTTGTTTTATTCTTCATCTTTTTGTTAATCTGATGCAATATAAGGTTTTTTCCCCTCTCTCAACTTTTTTTGTATCCAGTAAAAAAAATAAAAAGAAAAATCCATTATTTTCCACTTGTAACTGTAATGAGGCTACTAGCAGATATTTTCAAGCACCACAGCTTTGAGAAGTGCAACCACCATGTGTATTCTTTACAGGTTCATTTGTTAGCAAGCAATGAAAATATAATCAGTGTGCTAGTTTCAGTTGTGGCAGAGTTAATTTTCTTCACAGTGGCTGGTGTAGGGCTGTGTTTTGGATTTGAACACAGGGTTGATAATACAGAGATGTTTTTGTTGTTGCTGAGCAGGAAGCCAAAATCTTTTATGTTTCTTGTACAGCCACATTGATGAGAAAGTTGGTGCTGCATGGGAGGCTGGGAGGAGACACAGCCAGGACAGATGACCCAAATGACCAAAGGGACATTCCAGACTGTATGGCATCTTGTTCAGTATGTAAAGTGGGGAGAAGGAAGCAAAAGTGGGGGATGTTTTAGGTAGTAGCATTTGTCTTCCCAAGTAACCATCACATGTGATGGGGCCTTGCTCTCCTGGAGATGCTGAACACTTGCCTGCCTGTGGGTAGTGGTGAATGAATTTTTTGTTCTGCTCTGCCTGTGGCTTTCCTTATTAAACTATCTTTATCTCAACCCATGAGTTTTTTACCTTTTACTCTGACACTATTTTCCCCAATCCTGCTGGTGAAGGCATGAGTGAGTGGCTATGTGGGGCTTGGTTACTGTCTGGGGTTAAACCATGACAATGAGTCAGAGAAAAAGAATTATATTTTGTATGAATACTCGACCCACCAGCTTGTTCAGTCATATTACTACAGAGTTTTCAATTACACTTGAATATTTTTTAATCATTCATCATTTCCTTTAGAAGGATATAAGCAGCTGGCTTGTTAGAAAAGGTTATTTTAATTATTTTTTGCTGTGGAATGAAGGAAAACTTTTCCCTAATATATAAACAGAATTTATGGCCAAATTTGATAAAATCTTGCAGGATTTGATGAGTTTTTTTTAAAGTCAGATATGGCTGTTGTGTAAAAATAGCAGACTAACGTTTTCTAACTGGTTTTGCAGCAACTGCCCACACACACCACAGAAGGGATCCTCCATAGAGTGGTCTCAAACCAGTTAATGGAAGATGGAGATTTAAAACATGTCCTTCATAACCATCTGAAAACATCAAAATCAAAAGCAGAGTGTGCTTTTTCACAAAGAATTGTATCATTTAGGTAACTACAGTCAAAAATTTCAGTCTAATCACAACAGTCTTGCCTTTAATCTTCTTTTGCTCATGATGGCTATACCCAGCATTATTTTCTTGTATTCCTGTAAGTGCTCATTGATGCTTTTTTCCATGGTGACTTATTCAGTAGAGAAATCAGGCAGGGTTTTTTTTTGGGTTTTTTTTTGGTTTTGGTTTTTTTTGTTTTTTTTTTTTTGTGAAACAAAAAAAAATCATCAGATTTCAAATTATAGGTCTTGATCCTGTGACATTGATTTGGAGCCTGAAGAATCCCACTGGTATTTGTTTTCTTGAATGTCTGAAAATATATGAAGGATGCAGTTACTTCCAGAGTCAGTTCAATTTATTCTGCATTTTCTCAGAAGTCTGGGTGAAGATGATTGTATCTTTTATTTTAGGCATGGCAAGTGGAGTCTTACTGTGAGTAAATTCTTATTTCCTCTCTGCCAAAGGTTAGTGTTCTCTGATTAGAAAGTGCACCTATCAAAAAGTCAACATTACTGACAGGAAAAAACAAATTTAACTCTTCATAGTAATGTTTTTATAAGGTTAAAAGAAGCCTTGGTGTTTATATGTAGTATTTCCCTATACAGAGTTATGTTTCTAGACAGTCCTGTTTCAAAGCTGGGTTCTCATCTTCATGAGCATACCTTTGGAGAGTTAGGTCACTGTGATGCCAGCTTCTCCCTGAATCCTCTTAAATAGAGAAAAAGTTCAGGTTTTTCCATCTCAGGAAGGTGACATTGTATGGCCCTTCTCTAGTGGCCAATAATGGTCCCCTCACCTTTCACTCACTGCTGCTGTTTTCCTTCAAAAGTACAGCTGGAAGGAACCTATGACAGTTCAATTGCGTGACCAATTAAAGTATAGTATTAAAGACATTATTCAAATGCCTTTTAAACACTGTAGCTCTGTTAATTGCCCTTGTCAGACTGCAGGGGATGCTTTTTAAGCTAAACTGAAGAATGCATTGTCCTGCTCCTGGCTGCGCATGCACATTGTGTTAATGCTTGTGAGCACTGTCTCTGAAACAGAGTCAGAAAAATAAAATTAAATCCTGTTCCAGTTGTAACCTTTGTGTTATATGTCTTTCAGAGGCCACTGGCATTTCAGACAAATATTAGCATTGTTATTCGACTCATGGTGAGCACAGGGAATGGAATAGAATGAAATAGAGCAGAAGAGAATAGAGCATAACAGAACACAACTGAACATTTATGTTTAGTTATGCCCAGAGCTCTGCATGAGAAGCCATAACCCAGGTCTGAGGGTTCCACCCTGGAGAACAGCTCTGTGCAGCGCAGGTGGCAAGGCTATCCAGGTGACAGGTCCAGTATCCTCACAGCTCTGGGACAAGACCAGAGCTTTCAGTTTATCCTATGTGTTTCTCATGCTGCTTCTGTTGGTGTACAAATATTTAGATGTTGTCTTAAATTCTTAGTCCTCCCTGGAGCAGCATAAATTTCCCAACAGCGTTCCACTCTGGGACAGTACCTTGCCAACCCTTGCCTTATCTTCAACTTTCCTAATGGTATCCTCATACAAAGAAGGAACATTTACCTTTCTCTCCAGCCTCTCCTGCAGGTGCAACTAACTGGAGAATGAGGTAAAGCTACCTACAGTGTCCTGCTGACATCCATCCAGTCCAATAATTCTCTGTTGCTAAATGCCCATAAGAAAACAAACAGTCAAACAAACTTTGGGTGTATTTCTTGTACCAGTGAATTATACTAAAATAAACAAATATTTGGCTTAGCTAAACAATATCTTATATTCAATGGCTTTGGTTATGAGGGCGTCAGATGTCTCATAAGCTTCCTGAGATTGGATTCTTTGCTGCTTTTCTTTTAGTCTAAGTATTTTTTCAGGCTGCCACAACAAGTTATTAATTCACAATAGAAATGTTCCATGCAATATGTATGGAAAAATATTAGCTCTATTCAGATGTAGCCCTTTTCATTAGAAGATTTGACACAGTGTTTTAGGCTCCATGATATTGGACCATGTCTGGTTTTGTTCTGATGGTAATGCAAAACAAAGGAAATTTTTTCTCTTGAATGTAGTTCAAGTTGAAGTACTTTTGTGTATGGTTTCATCTAGATATTTAGATGGCTTCCTAAATTGCTTATTGAATAAAAAAGGGTTAGAGAGTTCACTTACTAAGTACCTGTTTGTACTTGGTGCAGATTGAGGTGAAGGAAAATCTTTAAATAACAATAGTTTTGATTTTTTAGAAATGCCACTGTGCATCAGAGATGATTAAAGCCTTTATAGTGCCCTCTCTTTTTTATAGTGCATGTAATAATAGTAAAATGGATGTAGAAATGTGGGGAAAAGATTTAGCTGTCTTTTAAAGATTAAGAATTCATGGGACGTGTAGAATTTGACTGTCCTTTAGGAATTCATGGTGAAACTGGTTAAGTACTGCAGGAAAAATTTAAATATGTTCATATTTTTGCGCACATCCATTTGAAATTCTGTTTTTACATTTCGCAAATGTTCAGTCAAACAATGACAAGGTACAAGCCAAAATGGCAACCATAACCAAAGACTGAAAATGCAGATTCAAATTTGGCTGTAGTCTTTGTATTTTCATGGTGTCTTGAATTCTGAGATCTACAGTCATTAAAAAGACCATAAAGTTATGTTATATGACCTATAATCATATGCACATATACCTATTTCAGGTACTTAGTCTGACCTGTTTCTACGTGAGCAGCTGCCATTCCTGTACTATCTAGAAACTAAGAAAACCAAGCTCTTCACATAAATGCCTAGTAGTTCTAAAATTTAAGACTATATCTTTAAATAAAGATATATTAATATAAATGATAAAGATATATAAATGAAGAAAGCTGCGGAAATTTTGAAAATAATGTAAGTCAATCCAAAAAAATTAGAAAAAAATATTTTTATACATTCTGTATATTCCTCAGATTTTATCAGCCAGCATTTAAAACTTTCATATGGATTACTGTTAAAAATAATGAATATCTTATTAATAAATAATAAATATTTTAAAAAATTAATAGTTTAAGGGATAGGATCTGATCCTACAAGTCCTCTAGAAACTTTGTTGCATAGTAATGTTTCTATCTTTATGTTTCCAGATTGACAAGGTAATTGGAGTTTCATTCTTTTAGTAAGGAGATGTTCTTTGTTACTTTTTTTTCCTAATAGACCATATGTCTTTAATTGCCCTCTAGGTCTTAAGTAAATTGAAGAACTTGAGAAACTGACTTTCTAAAGCCACAGCTATTAAAAAAAAAAACTCCTTGGAGGGTCAATAATTTCCTTACTTAAAAAAAGCTTTAAAAATTGATTAGGAAGAACTGCAATTTTTGTACCAGACCTATATGCAAGGCTGGTGATGCTGTTTTTGTAGTGATTTGTTTTGGTAATTATCTTTGTTTATGGTGAGTCAGACCCAGGTGATTTTGTTAAATGGTGATGAATCAGTAAAGAGAAGGAAACTTTCAGTGAATATGTACAGGCCAGAGAAGGTAGTTGCTCATTTTCTTCAAGGTGGGAGGACGTTTTTGTAGCTGTGGTAGAGGATGTTGGCAATAGTGTGATATGAGAAATGCCTGTTGTGCTTATGTCTTACAGTAAATGATTTTTAAACTGATGCAACAGTTCTAATAAACATCTTCAGCACTGCCCTTTTATTGACTGCTGTTCCAAGAGAGTCAAAAGGAACCTAGTAAAGCCAGTGTTTCACCTGTTTATCATAGCAACCTTTCACTCACTGACCTATTTTTTCTCTCCTTTCCATTTTCAGTTGTTTTTTCTAAAAGTCTCTACTATGACTTCTGTCTTATTGCTTTAATTGTGTATAATCTCCTGATTCTGGTCCTTCCTTGTCTAATTTTTCATAAGTACAGTGTGAAAAACAAGGGACTATTCAGGATTTTTTTCTGAATTTTGAATGACAACACAAATGTACAGTCCTTTTCATACATTTAGATAAAGATTTTCTGTCCAGCTTGTGAGTAAAAGTTAATTACATGTAAGTCCTCACTTCTGGAAAAATGTTAGAGTGATTTGAGTTGAACTATTTACATAATCAGCAGTTTAGTACCTCAGTATCATTTAAATTTTTTCTATAATATGGGTATGAGATGGTGGACAATTTTTGGAAATATCAGGTTTTGGATATATGATAAATTTCAAACTCAGCTGGCAGAGTTTCACCCCTTTCAAAACTCAAAAAAGGACTTACATAAATTTAGGAATAAGATTATTTGTAACAACTTCAGGGGGAGGCTTTTGTCTTCATTAGTTCTAAAGTAACTAATCACAAGTATTAATTGTACTAAGCATTGGTTTTGGAGGAAAACTGGCAGGATAATTGCCCAGACACTGAGCATGCCTCTGTAAGCCTAAGCTAGGTCATAATAGAAATCACCCAATTTGAAAACTGAAAGAAGGTAGTGCCATATCTTACACACCACTGAAGATTTCTACTAACTAGAAAAATTTTGGTGGTAACAAAGGGGAAAAAAGTCTGTTGGAAGTTTTTCCACTGCACACTTTTAGTAAGACCTTGTGGCATCTCACCAAAGGCTTTCTGTCAGTGATGATTAAATGCTTACATCATTTTCATGCATTATGTTCAGGCAATACTTCAAATTAAACACAATTCTGAGTTATGTGGCATTTTTTCTGAAAACCTTTAATTTTTCATTATTCCAACTTAATTCTGACCCTAGGTTTGACAGCTCTGTCTTAGGATAGTTGCAAACACAGTGAATGAAATCTCTCTTTGTAGCACTGCATTTTCCACAGATGAAGTAGAGGAATTTGAACGATTGATCATCTGCCATAATGCAGAAGACAGACATTAAATAGTTGTTGTGAATAAGCCAACCTCTTCCTTTTATTAAATCCAGCTGTAGAGAGGAACTTCATCAAGCTAGACAAGCACATATCCCTAGGTTATTTCACCCAAGAGAGAGTTCAAATATATTTTCCCTGTACTTTGAGTTTTATTTATGTTAGTAAGTGAATAAAGCTAGTATTATTCTTGTATTTGAGTGTGCAAGTTTCTATGTTTCTAATAGAAACCTTAGTTTGACCTGAAGGAAAAATACTTTGAATAATTCAAATCCCATTGAACCATGGATAAAGTGCCCCTCCAAAATTAGGACAGGCTTACACAATTCAGTTGTTGTGGCTTATACAATTAAGAATGTTGGCATAGAATGTATCTTAATTTTATTTTTTTTTTTGCATGTGCTGTTTCAAAGGGTATCAGTATGTTTCTCTCAGCTTTCTGACATTACTTTTTTCCCAACTCAGTTTTCTGAACTCAGGGATTACTTGTCTATAGAATCAGTATTATGTGATTGCAAACTACATTGAGTCTCAAGAAATTAACACTGGAATTTCTGTTCAGATACTATCAGAAGAGACTCTTGATGAGCCTTCTGTTCCTGAGAACTATTGCTGTTTTCAGAGAATTTTTGTAATATATGTGGCTATATAGTCTGCACTTAGTTCAAGGTCAGAATTATGCAACCAGTGGGGATAATGCAGCTTCTGGGGATAAGGCAGAGAAGAGGAATGAATGGTTTTAAAAATAAATGTTATTCTTTATTTGTTCCTTTTCCCTCCAGTATCCACATTAAATCCTAGGTTCTATAAAGAATAGTGATGTGAGTCCTTCAAGATATTGTCCATCAAGCAATCCCAATTTCTCATCTCTCTCTTCAGATCCATTGATTTTCAGTCTCCAGCTCCTTCTCTTTGTCAGACAAGATATTCATTCAGCATACTGGTTTTCTGCTTAAATTTATTTCAGCCTCTTTCAAGATTTTTCATACTTTTGTGAACAACTTTATGGTACAAAGTGACCCGGATTTCTGTTGTCTTCAAAGATTTAAAGTGTAGGCTTTTCCAAAAGTTTCTGATTTAACAGTAAATCAGCTTTGTTTAGATGTTGTTTCATATCTCTAACAAACACTTTACTCAACATTGAATTTTATAAGAAGAAAGTCCCTATTAAAGTTTCTGAGTCTTATATCTCAAATTCTGGATTTATATGTTTCATTTAATCAAACCTTAAAAAATTAATTAGACTTTTTATAATAAAACTGACATTAATAGCCATTATTCGTTTTTTACTGTTAACATTGCAAAAGTTAATTTTTTTTTTCCTCATGAGAGATAAGAGATGGGGTGGAAAAAGAAGCTGGCATTTTCTGAGGAAAGAACATTTTGATTTTAAGCTTCACAGAAAAACAAGCTTGACCAATTGCATTGAGAACAGTATACTAATTTGGAAAGGAAAAAATGTTTATTCAATTTTGAAAATTTACAACAATGTATTGTCTCCTTTTAAAAAATAGTGACCAGCTTTTATAACCACTTACTTGTTCAGGATACACTTAGCAACACACAAACACTCTCAAAGCTCTGTAGTCATTTGCAATCCAAAAAAAAACTTTGTCCAAGTGTTTCAGAGCAGAATATGCTGAGTGGGACATTTTAGGCTGCCACTTGAAGACTACAACTTAGGTCTTGTGGAAGGGGGAAGAAAAAAAGAAAAAGAGGTTATGGTCAGTACAGTCATTGCAGTAAGAACCTTGGATCAATCTGGTGTCTTGTCAATAAGACATAATCTAGAATGACACATAAGGATAAATTTGGTTAACCTGTTTAGTGCTTGAAAGCTTAAAATATGTAACAATAATGCCTTAATGAAAACATACTAGCAATTAGTGCATGTCATTTTGAAACCATATAAACCTGTGGAGCTACAAATTTAAAATAAACAGTAGAAAATCAAGCTGGCCATTTGTTGTTTAGTCTCAAAACTAAATTAACAATTTACAATATCCCAGTACATGCTCTTGTTTCTCAAACAACATGAGATCAAATGCTTCCCAGAAGTACATTAGCACTGGTAGTACAAGGATACATGGATGAGCTGAGAGAGGGCTGAGTTGTCATGGCAGTGTCCACCCTCAGTTCTGTAAGGTTTCTGGGGCTGGAAATAGTCAAGTTTTGTTTTTTTACACATTCTTTGCTAATGTGTAAGAGAGATAGGTAGATTTTTCAGTTCATGGCTACCCTTATTTGCCAGCTTTGTGTCTTTCAGAGCAGTTGGGACGTGAGAGCATTCCTACATCCCATTTTTTCATTGATATTTGCATGGTATATTTATTAGAATTTGTCACCCTGATTGTCCTATAGCAGCAAGAATTCTCTTCCAAAACTTTATAATAGGAAGGAGTATTTTTTTTCTCATGATGTCTAGGCCTCCCCTTCCAGCATGAAGACTAGTGTACCAAGATTAATCTTCCTGTCTTGTTACATGATGAGAACAGTAATGATGCCATCAACATTTACATGTCTAATATTAAACTTCTTAGTCTGCTTTTCTAGATTTAAAGGGAAAAAAAAAGATTTTTCAAAGTTCTCTGTGCTTCTAAACTTTATTATAAGTATTGCACATATCTTGTTTTAAACACTTTGAATAGTTAATGTGTGCCATTTCACACATTCACATAAAGAGATGTCAGCATTTAGGAATCAATTTTGGGAACTTTGCATTGAAAAATCTTCCTAAATATTTTCAATTTTTCAGCCTATATAAAAGGATTACTCTGACTCTCTTGATACTACTTAACTAAAAATAGTTTCTCCAGAATGTTGTGATAATTGGGCAACATTTGCTTTTCGATGTCAGACGAGTCACAGATTAAAGAATTACATGGGTTATGGCCTTTGTATCCTAACAGGATGCTCAGATTACTGGAAAAGCCCTTTTTTTGTATGAGGCTTTACTGTAGTGACCTGCATTTGTTACCTAAAGGGATGATTATTTACTTTGCAAGAGAAACCATCAAAGTAGGACCAATAGTAATACTAATGCAGCTTAATGTTCAACAGGATTGTTCTAAAAACAGCTGCACATTAACATAAAAGTTTGAAATCTATGAAGTTGCATTAGGGAAGCACGGTTATTTTTTTCTGCATCTCTCTGCATCTACATTCAGTGTTTTCTCTAATTCCTTTAAACCTTTGTATGTAAACTTGTCTTGTTTCTCCTATCTCTTTTTTTCCCCACAAAATTTCATTTACCTAGTTACTTAAGCTGACACCAGCATGGCTTTTCATGTTACTGTGCAAGCTGTTGTGATAGGCTTTGACCATGAACCCAGGACTGACTGTCACATAGCTATTAAAATGGGATCCATTCATGATATTTTTGCCTGACTGTCTTTGTGTCAGAGAAACAGAAGTACAAATGCATTAGCAGTACCTTCCAGGTATTTGCTCTTCAGAGCCATCAGCTCCTTCTAAGGAGGCCAAAAGACCAACTTATCTCCCACAAAGTTACTGAGGCAACATGAGTAAAGCACAAAATAATGAAGATACTTCATGTTTTAGAGGTGAAAATAAAACTTAAATATTGAAATTCTTGGAAATAAAAAAGTATATAAGAAAACTGCTGGTGGCCTTATTTAAGCTACTGCTAAGTGATAGAATTTTAATTCTTAGCCTTCCTAAGGTTTTCTTTACAGAAATGTAGTATAAACCAAATCAGAGTTAAGTACTGTGCCAAGTAAGATTACAGTTAAACCAATTAAGATTTTGCTGTTAGTACAGCATCACAGTGCTCCTAAAAAGAAGTATTTAAAACTATACCCTTTTTTTGAACAAATTGGAGATTCTATTTCTTTGTCTCTGACTGTCTCATACAGTTCATTTGGTACTCGTATCAGTTGGGTTTTATTTTGCATGAACCATAATTTCATGACACAGAAAGTTGAATTTGGAGCAGCTCTATTCTCTTTTCTGTTTTCTTGCTTCTGTGTATCTAATAATAATCTTCATGGTTTTGGGGTTTTTTTTCTATATTTCTACTCAGGAGCTATAAATTTAATGAATGAAGAAAGTTTTTTAGCATTTCTTAGAAAATAAAAATTCCCGTTAATTTGCCCTATGTAATGACAGAGACTAGAATTCTTAATGAGGTTATTTTCTTTCACAGAAGGCATTGTTTGCAATGTTTTGGATAAGCTGAAGAGTCTTTGGTCCCTTTACATCTCTCTACTGCAGTTTGCTTATAATAATAATAATAATAATAATTAAACTTTCACCACCTGACCACAGTGTTCTGCATTTCCTCTGGATGACAGAAATGTTTCAGAGAAGTAAAACTGTTTCATGTGTTTTATAGCACTTCTTTGGTACTTTTCTTACTTTTCTAATGCAATTTTTCAGTGCAATCAGATTTTTAAATTCTAACATTATACTGGTGATGTAGGTAGGTAAACAGAAGCAGCATAAAAATGCCTAATAATGTTCAGAACAGCAACCAATTAATCACTGTATTCTCTGAAAAATCTGCAGTAGTTTCTAGCATTACTAGCAAAATATGTTACTAAATCAGATCAGAGCTCCCATCCTGTACTTTTTTCTTGTCCCCAGGCTGCGCAGTTAGTAATTCATCTCTGCCATGGAATAATGATGCAGAAAAACATTCTGAGTCCTCTAGAGGAATTTTCTCAGATTTTGTGTTTATTTTACAAAAATGACTGCTTTTCAGAATTCTTTCTAATTGAAATATGGCTTTAAGGGAATGCACTGTTTGCAGTTTTGGGTGGGTTTTTTGTGGTTATCCTAGAACAATTTAATTAAATTTCATTTTAACCTTCAGATTTTACAAAACACAATTTGTAAAACTTATTAATAATTTTCTAATTATTAAGCAAGATGCAGATTCCACTAGACTCAAACGCTATGCTATGCTAAGCTGAAATACCAGCATAGTCTGTAAATAATATTTATCTAAAACATGTATGACATTAAGCAGGAAAACATGGTCATTTAAGTATTTTATCTTATACCCTTGTTCTGAACAGATGCATGAGCTTCCTCAGAAGGATCTATGAGCTTCTGACGACATCTGTCATTTAAATGGTAAAATAAGTCACATTCTTATTTGAAATGCAAATGTATACTTGCTAATATTTGGTAAAAAGGGCATAGTTGCCCATAGATTTATATACAGAAGGAGTATTTTTCACAGAATGAGTGATTATCATTATTAAAAGTACATACTTCCATTAGATTTGCATCACAGCTGTGTCTACTACCTATAAAATTCTGGCACATTGTCTTGAAAGAAACAGAGCTCCCATCGTCCCTGTACTTCTGGTGTTTAGCAAGGGAGATGTAAAGAGCAAAGCAAAGGACAGCCAAGTTTCTGTGCTCCCTATTATCACAAAACCCAGGCAAACGTCCTGTTTTAAAAACACTGTGAAGTTCACCAGGTACATAGACACACAGAAAAAGTAAATGAGTATTTATAAATCCTTGAGATTTTTCACAAGTAGAAATTAAAGTTTGCATGTGTTATCATATTATGTATTACATAGTGAAAAGAGACTGGTTTTAAAATATTCCTTTTTTATTTTATGAATAAAGTGTCAAAGTATAAAAAAGTTCTGATAATATTCTGAGGATTTTTTTTCTTGGAATCAGTACTAATGATTCAGTTCAATTGCATTATGTATTAGAAATCATTGGCTTGCCATTTTATTATGATTGCTCAGAGAGAAATATTTTAAAAGTCAAAAAAATAAGACATTGCAATTCAACGGGCATGAGATATTTGATGTTTACCTTTGTTGTAAGAATAACATTATCCTTCAACTGTGTGCACTGTGTAATCAGAAATCCAAAAAGACTATTTATACAAAGGATTACCTCTTTTCTAGCAGCTCAGTACCAGTCATATCAGAGATATGGGATTTATTATGGTATGTCCTTTGGTAATAGCAATATCCACACTCTTAAGACATTTTGTTGCTGAAACACCAGTGCAGTCATTTGGAAGTTGTCCAAAAGTAATACGGATTTTACAAAGAAAATGAAACAATATACATCTAATGCAGGAAAGCATGTAAGAATTGAGGTACTCAGGAAAATTGCACTATTAGCTTATGTCAGAAAACACTTGTCAGTTTAATTTGTATGTGACTGTACTGAAACAGAGACACAGAGAGCAGCTGGACACAGTGGGCTTTGTCCCTCTTATAGAGGAACTTAGGCACACAGTGAAACTATCCCTTGGGAAATAGCTGTGAGAGATGGTATCTGCAAGAACCTGAATGAAGGTTGTAGCAAGGTGGTCTTGGTCTCTTCTCCCAGATAAGAAGTGATAGACAAAGAGGAAATTACCTTAGAGGATGTTTAGTTCAGATATTAGGAGAAATTTCTTCGCTAAGAAGGTTACAGAGCACTGCAACAGGCTGCCCAGGGAAGTGTTTGATTCATTATGCCTGGAGTGATTTAAAAGACCTGTAGATGTAGTGATTAGGGATGTGGTTTAATGATGAAGACAGCAGTGGTAGGTTCATGGCTGAACCTGATGGTCTTGGAGGTCATCTCCATCCTGAATGAATTTATGATGGTTCTATGATTTAAAAAGCATAATATTTTTAGAATGCACATGTTTCTTTGCATCCATATAGCAAACACAGCCAGAAAAGCTTTCTTTCACTGATATCTGAGTAATGAAAACTTGCCACCCACCAGGTACAGTATATCTGCAGTCTCTCAATAGTCTGTAAGTTCTTCCTCCTGTAGTAGTAGTTCAATGTTTGATATACTTATTGTACTGCATTTTGTTTTCATTTATGTCTTCATGGACTTTTATATTGTGGACTGTCAAATGGTGCGTGGTTGTAAAAGTCTGCGAAAGAGACAAGCAGGAAAAAGCTATTCTGATGTTCAATTTGTGCATATAGCTGAATGCTTCTGATACAAAATATTAGTGTTAGGTACTGGCTTCAGCAAAGAAAGTCATGCTTATAATAAATCACCAAGATATAAAAATATTCATATTCTCAGGCCCCCAGTTGGAGTCAGAAAGCTATCAGCATGCTCTCTAGTGACTCGAGAGAAATAAAAAAATAAGATTTTGAACAATAAGGCTAAAGATGTAATTTATAAACTATAGATTCAGCCAGAAAGTGTTGTACTGAGATCAATATATTCAAAGAAGAATATATAAATTAAAAGGTTTAATCTAGTCTAGTAGCTTAGTGGTGGTGGTGGTGGTGCTAGTTATTTCCATGGGGATAGGGACTTTGGTTGAGTGTGTAGCGTAAACTACACAAAGGAGGAACTTAAAATGAGAAATGGACAAAGGGAAGTTGATTTTCTTTTTGGTGTGTTGTGGGATAAATCTCTTTCGATATTTAAATTATAAACTTATCATCTACTATTTTATTAAGAATCCTCTGTTGGTCATTAGAAAAGCAGAGAGAAGTCCCACAGTACCCAGACTCTTGCTGAAGCATAATAAGAAATGGCTCTTAAGACATGATAAATACCTCCTCCCATCTGCTTTCCTGAGTATCAATCTATGTCTAAATGCATATATAAATGCATATATATATATATATATATACACACAGATATATGTGTATATATATGTATATATATATGTATATGTATATATCCTAAGGCAGACAGTAGAACAAAATGCACAATTTTTCAATTCCTGGTAGATATCAGAAATGGTTTCATTTTGTTCCAAGGTGAAATGATAATTTTTTAAGAAATATATTTGTGCAGAGAATTTTAAGAGATACTACCCTATCCATGCACAGTTGTGAGCATATATTAGATATTCCACCCTTTTAGTTCATCTTGTTAAAGCTGAAAATTATTTACATAGGGTATAAATTTTACAGACAGTTAAGTACATGGACTCACTTGTTGAGATTACATGGTATGAACAACTTTAAATTTGTACTGTGAGCCATAATGGAGTAAAAGCCCATCATAGGTCAGAGCCTTAGACTGTCAAGAATAGGTCTGGAAAGGAACAAAGAATAGTAGATTGTATAAGACATGATGAAGGCACATCACAAGATGGAATGGTCCCTTCTTCAAAGAAGAATTCTGCCCTGTTTTGTGGCCAGACTTCCAAAAAAGTCTTTAAGTATTAGTTCTCTTTTGTTAATTCTGACTGCAGTGCAATTAGTTTCTAATCAAGTCTTATCTAAGAGAATTAATTTCCATCTAAATATCTATTTTTTCATTTGAATTTTGACTTCAATCCTCTGAAAAGATAACTGTCAGATTCCTAATGTGTGATAGCCCATGAGGTTTTATCAGAAAAAAATAGTTGCAGTATAAAACTGAACGTTGGTTGGAGACTGTGATGGTTGCACCCACTGCTTTTTTCTGACTTCCCCCTTCTGCAGGAAGAGGAGAAAAATGTAAGGACTGTGCAAACACGCATTTACTGAGATAATGACACTTTCATAGTACAGAAAAATCTACACACAGAATCAAAGCAAAAGAAGAGATGTTTTACTATTGCCCACCACCAGGAAGATGTCCAGCCTAGGAAATTTGGCTTAGTGTGCCTAATAGTTACTTGGGAAGACAAATGCCATAACCATAGACATCTGCCTCTTCCATATCCTTTCTCTAGGCTGTCTGAGCCTGATGTAATTTGCAATGGAATATTCCTCTGTTTGGGTCATCTATCTTGGCTATGTCCCCTCCCAACCCTTATTGACCCCCCCAGCCCACTGACATTTGGGCCTGACGTGTATGTAGAGACAGACTCAAGTGATAACTTTGGAATATTTCAAAGATGCAGATGCTTCTTTCTGTCTGATTTTTCTTATTCTGTTACTGATATTTGCCCTGAACAGAAAATCAATGTAGTATTTAATCAATGTAGTATGTAATCTAGTACTATGATGGACTTATCTATCATAAGACTAGGGCAGAAAAAGTAAACGATGTAAGTCAGAATAAATTTATAATGCATTTATTATTTTGCAATCTAATAATACAGCCTGTTCTAATAATGAATGTCTTGTTTGTCAGTCATCTATTTTGAATGGGGTTATAGGTTGGAATTCTTTTCCCTACTGTCAGAACACATTTGTCTAATACTGCAGAGTACATGCTGGTTTGTGAATCTAGCAGCATCAGAATACTCTGTGAACATAAAAGCAAGTATTCCATCAATATTTTTTTAATTATGTGAGGGGTCAATAAATTTAACAGATAATTTAATAATGTTATAAAATAAAATATTTTAGGCAAGAATAATTTCCCTTGCATATTGTAATTGTTCTAAAATATTATTATAGGGCCTCCAGTCTTTGTACATTCATTTCTGAAAAGTACTCAGAGATCATAATCTGTATTATTTTGATACAAAATTTTAAAATGCATAAATGGACACAAAGTTTAGCTTTGTAGAGGATAGAGAGTACTAAGGAGGAGTTAGAGAGGGACTCAAATAATCCTTTTGCTGTATATTCCATTGTGTATTTTGAAACAAATAAAGATGTGTTCAACAATTTGAGACAGCTTTGTCTCTGATTGTGGAAGGCCTCATTGACTTGTATTTCTGATTCTAAGGTATATCCTAATGTACATACCAAATATCCATAGAATGGGTTTGCACCTCTATTTACCTAGGAGAAACAAGAAAGGGGTGGTGCAGCTACGTGTAAAGATAAGTGGGAAAGGAGAAATAGACCTCAGAGTCCTGAGGTGTGGCTGAAATCTGGGCAAAATGCTGGAACACAAGATAATTTTCTGTCATTCTTTGGAGCTTTGCTGGCAGCCTGCTTCCCACTGTAAAACATTTGGGATGTGCCAACACCCTGTATATCAGCCTTACTGAGCTCCTACCTACTAAAATGGCATTTAAAATTGGACCAATGCCTCAAGGCATTCATGCAGCGCTGAAATTGCAATTGTGATTGGAATGGTCCAGGAAAAAAAATCACCTGCTCTGAGAAATTTTGTAGATTCTGGCAAAACTTACAGGTATCAGTAAATGGAAGTAAATGTGCTAAGTTTTGGACGTTTTAACATAGTTCACAATATGAATAATGTTAATGTTTTTTCTGTAGGACAAAAATTTTCTTCCTAGGACAGCAACTTCCATGTAATATCTATGGAGAAGGTATTCCTGGGAAATACTTATAAGAGAGCCATAAATAGGGTAACTGTCTTAGGTAAAATGACAGAAAGAGGTGTGCAGAATAATGTCAGTAATTTTTCTGTTTCTATAAATGTTCTATACCCAAGGTGAGCTGTCTCTGTTAATAATCACATCCGACTGGAAAGGACATAATTTTCCTCTAAAATTTGAGGCAAAGTGATCTGAGGTTTGGAGGCATTTTGTTGTTTATTGAAAGAGTTGATGAGATCATTGTCTTTGATAGAAACACTTGTTTTAGACCAAAGTAAACTGTTTGTTACAATTCTTGGAATTATTTACATCAGAGTACTTAGGAATATATATACAAGGCACACAGATGTATAGAGATTCTTATTTTATCAGTCTTATAGATGGGAACAGCTCTTCCTAATTTTGAAAACACTTACAACTGTCATTCTAGATCTTGAGGATTTGCATAACTGTTAAAATTCTGGTCTTCAATTTAGGAATAAAAAGATATGTCTCTCCCCGGACCACGGCTAATTAAAACAACCTAGATCAAAATAATTTTTTCAAGGCTTCAGAAACCTTACATGTCAGATATTTTGAAAAGTGATCTTTATCTTTTGTATTGATGTTATGTTTTAAATATTTTTCCATAATAAGCTACATGCCACCCATGAAGATAGAAATTATGCTCAGTAAAGCACATAATTTTCGGTTATGCAAGAAGCACTTTTGTTTCTCTAATGAGAACATGAGATGTGAGAGGAGTTAGCTGATTTTACTAGCCCACATTTTATCAGACTTAAAATTCAAAATAAAGTGTTCCATATGTAATTACAAAATAAATATAATTAAATTATCTTTTTTCTTTGTTTCTATGAAATCAGCTAGTATATTTTGTATAATAGTTTGGATTTTACAGAAGGATGGGGGTTACTTTCATTTTATATAACTTTCCATTTTTTCACTTTAAAATTTTCATGGTTTTTATAAAAAAAATTGTGCTTCAGAAACAAAATTCCCATATAAAAAATACTCAGTTTTAAAAATAAAAGCTCTCTTAATAGGCAGGAATGAGCAAAAATAACTTCTAGAAAGAATTATATAGGATTAATTAGCATGTTACCAAAGCATAAGCTACTGAAAATCTGTGGTGTAAGTTGTTTGCCATCTTATTTTTTCTCATCCAACTGTTAGAAATTTGATCTAATTCACTGGCCAACTCTGTAAAAAAAATTAAAATCATATATAATTGCCCACAACAAGAGTTTGTAGTTTTTATACTACTGGTAATAGATTCATTGAGATGACAAAATTGCATTTTAGGTCATGGTCTAGAATCTTCAGTATTATTATTTTGTGCATGAAATGGAATCTGTTTCAGATAGAAGAAAAGCTAGCTCTGAGTGATGGAGAATAAAGTATCATGAAACACTTCAGTTTCCAGTTAGTCAAGAAGTCCCATTTCCCAGCTCATCATGACAATGTATAATCTGACATATTAAATACTTTAGAAATTCCAAAGACCTATACCTAACCGTATAAACTGCTCTTACAGAAATACTGCATTTTGTTGATCCCATTTTAATTTCTTGTCATATTTAAAGTGACTATTAATTTTAATGACAAAAGTAAGATACCTCTAAGTTCTAGACATTTCATAGCTTTGGATGTCAAAAGGAACCTCTAGATATTATTCTATCTCCTGCAAAAGAGTATTAACAAAAGTTAAAAATTGTTATTTGTGATATATGCAACAGCTTACAAGAAGAATCAGACTAATTAAATGGTTGCTTGTGCTATTTAAAAACAGTAAAAATAGGCTTATTTCAGTTTAAAATAAGAAAACCCTTGTTTTTAATATCTAAGTATAGAAAATAAAATAATGTGATCAGATGTGTCTTTTGAATTTTCTGGTTAGTACAGCACAAATTCTGCTGGTCATAGTAAATTAATTTTCAGTAATTTCAAGGTTAATATAAATTGCTTTCAGAGAAATTGCCTAGTGAGTCCTGAAAGTTGTGAGCACTACTAATCAGTGGGTTCTTAATTTATTTGCCCCATCACCAAATTTCCTGGTCCCTGGGAGGCAACTGATAAAAAAACAAGCAGAAAAATGAGTGCTAAATTCTGAAGGAAGCTTGGTTTGGCCAATGTCTTTCACATTTCTTTTTCGTATTTGTACAGTGTTGTGAGGAAATACAAGACTTATGACTTCAGTTCTTGTGAGTACATGCACCCTGTTGAAGTGTACCATTGAAGTGCCATTTTTGTATGACCTCACAAAAGTTATAAATTAACTTTAAGGCACTTCACTGTCAAATGCCAACACATAAAGCAAGACAGCCTAGTTAGTAAAATTGAGGAAGAAGCAGGGAAATAAAAAGAAGGGACATGGCAGAGACAGAGATGGAGAAGAGAAACAACCCAATGGCGGGAATAAGAATTATTTATAGGAAATAAACCACATCCTTCTTGACAAAAGCCTGATAAGGTTGTGGGCATGGGTGGAAGATGAGATGCTGACAAATGCATGAACATCACACATAAGTAATTCTAGCAATAAATATTTCTGAGCCTCTCACCAGCCTTCTCCTGCACTTCTTTGCAATTTCACTGACTTATCTCTGCAGTAAAAAAATCTAATTAGATTGCCAAGTGTAGCACATTAATTAACAGATAAAATAACAGTATTAAACAGCAATAGTCTAGAAGCTGACTCTGGTCTTCCTAATTAGGCAGATCTCTCAGCGTGAGCTATGAAAAGCAACTAACACAACAGTATAACATAAAGGGCAAGAGGGCCCATTATGCTGGTAGGCAGTGAAGAAAAAAAGGGACACAAGAAAAAAAAATCCCCTATGCTTAGTGAACTATAACTGCTCCATGAGTTGCACTGAGATTATGACAGATTTATATTCAGCATATTTAATAAATTCTAATGTCATCCATTTTTCTTAGGAAAAGCATCTCAGAGAGTCAGATGGCAGGGATCAAAATGTTGTCTTTGTGTTGTCTTAACTGAGATGAGAGAGTGTAATTATTTATTTAGTCATTTAGGTAAAGTGTTTCTTTCTATTCACTTTGTAAAACCGAGCTGGACTTGGTAGAAGAATAAGTTTCTTTTTATTTTAAGGTATTTCAATTTTCTCTTTCAAGTTGTGTATTTATTTTATATTGTTTTACTGTTTCACTTCTGTATTTTACTGCTTAAAGTCCAATGAAAAAGGATTGTGCCTGAAACTTTTCTATACGTGAGGGACGTTCACTAGCTGAGAAATACCCATTAAGTTCAGTGAGATTTTTGCCATTAGTAGCTCAGGCAATGAGGAGCATATATTAACTCAAAAGCTGGATACCACACTTTCATGCAACCCTTGAGCAAAAAACAGACTACAGAACTGACCTGTACAGCGTGCTCTGAAGATATATTGCACATCTAGAAGAAACAAAAAGATCTGTTTTCCCTCACAGGTTAAAAAGTACCTGGAAAATCCTGTCTTTATTTTAAATTTAATTTACCTTGCAGATCTTACAGTATGAACCAACACTAAATCTGTTGCCAAATCAGTGTATACAAAGCCTGTAAAAGAATAAAAAGATAATTTGGGCAATAGTGTCTATGGTAAATGAGACAATATATTTGCTGTCTGTCTGTAAAGGTATACTTAAATATCAGTAGTATAAAGTGGTTTATTTCATTTGGTAAAAAGAAATGATGAATTGTTCCTTAAAAGAATAGAAGACTGAATAAAACTTGCCCATAGGAGTTGGAGACTAAAAATTGTTTACAGTGGGGCTATTTTATACTAAACAGACAAAATTTGCCATAACATAGATAATATGATAGGTTATCAACAGATGTTCTTGAAAGTACTGCTATTGCTGAGTGATCTACTCAAAAATTCAAAACAATATGGATGCTACTGAAGCTAAAATAGCTTTGGTAGTGATGAGATTTTCTTATAATAATTCTTCTGAGTAGACAAGGTCATCTATAGCAGTTTAAGCACCTTTAAAAGAAAAGAGAGTACAGTACATTTGATCTCCCCTTTAATTACAAATGCCTGCACAGCAGTGCCCTAAAGGATCAAAGATCTTCAGAAGAAAACATTTCCAAGGACTCAAAAAGTTACTACCAGAAGGACCCATTCTTATTAAAATAAATTAGTGGAAAGGATAGGGATAGAAGTTTTTGACTGTTGTTGGTTTTGCTTGTTTTAACTCTTATTACATCTTTCTTTAAAAACAAAATGCTGAAAATACATCTATTTAAATATATTAGAAAATTCAGTGAATAATTTTGTTGAGGTGAGGAAAAAAAAAAGTAAGAATTAAAACTCAGTAGGAACTGTGAGCCTAATATCTTGTAAGTTTATAATTTTCAGTATAGCTAGAGATTTTTTCCCCAAAGGCCATTGGATAATGGAGAGACTACTGTTGTAACATAGAGTTCAAAAACTATTGAAAAGCTCTTAGAGGTCCAGGCATTTCTCTACAGAGTCTTCTTCCTACTTTTTGAAGTAAATGGAAGATTGCACTGCACTGAAAGCATAATCCTTGGAGGAAGATTTAATCCCCAAAACTGCCCCAACAGCAGCTTGGAGTCTGCAAGACTGAGCAGAAAAAAATTTTGGTTGAGTTGCACATGGTGTGATAGCTCAGGTTCAGCAGCAATAGTAGTCATTTGCAAAGTCTTTAATTAACTTGGACTGGCAGTGTGTCAGTGGGTTTTTCTCTCTGCAAAATTCTTTCCTCATTATCATACATATCTTGCAAAATCCTTAGAGCATCCTGAAAATATTTTTTTTTAAAGACTGCATATATTTTACCTTATACCTTTTTTTTCTCCTTGTGTTTATTGCTTGTTGCAAGTAAGCCTGACTTTCCACTGAAGCTCAGTTGTGTGGAAAGGAAAATATTGCTTTCATACAATGATAAGAGTAGTGTCTGATTTCTCTGGGAGTTTACAATCATTCATCAAAAAACTAAACAAAAATATCCATATTTCATTCCAAAATGAAAGCTATCAATATAAACAGTTTTATATCCTTATTTTTCCTCTTCCTTCATAAACTCAGGATTACTTCCTGAGCAGTTTTAGGATATGTAGTTTGGGTGTCTTCTCTCCTTGGGATTTGATTTCTAACCAGACACATCTCCTATAAAACACTAGGAACAATCTTTCTGTTATTTAATGCAGAGGCTCAGATGGGCGCAAAAACAGAGAAGGAAACAATCCTGGCAAAGAGCCCCACAGGCTGAAAAAATGAAAAAATGAAGCAATATTATACAGACTATATCTGCTAGAAGGCACTGAATTTGCACTTTTCAACAAATTTCAGAAATTACAAGAGATTGATTATTTTTTATCATTCTCCAAAGCCTTTTAATATGCACCAGTGTATTCAGTTTCAAGATACCAGTGATACAGAGCTATTTACCTAAAGCAATAATGCATGACCAGAATAATTCCATAATTACCAAGATGCAAAAACAGACATGTACATCTACAGCAAGACAGCATTGCATGTGCAATTTTCATTGTTCATTAATTCAATGTATACCCTTTGTGGGCATTGTTTGAGTGGGTTTGCTTGTTTGACTTGAAAATGAAAATTAAAAGTCAGATACAGATTGTATAAAAATGCTTTTAACTATTACTCATCAGAGCAAGTAGCTTTTTGGTTTCCTTAGGAAAACTAGCATGAGTCATTTGTTACAAGAAGAGCAGATTTTTTTAATCAATAAGGATTTTTTTTCTCCTTATTTGTAATTATGTATAAATGATAGTTCATCTTCACTTGCTACACATTAAATATTTTAAGCATTTCTTGTATTTACAACACTGCCTTGATGATGCTTAATTTTCAATTAGCAATTCTTACATTTTGATGAAACCCCCCAGAAATGAATGGGCTGTAATCTATAAGTAAAAGTTAAAGGTTAAAAATAATTTCAGTACTTCTGTATAAGTTAAGGGTATGATTCTTTTTAGCAAATACTTAGTGGCTTCTGAACAGAAATAGTAATTTTTTTAAATTAAACTTTCTTATTGCAGTCAAATAGTAAACAATCAGTTTATTCAAGACTAGGATTTCATAAGCAGAAAAAAGCAGTGGAGATAGTCTAGAACAGTTGTTTGTTGTTTTTTTGTTTTGTTTTTTTTTTAATATGCATGAGTCCTCTGTTGATTCATAAGATGGCTGTAATGAATTGTATTTGTTATTAAAATATCTACTTGGATACGAGTAATTAGTCAGAAGTTTTCAAACTGATGTAAATGCATAGGAATCCAATTATAATTTTAAATATTTACATAAAATCGCTTATTTTTCTCCCATTGATTTCTGACAGAATAGATTGTTCTTAATGCTTTTGAACATTAAAGACATGTTTCTGTAAGTACTTCTGTGCGGACCCCCTAACCACTATTTCAGAAATTATTTTGCCTTATCAAAGGTGAAAAAGTGAAATGTATGTTTAGATTTTCTTTTCTTAAAAGATAATTGATATCTAGCACAGGAGTTAGCCTGTTGTCTTTGTTAAATAGGTGGAAGTCTAATCCTTCGCTGATATTAGTGATGAAAAACATGGTTTCTAATAGAACATCTTTAGAAAGTCAGGAGTCTGGAAACTGACTTGTGATGATCTGGCTGAGCAATACTTTCACCATGGAAAATGCTAGGACAAGAGGAACAACACTGACTGCACAACCAACTATTGCATGCACAAACTAAATATGATTTGTCAGGTTAATAACCTCTTCATGTATTTCTTCTACTGAGGAATTATATCTCAAAATATACTGGCAGTAGTATCTGCATTTATATTTGCATTGATTTTTTTTTTGTTTTAGGATGCTACCACATGAACAGAAAGAGTTTGCAAAAGCTTATGTGTCTATTACTTCTTACCTTAGTTAGAATTTTTCTGTTTTGATAAAGTAATCTGCTCTATCTATAAAGCCTTTGTCCCATATACCTGTAACAATAACTTGCTAAACCCAAAGGAAACAATTTTCCTTTACAAACCAAATCCATGTGTGGATATATATAAACCAAGATGTGCCTATCACATTACATATTAGGTTGTATTCCAGTGCAGTAAGCCAAGACCATGTCTGCTGTGTGCTTTACTTTTTTGATTTGTCTTAAACAATGTTGTCTGGATAAAGGGAGAAAAATAACTTTCAAACACCAGATTCATCATAGGCATATCTGTAGGGAAATTTTCTCTGAATGCCTTGTTCCAACATAAATGAAGAACACTATAAAAAATGGAATGTAGCAGTTTTAAGCAATAAAATTTACTTATCCATATCTGAGTTTTAAGAAATCATCTTCCCCTTTTATTCATGTGTAGCATTCATTGCTTCCTGATTGAATAGCAGCATCTTATGAAGCTGGAATGAGTTGCCTATACACACTTGTATGCATTTCTTACATACTTGGAAAAATTTTGAGTGTTAGTCCCACTTTCCTAATTAAACATAATCAATTATAGCCTAAGTAGGGGCTATAAAATTTCATCCTTTGTGTGATATTTGCTGTACTGATGGTCACTGACGTACAGAGCTGGTTGAATTATTTTTAATAATCAGATACAGGTTTTTAAAAATTACTGTTGAAAAATAATTTCACTGATTACATAATCTCAAAAAATCTTGCATAATTTGAAGACTGAAAGAAAATGTTTTTTCAAATAATTTGCAAACATAGTTTGGGTGGCTCTAATAACAGATAAATGATCCCAAAAATTAAAAATGCCCCATCCGAAAGAAAAGCTATATGTATGGTCTTATTCAGACTACCTTTCTTTCTGGGGAAAAAAAAATAGAATTTGACAGGTTTGGTAAAATTTATTTTCTTGGAGATACAGTCTTATGATATTTTGAGCCTTCCAGATATTTCAAACTGATTAACCAAAAATGCTATTTCCTGTCCTTACTTAATCTGACTCTTCTATTAAGCAATAGGTTTGACTTTTATTTCTCTGTCAGGAGCCTGTAAATTTAGAGAAAAACACTACTAATGTTTGAAGAAATTAAGCAATAGTTTTAGATTCTAGTATTAATATTTACTTTAGAGCTTGAAAACTTTAATTAAATGAACCCCTTAGTCCAGAAAAAACAAATCCGTCATCATGGATGAAGACCTGTAATTATAAGAGTAATGTACTTTGATTGTAAGTATTGAACCTGCTGCATGTTAATCTGTGCTAACCTTATGTAAGCAGGTCCCTTACAGTCTTCCTGAGAAGAAACTCTCAACTTACTGTATTTTTTTAGCTTTTAGTGATGGAGCATAATCAAAAGATCAGGAAACTGAATTGCTGGCACTAGCTGAGCAGGGAAATCTGAAATGCATAGTACAGTTCCTAGGGGAGGAACAGCCAGTCACACAGCTGAGATGTCATTAGCAACCTCCTGCTGGAGAGACTGGTCTGGCAAGTGGGGTATTTGAAGGTCTTAAGCTCTGCAACACCAGAAACTCTTCAACTGTAAACCCTGCTAGAAGTTCTAGATAAGTCAAGTCTGGCTGTAGAAAGGGAGACACAGTACATCACTGACCTTGGAAATAAACACGAGGAAAATCACTTGTCGATAAAACAAATCTTCTGTTTCCTTGTTCAGTTAAGGGAAAAAGGTAAAAACCCAGTTAAATGAAACTCAATGCTTCTGGCAGTATTAAATGTGCAAATAAACTCTGAGCATGTAGGTTGTACTAGGTGAAATCTAGAGATCCCTTTGAACCTTCATGATTTTGTGACTATGTGCTCTTACCTGATGTACTTGTCATGGAGAACATTTCTGCAATAAAAATGGTTTTTCCCTCTCAGAGAGGTAGCTCACTTTATATGTGTGATATAAGACAAGTCAAGCATTTCATATTGCTGTATATTGAATCCTTCTGGAATTTTCTTTCCCAGAGTGCAAGCAGTGTTGCAAGTGATGCTGATGCAGTACCATCAATCCTTACATATTTGCTAATTTTTATTCAAATACAGCGCTCATTCACTTAATATTGGTAAGTGTATGCCCTTTTGCAGTAGCACCTTAATCACTGGAGGCTGTTTACATGTTAAATTATTAGACTTTCACTGAACCAAGGCAGAACCTAATGAACGTAAATCATCTGAAAATAAAGCTTTGACTTGTAACCATGAGTATGAGTGTGGCTTTTAAATTGAACACACTGAAATAAATACAAAGGATAGTAAACACTGGATTCAGCCATCAGGAAGTTCACACTTGATCTATGCAAGGCAGAGTTTGGAATCCAAACACTTTCTTCCATCACAATGTGCAAGACATCACTGAGTAAGGAGTACAGTAGAGGTATATACATACCTCTTAGATATGTTACATCTTAGATATGTTGGATGTTAGGCAAGAGAGGAAAAAATATTTGACTGAATTACTTCTTTTGAATTATTTGTCCACAATCATGTTCCAGTGGTCTGCTTTTCCTATGTTGTGCTAAACACTAGATATTAATCTCTGATTAATTTGGAAATAAAACAGTGAAACTGAACTGTACAAATGTGTAAAGTTGTTCTGTGGTCATTTATGCTAAAGAATTTTCCTCTATTAACACATAATTTTGAATTGAAATACAGTAGCTGAAAATAGCAACTCACTTTAGTTTCTGTTTCCATAAAATGGATTCATACACCAAGATAGAATTAGCAGCAGCAGCAGACTCATAGTTGCAAGACAAGACTAGACATCTTTTAGAAATGTGATTTAGTGACACACATATTTTGCCCTTAGGCAATAGTGAGGTTACTCACTATGTACAATAAATGTGAGTGTCCCACGGCCAGGTCTGTCTCAGTCATGCACTCCATGCTTTTTGCAGTCAGCTGCAGAAGTTTGAATGACAGTTGTGAGATTTTTACTCTGTGAGACTTAACTGAGCACAGGAGCTTGAAACAGTCCATGCTCCATAGTCCTTAATCATTGTCTGTGCAGCCCACTTTGAGGGTTCAATTTAAATACAAGTTCCATGGTTGGAAGAAGTAAAGAATATGTGTTTGAGAGTGATTTTGTGAATAAAGGATTTGGAACATGATTGAGAAAGAAGAATTTGGTCTTGAGTTATGGGCATTCTGAGAGCATCTACATATTAAAAGCCATGGAAAGATTATATGCCAGGAGGTGATTGAATTGGGTGGCATCAGCTCAAAAAGAGGACTTCTAAACCAGTATTTTGTGGGTCAACTGTGTGTCTTCCTGTTGTCATGTAGCTGTAAACATTAAAACCAAAGCTCCAGCTAGTCATCCATTTCCTTAATGTTTAATAGATTGTCTTGTCCATTTTGTAGATCACTGAGTAAATTGAGCGTAAACATTAAGACATGGTACAACTTCTTTCTTTGCTGTAGTTCTTTTTGTTAAGTAATGAGTAAGTTCAGCAGTGTAATAAGGATTGAGACCTGTATTGGCCATTTACTGTGCGAGAGTCAGAGCTGTCTTTTTTTATTGACCTGGAGCTCTTGTGATTTACCTTTTTAATAAACAGTGAAAACATTAGTAGAGGCTAGCTGTTTTCAAGTATATTAAGTTCTTTACTGTACCTGGTTTTAGAGTTTAATAATATAGTTTAATGTTCCCATTGAGATCCAATGTCAAATGATGGGTTTCAGAATGAAGAACAGGACTAAATGTATTTATGATTGCAAGGAATGCTTCTGGCTTGTAAACAGCATGATAAAATACAAAAAAAGCAGACTTTCTTTAGAGTATTTGAATTATACATATATTTTTACCAGATTTATTTTAAAGTACCATACCTAGAGAACAGTAGATCATAGAGAATATTTTTTTGCATATAGTTCATAGTTGCAAGGTGCCTGAATTTTAATTTTCACGATCGTAAATGAACCATATAAAGCTAGACATATGAAAACTTTTCAAAGTGTAAAAACTCATGTACAGCCATCAAAGAAGTGTTTTTATTTATGCTGAATCTCTTTTTTTTCCCCTAGGAATAGACTACTTGAAATAGAGTGTATCTCTTATCATCCATTGTAATTGGCCTTCTAGAGTCATAAAGCATAATAGATTGTGGAAAGAATAGTTTTTTTTCTGAGATGAAGATTATCTTAGATTACATTTTAGTTCTCTCTGGCACTGGTAGTAGTCCACTCTAGAAGACTACTATGTACTGTTCAGTATGATTTATTTTGCAAACTCTGGTTAGAATGCATATGCTTAAAACTGAATTGCAAATTATATTATGAATATGCTCATTTTTCTCATTTATCCACCCTACAGTCAAAACACAGCATATATAAAAATGTTCCCATTTAGTTTTTAAATTAATTATATTTTTGAAATTTGAAGAATCAGTGAAAGAAAATTTGCTTGAAAATCTTCAACCAAAAAATCATTAACTTTACATTGTTAAGTTCTTGAAAAATCATCCTATTTACACACACCCCTAAGAAAATAATTTTGTAGTGTATTTTGAAATCTCATCTAAGTTCATGAAATTTTCAAATGATTTAGTGTTTTCTTCTGTGTATATGGTAACTAATTCAAGTTAGTTGAAACTGCACAGAAATTCACTTGTCACAAAATTATTGTCTTAAGGAACAATGAGCTTGTATAAAAATTTAGTTTAATAGTGTCAGAAAGAACCCGGTTTTCCTACTTAAAAAAAAAAGGAGCAGGAGGACACACATATACATACACTTGGGGACACAGGACAACTTTTAGCCATGGTCATTATATTACATATCTTTCTATATATTCTATATTCTTCTGTTTTTCTTTCTTCTTTAATTTTGCTTCTACTTCTTTTTCATTTCACTTGTTGCATTTGTTTCTTACTAGACAGAAAATTATGACAAAACCACATATTTATAGACATTTTCACAAGAGTTAAAAAAATTAATATTAAATACCACCATTATAATAACTACAATTTTAGTGGGATTATATTAAGATTAAAATAGGGAAAAGTGTCTGTGCTTTGAAATTCAGGAAAAAATTTAAAATACCAAGTATTTTTTATATATCTTCAGTGGATATTGCACTCAGAACTTGGCAAAGCAATCTCACTAGACTAAGAAATATTTCCTCACAGTTTTATTTGGAGAGTTTCTGGCAGGCATATAAAAAGCAAGAGTAAAGTTTGTGTCATTTATCCAAACATTGAGTTAAAAATACACCTTGACAAAAGTCTTACTACCTTGATACTGCATTGCCATACGTACACTGTATGTAATGTAAAGAAAAGCGAGGAAAAAAATTCCACACCTCCTTGCAAAGGTATTTTTTCTTTCAAACTTTGACATCACTTGACAGATAACAGGATTCAGGCTCAGTGCACTGGAAACTAAGCAGGCAAGAGAAGCATAAGATTGATTTTCCTTCACCATGTGCTTCTAGAATCTGAATAAGCACACATTATTGTAAATGCAACATACATCTATATCTGTATTAGTTTTTTTGCTCCTTTGTAGCAGGTGCCTTGACTTTTGAAAAATGGAGTAAAGGCAGCGTCAGTTTGGCTGCTGCAGACTTGAGGCCAGAGCTGCCCATGTCCTTCTAGCTGGGCTGTAGTGCCTGAAGGCAGTGCTCAAACACGGTACCTTTGGCTCTCTGCCTCACCACAAGAAAACATAAAAGAATAAAAGAGGAGGCAATTTTTGACTGCTGCGCTGGGTCGTGGCTTTTTTTTTTTTTTGTGAAATGAGGCGTAGACATGCATTTCTAACATGAGCTCAGCTAACTTAGTTCCACTGAGGCTCAAGCTACAAAGACCCCAGTGGCAAATTCAGCATGCAATCATGTTGACAGTATATGAAACTACTGAAAAAAGTAGATTAGGATTTTCTGAAGAAATTTCTGCATATGTAGTTTTTTTTTGTGAGTAATAACAAAATGAGCCTTTATTCTTGGTACGATTTTGAGCCTTATCCCTTGCTTTGTCAGAAGAAAACACTCTTTTTTTGATGTTAAAATATGTAAACAATATACTGTTTATGTGCTTATATTTCCCATAATGATATTTTAGAACATGTGACTAAGAGCTATAAGTGAAGCTACAGATGTGGAATAGTTTGGGCCAGCCAAAGATGCTTTGATGTATCTCTGATATTTTTAGATGGTAGATGCTCAGTGTATGGTTATTACCATCTATTACTATATTACTAGCACATCAGCTGTAAGGTTCAAACTACAGGGTAAGAAAAGAATGCTAAAAGTGAGGATTTTTCCCTAAAGCTCATTTAGTCTAAACAGACAATTTAAGCAGATGAAAAAATGGATGAGAGATAACAGAGTGGGAAAATTTCACTGAAGGTCGCTGTCAGTTGTACAGAACTTTTATATCTTTAATCCAACTGAAATATTCTGTACAGACTTTGAAGTGTCAGTCATTCAGAGATCAGTAGCAATTTAAAAATATGTGTACATGTTAAATTTGTAATTTAGGAGGAGAAATATTTTCCATGGTTTTTGTTCACAGTATGGTAAACATTTTTCTGGAAAGCACTTTGTTGTTCTGCTTTGTTTTGATTGCTGTTATTTTACTGTGTCAGAAAGCAGGGATTTTTTAGTAACTCCAGGCAGTACCTTGATCAAAGCAGCTAAGTAGCTGTGAAGAAATCTCAGTATCTCATGAGTCTTTGTGAATGAGCACTTAATTCTTAAACTGCTGGCATTGAAGATAGTCGTATTTCTTTCATAAGAAGTGAAGTAAATAGAGAAGTTCTGGAGCTTGAGTCTGATTTGGGGCTGTTTCTTCATAATCAGTTGATATGTTGTTTTGCAGTATCAAATAAAATACCATCAAATAGATTTGATGCCCTGATCAAATTTTGCCAAATCCTGCATGTAGGCAAAAGTACAGAAGAAAAGCATAGGTAGGAAGATCTGTGGCTAGGGATTTAGATTCCTTTGAGATTTGTGAACAGGGTCACATATGTCACCCAATACCCTTTGGTCAATCTTTGCAAGGCTTTCTGTAATATTTTTTAGAGGAAAATTGATGATGCATTAACTAATGAAAGGACTTTAATGTGGTCCCGAGCATTTACTGTGATAAAGCCTAACACATCTGTCTAGCCAAAGGAAAGTGGTATTATATTTTACTGGTTTAACACTGTTTTCCAATCTATCTATATAATAGGAAATCCAGTAGGGCAGAAATCAAATTGCAAGTAATCAGATTTGTACTTCCTAATTCCATTTAATTAAAAAAAATTCTCAGGTTTTCTTTCCCCCTTCTTTCTTCATTTACTTCTTCTTTCTTCTCTTTCTCTCACTTTTTTTAACTTTATCTTCCTTTTTGAAGGTTTTCCCCATTGCAGCAGTAGCCTCTGACAAGAATCACTGACTGCAGGTGAATGTACTTAGGTCTTTTTCCTACTGATGCTGATAGATGAGTGGCTAAGGAGGAGAAAAATTATATATTTACACTGCAATTATAGGAATTATATGGTTTACTGTCTGAGCAGCATTCTGCACTATGATAATTATGATGATATTAAATATCTGAGTGTCATCATAGAAAGAACACAAATCATTACTACAGTCTACATATGATAACTCTTAAACATAATTGCTGTGTAATCTTCAGGTGATTGAATTATCATTCAGACCCATGCTGACAGTACAGCCATGCATAAAAAAAAATCTGCTTAATCAAAGATTACTGCAGTTTCTATTTTTTTTATTTTTTATTGAATTATTTTAAAAACATGGGAATTCAGGGACATATTCTGGAAAAATGTTGCCTTTTTACTCAGCTTTGTTAAAGCATACAACATAAATGTTCTTCAAAGAATGAGTACACCTATGGAACTGTAACAATGATGTAGGAACAGAAGGGACACTTGCCTTGTTATGGGCGTCTTGTGAATCCACAAAACCACATGGTCCTGATCAGCTCTGGGTCAGATCCCTGATTGTTAAGCCAACTTTTTCAGATGTTACAAAGTGGTAACAGCTGGCCTTAGGAGAAAACTGATATACCCCATACAGGAGTTTCTTGTAACCATCAGAAAGTAAATTTAAGAAATTTTATGGAAGACAATCTCAAACATTGCATGTGGAATCATCTTTTTATGATGTATATTTGGTATGAAGGTTACTTAAGGTGTAATGTCCATCAATTTTCTTTCATTTATAACACTTGTGCCAGGCAGTTGTATGTAGATTCAAAAGAGCAGGATCTCTACAGCAAATTTGTTTTACATAAAGTTAGATTTTTGTGATAAAAGGGTGACTTTCAATCTGCATTTTTTTTTTCTATAAATGTATTTCATGTTTTTCTAAAAGTGGGTTTTGGTTTTTTTTTTCCATAAACTACATACAAAAATCTCAAGAATTAATTTGTCAGATTCTTGACAGTTTGCAAGGCAAACAAAATTAACTGGTTCATATAATCTTTGTTCCATTATTTTTCTAACTATTTATTTTGTTTCTTAAAAAATGTAATCATTCCAGAAGTAATGGATTTACTTGAGTTACAACAACCCCACTTCTGAAATTCCATTTGTTGCTTCTGCATATTTCGGCATCCATGCCCAAGTAAATGTGTCCTCTTTCATGCTGGTGGCTTCTAAATGGATTTATTGCAAAACAAATACAACATACCATTTTGATATTAAACTTTGAGCTGACTCCCATGGCTGGAATATGTCATTTGGAAAAACCAGATCAGGTTGAGAGTTCTAGGTGTATTTAAAGCTTAATGTGTATTTACTATTGAAATTTGCAATTTAAGACATATTTTATAAAGAAAAGTGATATTTCTCATATTATATATATCTGAATTCTGACAGAAATGAGATGTATGGTGATAATTACGGCATATCACAGTCCTATTTTACGTACCAAATAAAATTATCCAAATTTTATTTGGCATAAACAGTAAAGGGATCACAGTTTATCACTTCTTCAGAAGTCTTTGCAGGTTTAGGAAGACTTGGCCATATAAATTCAAATTGAAATATATGCAGTTAGGCATAGTATACATAGTGTTCTAATGGAGTTTTGAAACAGACTTCTGTGTTAATTACACAACAGAAATATGTTTGTCTCTGTTTTTTTGAGAGAGGTGGAAGCAATCACTGAAGAGCAGACCACAGAAGAAGGCAAAAATCAGATGTGGTTGAAGAATGTATGATAAAATGCCATCCTTCTTTTCATTCAGAGCATGAATGAATATGTTGTGTCAATCAGGACTATAAATGCTTTTGAAAAACAGGAAGAATTTTACTTAGCAACTATTCAATTGTTAATTGTCAACAGTGAGGATAAAATGTTTGTACAAATAGTTGCTAAGATACTGGTGATTTGATTATTAGCAACTTACAAATGGGATTTCTTAAATATGTGTACATTTTTAGAGATAAGTATCTGAAAATTTTACAGAACTCAGCTTAAGTGGCAAGATTCAATATTCAGCATAAATTCATCTGTTGAATGGAATCCTGTTCTGCAGCTATTTTTACTGGGATCTAGCATCCAGAAAATTGTGGAAAAATGCTGTTCATGTTTTAGAGATTGCATAAAGAAAATAAGCAAAACAAATTTTGTAGTATTATTATGCAGTGTATATATATATGAATATTGGATTGACCTTAAATGTTTCCCTCAGTTTCCATGTATTTTGAACAAAACCAAACATGAAAAACAATTAGTTTAAATGACAGAGGTTTTTTCTTTCTTTTCAAAATTAGTTGAGGTCACATCTTACCTGCCATTTCATGAAATATATAAGGCTTATGTTTGTTCTATATAAAGTCTAAAATTGCCAGGCAGTTACTCTAGGCTCATGTTTTATTGTTTACAGTCTTTACAGATACCTCTAGTGAATTTTAAAGAGGTATCAAATGATTTATTAATGACCACTGAAACGTTTACCTTTCATTTTGAGCTATAATTAGGTAAATGTACATGGCAGCAACTGTGTTTGAGAGAAACTGAAAGTCATTGACTACAATTGAAGCATTTTTCCTCACAGATCTAATTTGTTTATATTTTTACTTTATGTGGATTAAATTTATATTCTGCTTGCTTCTTATTTTTATGGTATTAAATTGTGGACAAAAGAAAATGTATTTACAATGCATATCACATTTGCGCATTTTTTTATTCTGTTCAGGTACAATCTGCACATGGCATGTCTGTTTTTCCAGTTGCTGTAGGAATATGCAATCTCTCATCAATGATTTTATTTCTTTTTCCTTTAGGGGCTGATGTCATCAATTTTGATGGCCACGTAGTGTTACCATACAGATTCAGGAACAAGAAAATGAAAACACTGAAAGATGTCATCTCTCTGAAATTTAAGACCTCTGAAAGCGAAGGTGTAATCTTCCACGGAGAAGGACAGCAAGGAGATTATATCACCTTGGAACTGAAGAAAGCCAAACTAGTTCTAAATTTAAATTTAGGTATGTTTTGATTGTTTTGTTTTGTGGCAGTTTTTAACTCTCACAAAAAAAATAGGTCAAACATTTAATCCTCTTTCCCACAGTAATTTGATAACCTACATTTAATTCAGCTATTTTGTTGAAATGTTGATAATTTACTTGGTATATGCTGGGGGAGTGTGCATGCGTGTTTAGTTCTATCCTGTCCCTTTTAATCTGTGTGAGATAATCTGAAAAAAAGATCATACAGGAAAGCAAGATCAGCAATATATTGTCATTACTGCAAACAAAAAAAGAAAAAAATAGCTTGCCAGAATTATATTTGGTCTCAGCTGTGGCTTTGTGTGAGAGAACACTGCCATCACTTCTGGAGAAAAAAAGGTCACATTTAGGAACTTTGAATTAAAAAAAATAGGATCAGTCTACTAAACTACAGGACGCATGGAGTTCAGCAGCCTTCCTAGAGTCTGAGAAGGAGGGCTAGGAAAGGAAAAGAAACAGGTTGTTTAATCAGGCAATTTTATGATGAAATACTGTACATATTATTCTAATTCCAGTCCTCCCAATAGAGGACTACAGACTCATAAGTGACTGGATTTATAAAGTACATTATGAAAAAGATCTACATTTATGTGGTTTCAGGTTTCATTCAAACAAAAGAACCTTAGAAAAAGATTTCATGCAATTTTCCTTAATTCTCATATAGATACGCGAAGAGTAAATTGTTCTGTTTGTTATTTACATTGAAAAATACTTATTTCCACTAGCATTTTCTGCTGTTCTTTTTCTAACAATCAACATGAACAGATGACGAGCTAACTATAGCAGTTACCTATTTTTAACAATTTTAATTGCAGTGGTATCCCTTCCATTTCCTCTATAATATTCAGCACACACTGTCTTCATAAGCTATTATATCTTCTGTAAATGAGTTTGGTGAGGATGTTCTTAAATCATTAGGCTGATAAATGGGACTAGGCCCTGTGATATGCACTCAATAAACAGATGCAATGCTTTATGGTGTTATTATTCCTCTGCCTGATAGTATTGTCTTTTCGTCATACAGAGCTGAAAAGCATGCTCCTCTTGCCTGGTGAGATCCAGTGACTTAATTTCAAACACCGGGGACTGGGGGAAGGATGGGGAGACAGCAGTGGATTTAGGTTTCACTTTGCTCTGCATTTGAGTTTGTGTTGAAGAAACTGAGGCTCAATGACACACATGCAATTCTATTTTATTTTTTAACCAACAGAACTATTGGCCTTCAGCATAAAGCCAGGATGGTCATTTGTAGGGAAGTAGTGTTTTAAGCCATGGAAATGGGATTTGCAAGAATGTGTTTTCAGCATGCACAAACTTTAATGTCTCAGTTGCAGGCATTCTTAAGGGAAGAAATTCTCAGCCTCAGAAATGTTTTAAGTCCTCATGTATTCAGAACATGGAAGATTGCATTGAGTTATTGAGCAGTGCAGCAATTTTTTACACTTACAGCTGAATTAGTCATTTGCTGCTCCAGTTGGGATCCATGCTATCAACCTTGCTGGCTTAGCTAAGTCAGTCAGATGGCAATGAGATGTGATCTCTGACTAGCACAGCTTCACTGGCAAAACCCCCTGGATAACACAGTAGAAAATTGCAAAACAGTACTCTTGCTAGTAGTTTGACTTTCTGAATAGGAAGATTGCTTCAGGATAACAGACCAAAATAAGCTGTATTAGCAGAAGATGGTTTTTGCTGATGTTAGCTGCACTGAGCCTTTTCCCCTCTGCTTGCTGGTATAATGATACTGGTAAATTCCACAAAGCGTAGAACTCAAGAGTGAGATTTTGGCTCTTTTTGCCAAAGTCTGTTATCAAGGTCCCCAACATTCATAAATCAGTACAGTTCCGATGCCGCTCAGGATCTGGCCCAGAGGTGACAGCTTTTTTTTTTCTGTGGAGTAGGAAAAAAAGCAGAAAACCCTTGATGAAAACATCTTCACAACTGGAAATTGGTATTGCTTCTCAGGTTCATTTCCAAATATCTGCTGTTATGAATTTATACATATATTTAGACAGTTCAGTGATCAGATGCTTGCTGTATTTGTCTAGCTATTTGTATTGGTGGCAGCAACTCTCCACTGGGCAGATCCCAACTTTGTAGCACACTGATTTCCTCCAGTCAATTGCACGTCTGGTATGATTCAGGTGAAACATTGACAATGAAAGAGGAAAATGTTTGCCTAACTAGTACGAGGTGAGAAATGCTACTGTTTCTGTTCTCAGGCAGCAACCAGCTTGGCTCTATTTTTGGGCACACATCTGTGACAACAGGCAGCCTCTTGGATGATCACCACTGGCACTCCATCATCATAGAGCGCCATGGGAGGAACATCAATCTCACCCTTGACAGACACATGCAGCATTTCAGAACAAATGGAGAATTTGATTATCTGGACCTGGACTATGAGGTAGACAGTGAAACTTATTTCTTCTCATTCAAATTGGTTTTATAAAGTCCAATAAGAAAGCTAACATAATTTGTTTTCTTAATTATTCATGCATTTGTTTTGATTACCTATTCCCTTACATTTCCTGAAACTTTCTTTCCAACAGTGTTCTCTCTTAAGTGTAAATTATGTTTCTCTTAGTTAGCCTACCAAGTCCCATCTGGTGAAACAATCATCTCTGCCCTCTGTTTTAAAGTGGGAGATGTGTGTTATTCAGCAAGATAAGCATACATGATTTTAAAAATCTCTAAAAGCAGCTGGTCTAAGCAGGAAGTATATTTTTAAAAGTATGGTGCAATCTCTTGTTCCACTCAGGTGATAATATTGCTCTTGAATCAGAAAGGCTAAGTCTGTAGTGTTAGTATTTATTTTTAGCAAAGGAAGCAGGTTAAAATCTTTTTATTAATATAGATCTTAATCTATCCTGTTTTAGGTTCGTAGATACTTCCTTGTATTTTCAGCAAAATGGCATCAGTAACTTTTGTGAAAGAAGCAATGAAGAGTTAGGAATGTTGTAAGAAAACTTGTTTAATCAATCAGGTTAATGCACACAAGTGCTGGTAGTAATTAAATGTGGATTTATTGTTTGATTACACTACAGCTTCAGCTATTATGAACTTGTTCCGTTTGTCTAATCTGTACATGAAATTCAACACAATTGCAATTGATTCTTGCAATCTTTGTATAATATTTTCTTACACTTTTTACTGTCTCTGATGAGAATTAATTTGGTTGGCTGCACCAAATGTGTAACTTCCACCCTTACAAATTTTTAAGATGTAAGAGGGAATATAAATGATGTCATGGAAAAAAGTTTGAATTAACTTGTGTATTTATATTTTTACCATTTTTTGACCAATAATTTATGAATGTTTGAAAAAAGTAATTATAATTGTAAATGTTTCTGAGTCAAATATTTTATTATATTCCAAAAGATGTTTATGAATACATTATTTGCTGGCATCTCTAATAAGAAAATAAGCAGATTTGCCTGTACCTCTGTTAATTATTGAGCACTGACGATCTGAACTGAGCTACTTAACACTCATATAAATAGATTTTATTAAAGGCTTTCAAGTGAATGCACTACAGAAACAGGCTGAATGCCATAAGCCAGGGTTGTGCAATTTGTGCACCTATATATATATAGATAAATATAATGTTTTCATAAAAAAATATACTGCATATAAAAAGTGTATCCCCAGTAAGAGCTGAATTCAGTGCATTTACCTTCCCATCCTCTCTGCATAGAGATCCCACTGGCAGTTCTCAAAGGTACATTTCATTTTCCATATACATGGATCTCCTTGTGTTTAATTGAACTTTTGTGTGTGTGTGTGTATATATGTGTGTGGTTGATGTAAACTCATGAGACTTAATCTCTTCTCCTTCCTTTCCTCACTATTATCTCACTGGTTTTGGAGCTAGACACCACAGACTAAATTTAAAGGTGTTTGGGATTAAAAGGGAATAAAGCCAAAGGAACCAAAACTATTTTTCCATAGCCAAAAAATTTCTAGGTTAACTTCTTGCAGAAAAGTTAAATAAACACAAAAGAGGAATAATCATTAGTTCTGATTGCACTTTTCAGACCAAAAAATAGTCCCTTAAGTTGCTCTTAACTCTGTAAGGTTGTATGGTTTTTGCTTCTTCTTCTTGTCTTCAAAAATTTTAATTTAATTTTTACAGTTGATTTAATCCAAACACATGATTATAACATGCATAAAATGTTTGACCACTATTAAAATATTACAGTCCCATTCTCCGTATGAAGAGCTGTATCTTCTCTAAAATTAAGTCATGTCAATTTACAATACCCAGGATGTCTCCACAAGACTTTTACACACAAAAAGCTGATGTGTGTGGTTTATAAAGGTTTTAGGTTTCAGCTGAATAGTTTTAGTTCTTTGTATATGCCAAGTGGAAGCCTCCTCTTTGGGATAGAAACTGATGTCTCACATGCATTTAAAACTGAAAATGCCAGCCTAGAGCTCTGTTTTCCTGCTGTTGGTAATAGCAAATGGAATGGACAATGAATAATGTTTAAAAGCTTCATTCTGCCAAATCTCAGCAGAAGACTACAAATTCATATTTTTCTGAAAATTTGTAGGGCAGGAAAGTAAGGTGTCATTACTATTTATGCCATCATCTAATGGATATAATTACCTAACACTGATTGCAGGGACTAATCTCATGAGCCCCTTATTCTCGGCATTTGGGCTGCAAAATATTAATGAAAACATGTAACATTATTCACTTCCAACCATTTTCATAAAGAACATTATGTGGCAGGGACCTGTATCATCTCTATGGAGTTGCAGAGATGTCACTCATCAAAGATGGACATTTTTAGGGTGTAAATATTTGGGTTTCTAAGTTTTTAGCACTATAGATTATGGGTAACACAGAATCAATTACCCTGGTAATGAAATTCAACTGTAAGACAAAAACCAATTCCTATTTGAGTTTGATGACTGACTCCTTGCCGTGGTTGTCTTGATCTTCTCTAAGGAGATCATTTCAACAGATAAATCAAGCGGTAACTCTTCATTGACTATAAGTACATGACAAAAGCATGTTCTTGGTAGTGAAAGGTCCTTCTGTCTACCAGGGGATTGCATCTTTAACTGTGTGATTCTGTAAATTCTTCTGGGTGAAGTAGACATATAAGCATTACAGCAGAATTACATGCCACATTACAGCCTACCACTGCTGTGCAGTAATCTGAGCTCTGGCACACAGAGCTGAGTGAATGATTTGAATCAGATTATCTGGCTAATTTCATATCTACTTTTTCTTTAGAAAAGTAATGTGATGGAAATTTGTCCCAATTTCCTTGGTTGAAATGCCTATTTTCCAATAGCCATCAGAAGTGTTCACATATGAATTACTGTGATGTGTGTCTGTTCACTGTTTGGACAATTGGGAAAATGCTTGGGTTTGTCTACCATAAATAATTAAAATTAATTACAATTCTTTTTCTGCTTCTGCAGTATTTATTTTGATACATCCTTCTTCTGTAAAGAGTGCTGTAAAGAGTGCCAGCTCTCTATTTTGCCATGGTTGAGTGTTCAAAGAAAGCAAATAGGTGTACAACAAAATTCTTTAAAAGTCTTTGCCTTCCAGTAACTAACTACCATTTTTCTGTTTCATTTGAAGATAACCTTTGGAGGCATGCCTTTTTCTGGCAAGCCAAGTTCTAACAGTAGGAAAAATTTCAAAGGCTGCATGGAGAGCATCAACTACAATGGCAATAATATCACTGACCTTGCCAAGAGGAAGAAATTGGAACCTTCAAATGTGGTAAGATCATAATTTCATGGTCATCTACCCTTCTGCTTCTCCTTCTAAAGAAGACTAGAAGGTTTTTGAGGGTGTGTAGATTATATTCTTGTGATATACTTCAATAATATAAAACACAAAGAAAATTTTACCACAAATCCAAATATCTTATTATATGTACATTTGTGACTTAAAAAAATTATCATCATGTATGAGCATTTTATTTCTGGGGTCTTGTTTCATCTTCCAAAAAATATCCTTAGTGTAAGTCAGGTTGGGGTTTTTTTTTGGTTTTTTTTGGTTTTTTTGAAGAAAATCAACTGAAGCAGTAAGTGCTTTTTCCTTTTCTTCTCAAATTATAGTAGTCCAAAACCAGTACAGACAAGATTTATTGTTAAATGAATTGCAGCTTTCTTGTGGCTTTTAAATCCTTGTAATATTCCGTCCCTGCTGAGCTAGTTGGATTGCTTTAGTGCAAAAGTCTTTGGGTGAGAATGCTTCTACAGTCTTTTCTGATACGTCTGAAAAACCTCAAGATATTATACTTGAAAATGATTATTTGCTTATTAAAATTACAGAGGTTATTAGCATTTTACTCTATTTTTGCTGCGGCTTAAGTGTTCATAGCTGCTTTCATGTTCAGACTTGTGGCTTTATGGGCAGGGTGATTAAGAAAGGACGTACTTTAATTTCTGTGTTTTTAAAGTTCTAAGTGTTCCTGAAAATTCTTGCTGGCATATAAAGGCAATGCAAGTAAGTAATAAATGTATTATTGCCATGAGTTTGAGATGGTTTGAATAACTTTTCAAGGATTTCTTCTGTACAAGCTTACACACTTCTCAAATTCCTGCTGATATGTAGGTTTGCACAATTTCATTATCCTTTATGTAATAAATTCTAAAGATATACATATGCGGTGATGATGTCATGCGAAGGATTAATCATCCTTGGATAGTAAAACTAAAGCTTCATGTCATTGTATGACTAAATGGTCAAGGAAATCCAAAGGATTTCCAAAGGCAATCCAAAGGCAATCATGAGTATGTGATATTTGCCTATACAAACTCAGTAATACAGCCTGACATCTATAAATTTTCTACACATAAATTTCATCAGTATTGTCAAAGGCAAAGAATACAATATATATTCCATTCGTTAAGATTCCAGTTTTAAATTTTTTTCAACTCAATTGAATGAACTCCTGAAACTAACTTTTTAATCTTTTTTTTTTTCACAATTACATGAGATTTCCTTCATGAAGGGCATTTTCAGCTTTAATGTAACCATGATTTTGAAAGACTAATGTCTGATTTAAAAAAGGATCTTTGTACAGGAGCAATCTTTCCATTTTCCTTAATTAAGACCACTGCAAGTTAGCAGGACATATTCTTAAAGCCCCCTTCTGAATAGAAGTGTTGCTTAAGAAGTTCCTATAGTGCAAATCCTGTCTTTTAAAGTCCACGTCTCTCAAAAGTGTGACACAGATAGCAGACACGTAAAGTCTCTAATAAATCGTATTTCTGATTGTTTCTTTCTATTTTTGTTTCTTACTTTTAAAATTCTGTTACCCATAATGTGAAAGTAAAATCCGCAAAAGAAGCTCTGGCAGTATTTGTGCCAAATCAAGAGGTGATATGCCAATTTAATTTGATGCTTCTGTTGATTTCCAATTCTGAGAATGACTAGAAAAATAGAAGTGACATTTGTTTTCAGTAGAAATACTTAAATTGCTTCAGTTCTTCAAAAGCAAAATCAATTTTACACTAACTAAATCAACATAGATTTTTATGTTTTTATAAAACCATTTTTCTCCTAGTTTTTAGCCTGATTTAGCAAGAGAAAAGACTTTCTTGAGCCTATTGCTGTTGTTAAGCATGTTTATGATGATGGCCCTCAAGCAATCCAACAGCTCCATTATAGGAGATTTTGTACAAACACGTAACAGGAGTCACACCCCTTAAAAGGCACGACACACAGAATATAATGTGGCTGAATACAAAGCATAGTAATCAGTCTGGTTGTGAGAAGTATTACAAGGAAAGGATAAATTCAGAGAAAAAAATTATTTTAAAGGGGTGGAAAAAAAAAAAGAAAATAATATTCCTAGATGAAGACAGTTGAATTTCAGAAGTCACACAGTGAAAGGGACTTGACAAATTAATTATAAAAAATGAGGAGGCACAGAAAATCAGAGATGATAAGAAGATCTTTATTTTTCTCTGAACAAAATTATTTTTTTAAAAAACTCATATACATATATGGCATGAACAAAAATACATCACCAAGCACCATTTGCTTTGTTGAAGTTTAAGGATAAAAAGACAAATTAAAAGTATTTTAAATTTAAATAAAGTCCAATGCTGACTTAGTAACATATTTGATTTAGATTCAGAAGGTAAAGGGGAAAAATTATTTTAATTCTTTTTTTGATATTTAAGATGGTACTAGTGTATAGGACATTGCCCATACTATATGAGCCATCCTGATTTAACAGGTAGTATAATCTTTATAAACTTATTACCTGTCTTGTGGGAGCTTCATATTTGGCCAGCAGGACTTTTAATTGGAAAGGTATTTAAAGTAGTATTTTACAGAAGGGATTATGTTTGAATGTGGATAGGCGAAACTGATTATAAGTAAACATGAATCCAATATGCCACATAGATGAAAGATCACGGTGCACAACTCAAGCTACACAAATTAAGTTGTTTTCACCTTTTCCCTGACAATGGAGTATGAAAAAGTCTCTATTAAGACCAAGAGTTTTAATATAAATGCACTGTATCTATTTGACTTCCCGACGTCATTGCCCAGAAAACTATTCAACAAGTCACTCTAAATTTACAAAAAATTATCTCATTCTCTTTGAAAAAAATGAAGAGGCTATTACAGAGACAAGCTGCAGATTAACTCTAAACCTTGACCTAGAACTAGTGAGCAATCTATTTAAGATGGGCTGTACTTAAAAGAGGAGTCATCTTGTGAACTACAGTCCTAGAAGGGATCAATAATCCAGTTCATATTAATCTGAATAGCTCAGTAGGGAAAATGCTAACTAGCAGGGAAATTAGAATTATGTGTTACTTTCTCAAGAAATTTTTAATGCACCTAGGTTTTTCATGGGAAATGCATTCATTGATGTGAAAAAAGATTTGAATGCATTCCATGTCATTAATATTAATAGATGTAATGCATGCAAGTATCCAAGATATCAGGATGACAGGGGAGTGTCAATTGGATATAAAAGCTGTCTTGTAATGAGGAAATTGTTAGTTCATCTTGGTAACAAGGCAGCAAAAGTAAGGAACTCTTTAAAAGACTAACAGAACACTCTCTGAGCACTTCTTAGTTGATATCTGTGACTAAACTGTGAGATGACATCTCAAAAAATGATGTAGCCTTCTGTGTCTACACAGGACTGCCTTAACTACGTAATAGAAGTTGTTTCTATGCATAGGGTGACCATTACCCTGAGGATGATAGCCAAGGCTTACAGAGAGTATTTCAAACACTCTCCACCTCTTTTTTACTGTACGTAAAATTTGTAATTTAAGCACAAGTATTCTGTAGCAAATTTGGAAATGTTTTGATTAAAACTACTCAAACAAATGAGTTAACTATTTTGATTTCATGCCTTGTTGGTTAAAAGTGTAAAATTAAAAATCTCTAGGCAACTTTTAAACCTCACCACCGCCCCCCCAAAAAAAACCCAAAACAAAAAAAAAGCAATGCAAAACAGCAAAAAAAATCCCAGAATTGAAAAGCATCTTAGCAGGGAAGTCTTTAGTCTTTACTCATAAAGTAGCTGTAATTTCTCTCATCATATAGTTATCTAAAAGCTATCTTTGGTTGTGTCAGCTAGTTTTTTCCCTAATTCCTTGGATTTATTTTTTTTTAATCTGTAGAATTTGAGCACAGGAAAGAATGTGATTTGTCATGCCAAGATTTTATCATAAAATTTAGGAACAAATCTAGGAGGTCACTTTAAAGAAATCTCTAATTCCAGATTACTGGAAACTTCAGCATTCCTTAATTGAGCATGGAGGCTGCCAGCTTGATACTATAGTTACTACTCATTCTACTGGCCTTTAGAGGTAGACTTTGTACAACTTCTGATGTTCTGCAGGAAAAAGAGGTTGTTATGTGAAATAATCAAAGTATTTATCCTAGTGGTCAAGAAAATATTATTTTTTTTTTTTTAACGTGGAAATCCAATATAGGAAGCTGAATCTCCCAGACCAGTTTTCTCTCGCTATTATACACTTAAGCTGTTTTCTGATGTGATGTTCTTTTAAAAAGTGATGGGTTTGGACATTGGAAAATAAGTGCTAAGACTTGCTTATTGATGTCATCCATCATCTCCAATTGAATATAATTACTTCTTTAAAAAATTTACTTACGTCTTTCCTGCCACACATTTTCAGACACAAAGTTCCTATCTTGCTTCCAAATTCTCTACTTTCCTTCAAGATGAACTGTCTGATGCATTTATACACTATGAATACAGAAATGTGACATGAAATTCTAAATCGGGAAGTCAGTAATATGGAATTTAAAAATAATTTTGCAAAAAAGATGGTGACTGACTTCTACTGGAATTCTGAAGACTGCTTAGACAACATCTCTAAATATCTATGTAACTCCAAAAATGTTGTTCAAATATATTTTTGTCATGTACAAATAAATGTCAGAGGAATTGCTATATTAATTTTAGTAATAATTTCTGTACTGGATCAGGTAAAATTCTTTCTTCCCAAACAGAACAAAAAATTGCCACATAATTTCCACCTGCAACAGTACATGAGAAAGCCTAACCATAGGACAGGATCCACGTTGCCACATATTATAGAAATTCTTCAGCAGAGGAAGTTTTCCTGTTTGCATTTATGCAGTAATAAATTCATTATATACAGATATTATTACAAAGTATGATTTCTAAGGGAAAAAAATGGTAATATCCTACAAATATTACCAAATGGTAATATCCTACCAATTTGGTCTTCTGTTGTGAGAAATGACATGAGAACCAGAGATAAAAATTTGTGTCCCTAATTCTGATCTTGTTTACAGATACATTTTAAAGACTTGTGGATAAACAGTTGACTTGATCTTTTTTTCAATTTCCTGAAGAATAATATTTTACAGAGTAGACACTGCAGTTTCCTTTACAGACAAAAGTATTTACTATCCAAAAATATTGGTGCAGTTCATGATCATCTACTCCAAATCCTTCCGCTTCATTAATTTGAATGTTAGCATATGTAGTAATATGTGGTTGAAACCATAACAGAGAGGCTGATTGTTCAGGTATTATATACCATTATTTTGGAACATCATGTATTGTACTGATTGACATGTTGATATGAGGGTATTTGGAAATCTGCACTCATTTTTTATGCTGTTCTGTTACAGGTTCCTATGGGGATCTCAGACAAGCCCAAGTTTATCTATGATTAATTTCTTTATCTTTTAACTAGAAATAATAATGCTTTCATCTAAGCTTGAGAGACTACAACTCTTCAGGGCCGACTACCTGTTATTTTGTGTATGTACAGTACAGTACAAAATATAATGGGGCAACTGCTAGAAAAAAAAAACAGAAAAATCAGTAACTATTACAGTAGCAACAATAAAGATAACATTAATAGCACATATTTAGATGCAGTGTGCATTGATCACAGTAGTCTCTAGGTTGAATGAGGTCTAGAACACTTTTCTAGAGTTCTATGAATTTAGTGGAATCTTACCATCTTGCTTTTTCTTTTTTTTCCTCTTTTCTTTTTGGTGTTTTACTTAGGGAAATTTAAGTTTTTCTTGTGTGGAGCCACACACAGTGCCTGTCTTTTTCAATGCCACCAGTTACCTTGAGGTTCCTGGTCGTCCAAGCCAAGATCTGTTTTCAGTCAGTTTCCTCTTCCGGACCTGGAATCCAAATGGACTTCTTCTCTTCAGCCACTTTGCAGATGACCTGGGGAATGTTGAGATTGACATAAATGAGGGCAAGGTCAGTGTCCATATCAATGTCTCCCAAGTGAAGAAAAACCGGATAGACATCTCATCGGGTAAGTGTGGTTTGTGGTTTTTAAATTTGATATCGTTTTGGTTGGTGTTGTTTAAAATCATTATGTACCTAAAGACTGGAACCATTTTTTACAAAATTTAACATTTGTATTGCAACTAAATTACATCCTTTATTGTATAATTGAATAAGAGGTACAAGAATGTTAAAATAGTTGTTAGATTTAAAATAAAAAGATATGAAAGATGTTATTCTGTCAAGAAATCACCCCTTATTTATAAGGCAGCATTTCTTCTTTTTTTCTTACTTCCTTCTGTCTTGCAGTTTTCTCTGTGAAAATATTTCATTTCAAAATAGGTGTGTACTCCCTTTCTATGTGTAGTCTAATAATTAGACTGTTCCTAATATTTTCCAATAATCAGGGAATCTCAAAAAAAAAAAAAAAAAGAAATCCATTCATACCATAATTATTTTTATGGATATTTTAGATATGCATAGCTGTCCTGCAAAAGCTTAGATTTATTTCAATGTTTTATTGTTATTTTGTTGCAACAGGCAATTCAGTGCCTGTGAAATTAATTGCATGTGTGAACATAGAAACAGAAAATATGACATCTGCCAGGTAAGGCTGCAGAAAGAATGCTGTTGTTGTACAGTAAATATCACAGCAAAATTCTTTTTCCCTTCTTCTGTAGGGAATTAACAGATGTCATGATATAAGCCTACTGGGTTTTCTAGAAGTCAAAATGGTCTGCCTTTGGCACAAAGATTTCTGACCGTTGTCCTATTGATAAAAGGGGCACAATTTTTTCATTGGGTATTTTTAATAGCTGACAAAGGAGAATTTCACATAGTCAAGTGTGTAGCCTTCTGCATGTGAAGGATATGAATAATTCTATAGGGTATTAATAGACTCTACTGGGAGGAATGCAGCCTGGCTGTCACAAAATATTAGACTAACTAAAACCCCAGCCTCAATGAAAATCTGTTTTGGTTTTCATATCTGCTGTATTTCTGCTGTCAACTGTAATAGCATATTTTACCAGGAGCAAGTGAAATTCTCTTAGTATTTCTTCTGTATGCTTCTCACAGTTTACAAACTTGCTTACATTACCAGCTTTAATGTCAGTTTTCAAGTTAACATGGGGGCATCAGTACTTCATTCTGGGGCGCAGTGGAATGCTGGTTATAGAAGCAGTAGTTGTACTGACTGGTAGGACTCACGTGGGAGAGCTGTAAGTTGTGAAGGTGGCAGAGTCTTGTCCCTTCACAGCTCTGCAGTTAAGGTGCTTATATGGAACAGAGTTCTGGTTTGTCTGGTTTTATTTGTCACAATTTCAAGTTGTATGCACTGACTCAGGACACTCTAACTTAGCAGGTACTGATTTCAGATAAACAGGAGAGTCTAGCCTCCTAATTTTTCAAATACAGGTGAATTCCCACTTTTCTAACTTGTAGCTGGGTGCTGCTAACCTCATTACCTGACTACTGCTTTATGAAGTGCTTCTTGATGACTAGGAGTGATCAGACAGTAGAAGAAAATAGTTTTCGTATTGACAGAACTTTCATATCTAATTCTTGTGAGCATTTTGTTTAAGGAGAGAAAGGCAGCTACAATTATATATATTTTGATGACACTTTGTGAAAGTAAAAATGAAATAATTATGCATAGAACTGCTGTGAATGAAGAGATACAATACTCTAAAATGATAAAATAAAAAGCAGGAATGCAAAATGTTGTACTTCTGTCTAAATACAGTGATCATAAGAGGTTCCATGCATGAAAATATTTAGATAATAATAGGTGATTCATTGGAATAATGAAGCAGACATTGCTTTGCATTTAAAATCAGAGAAATGGAGAGCTACCATCAGGCAGTCTGTTCTTAGCAGTTCTTTGTTTCCCTCCCTTCCCTGCTGTCTGTTCAGTTTTTGTCATGGATCCTTTTTCCATGGTGTTAGCAGGTCCCAGCTAGAGTCTCATTTCATGTTATACTTTGGTCTTCAAAAAGGCACTTAATCGTTCCTTCATTTATATAACTGCATGTTCTACCTGCTGGAGATTTCACTGTATTCAATTCTTCATTAAATTCTCTCTCTCTTGATCAATTTCATTCATCTTTATTGGCAGAATAAGTCATCTCATTAGTTTATTCTTGGAAGATGTAAAAGAAAAATAATATTGGTATTATTATTAAAATGGTCTTGTGTATCTGAAGCTTCTTCTCTCATTGTCTGAGGTTCAAAATTATCTTTAGTATGAGACATTCCTACTCTCTCTCATGCTTTAGTTACCTCTCATTCTGTTGTTACTGGTTTTTTATAAAAAACACAGTTTATATTTGCAACAGAAGTTTCTAGAAAATTTTCTATCCATCACTTCTGGTTTTGGCAAAACATATTTTATTTTCTTCTATGGTTAGGTTAGATACTGTTTACCTTGCTGCTCCTTTCATGCCTTCAGTCACTTTCAAACCACAACCTCAACTCGACATATCTGATAATTAAATCTATCCATATTATGGACATTTCATATGTATTTTACATGGGCTGAAAACAATTGGGGATGGTTGTATATATTGTAGTATATAGTAGGTACGATATTTGTGTTACAACTAAAAAGCAACTGACTTTTGTGTTGACCTGGTAAACCAGAATTTTAGGTTTTAATTTACCTGTCTGTAAGTTGTTTAAGAGTGACAATGACTAGTCCATGACCTGTCCTGGTCTTCAGAGAGGTAAATGGTAAAGGCAATAAAGAGCAGGTAAAACGCAGTAATAAATGTTTTACTGTGTTAGTAAGGTGTACACTCTGATGCCCATAACAAAATGTTACGTGTAACAGAGTATTTTACACTCATATGCACATGAACTTTCAGTTTGTATTACATATGAGAAGGACAAAGATGATTAGCCCTTGTAGTTAGACTTACTGCCTGATTTTATTCCTGAGCAAATTATTTTCTTTTTTTATCAACTTGTGAATTGTACTTTCAAAACATGTTTCTAAACAGTAAGAAATCTTTGCCCTGCCCAGCATTCTGTTAAGCATCCAGTAAGCACTGCTTAGCTGTGAACAGACTGGCAAAATTCTTGTGCAAAGTCAATAACTTTGATTTTGCTTTTTTCTTACATTAATCTCATTGAAATGCTACCACTATTTGATTGATGAGAGTTATATTAATAAACTTGCTGTTAGTAAGAGGGAAATCAAGCCTACTGAGAGCTGAAATAAAGATTTAATTAGAAGAAATAAGCTACTGACTGTGCAGAATTACACAGGTGAAATACTTAAAGCTTGTGTATAAATCAAGAGTTAAATGTCCTATTGACTTTTTCTCCACAAAGTAAACTTTGATTAATATCTTTACAATTGTGTATGCCCCAGCATAGGGATTAATAATAGGAATGAATCTCAGAAAACATTCAAGAAATTTATCTTTACTGCTCTGTATATTTTTGGACTAAATTCTTTGTTTTGTCATTATGAGATTCAGGCAAACTTTCTAGAAATTGTTGGATTTACACAAGGGATTGATGGAAGCAATAGCTAGGCTGACAAGATGGAAGACAGATGTGATCTTGTTTTTAGAACTTTTTGAAAGCAGATTTCCAATATAGTTTTGCATATTAAAGGATTCTGATATTCTGCTGCAGTTTAAAAGTGTGAATTTAGTGTGAATATATACTAAGAACCTACTCAGTATTTGTAATCTTGCAATTAGAATAAGTTGTTGATGAAGTTCTATTTATTTATAATCTTCAACAAACCAATGTCTTCTTTCTTGAGTACAGAAAAATGAGCAACTGGAAAATGTCATATTCCCATGTGTCTCTTGGCTATAAAAACTTTTTATGAAACTTTTCCCAAAGCCATATGCAAATGAAGTTCAGTGCAGGGTTAAGCCACAGCCTGTGTCCCAGTTACCTCCTTTTCTTACACTTAGTTTTATCTACCTGCTTCAGCAACTTAACCCAAATTCCTTCTTAATGAAACTAAAGTTTTCTGAAGCTTTCAACATGGGAAAAATGGGCAACATTAAAAAACACAGAGAGTATTGCTTTGCTCAAAGAAACAATAGTAATGTTCAAAACAACACTCCTGAGGCATCATCTAATGCCTTTACAATGTGTTTTTAAAGCAAACCTCAAATCCCTGTTTCAATATAAAACAGAACATTCTCTGCCTCTTGAGAAAAGGCTGGGTTTTCATGATGGCAGATTCTAAAATAATCTCTTGATTTATCCTCTGTTTATTTTCTCACTCATCTTTTCATAGGCAGTTTTGACCTTTCATATCTAAGCATTCTCTGCTCTACTTAAATACTAGATGGTCTATGAAGATCCCTTGGACTTTACCCTGCAGTACAGATGATAAGTCATTGCAAAAAGGACATAATCTCCTTCAGCCCATAAGAAACAGAGAAATTTTCATTGTCCAAAGTGTCCTGCTTTTCACTTGAATTAATCTGCTTGAATTTCTTTTTTCCTCCTCCAACTCTATTAGTTAACATCTTGTATTAGCTGCTGCTCAAGACTTCAGTTCTGTTCTTCCTGTCAAGCATAAACTTATTAAAACTTGGGATATGAATATCTTTTTGTCATATTTATCTGTATTAAATAAATCAGCCTTCTCCTCATGGAATCCCTGGGAAGCTTTCCATCCTTCTGTCTTTCTGCTAGATCTCAAGTCATCTGAATTGCAGTTCATTTATATTTTAGACCTTGAGTTAAGTTAGCATCCTTCAGGTAATAAAATGTCTCTCTCTGACAGATCTAAAGTGATACTCTTCCAGTGACAATTCCCTGGGGCACTTTATGTGGGAATCAAGAAGTATTTTTGCCTTGGTGGTTAAATGAAGGCTTAAATAGAGAATGTGTATACACAGAGCACAAGTGTGCTTCTGGTGGGAAGATAAAATTTCCCACCAGGTCTTTCTGACATTACTGGTAGTAGATTGTACACTGACTGTTATTAAGTGGAGGCAGATACCCCTGAGGAACTTGTCAGCATGATCGAGATGAGAGACAGAAATTCTGTCCATGAAAGACAGAATGATGACTTAGCATCAGACAAGTCTGAATATTAGAAACTTAGAAAGTTCACAGATAGCCAGGTTTGTCCCCCTGTTTCTCTGTTTTTGGCTATTAATCTTAAGCAGTGAATGCAGCTACATGAATAGGCATTTGTGGGTTTTAATTTCACAAAACTGAGACACAGAAATACTTGTAGTAGTTATTTTTACAACACATTTTCTCTGTAGTCTGGTTTAGCATCTCCATGCAGTAGACTCGCACCAATCAGATCAGGAAATAGAGTTCCTGATTGCAGGCTTTCTTTATCTAAGAAAACTGATGAGTTTAGTTCAGGGATTTGTGAGTTCTGCTTCATCAATCACTGATTTTCACTGGAGAATTGCCTAAAAAGCACAAGCTATACATTCTAAACCATAGATGGTACCTTTTTCAGATATTTCCCTGAGAACAATAGAGCACTCTATTGGTTGCAATGACATTTTGCAAGGATTGAGGAATCCAAGAATCAATAAACCAGGGTGTTGCCTTTGATAAGCTTTCTCAATTTATACAGGAGGCTGAAGTCCAGTTTACTCACTTTGGTCTCATTTCCTCTGGGCTGTTGAATAGAGTTAGAGGGACCTTAGCTGATCACTATTTTAGCATGAAAGATGAAGTTTTTACAACTACTATTTGAACATTCACTGTGTTGCACTGAATTTCTTTCCGGAAAAAAAAACGCTGAAATAGTCAATGGTTAAATGTTAATCCTAACTTGCTGCAAAAAGAAGTGTAATTTTTGTGAGTAGATCTGAACAGAACTAGCTGGAAACATACCCTTCTAATTATTTTTTAATTCAGTAAATTTGACAGGAAGTGGACTCAATTTTTGCTGCTTTCCATGTTGCCTTTTCTCACTACACCTGCATCAAGTATTGCTGGTCTGGTTCTAGTCAAGTCTGTGAAAATTTTAGTTTTGACTTTGATAAATGGAAGATAAGCCCCTTAGCTCTGAATGCTACAGAGGTGCCCAATATTTTGCAGTTACCTTAAGAACATAGATTTTTACTTTGGTGGATTCTCGGTTTGTATATTTTTGTTGAATGCAAAAAGAGCATGAAGAGACTTGTCTCTGAAGATTGGTTTATCAAGCCAAGGATGCTTATTTAAAACCAGCATCACCTCTCAGATCAGAAAGATGGGGTTGTTGGAACAGATGTTATAAAACATACTGAAATTTACATTTTAAACTCTTCCAGGATTTACATTGCTGTGGATATGTGGGAGGTTTTTTTTCCATTATTACTTTCCTTTTTTATTATAATAAAGAAATTAACAAAAGGATACAATAGAGAGTGGAGCTATAGTTATATTTGTTGTGTTTATGCACAACCCTACAACAGTATTCCCAGGACATCACAAAGTATTCATATAATATAAAGGAAAATTAAAGGAATGTTTTCTAATATCAGAAAGACTGCATATCCAAAATATTATATTCTTTCCCCCGATATGCTAGTTTGCCATCTCTGCCGCTTCAGGTGGTTCTCCATACAGGAGAACCTGTATGCTTCTCCATACAGGTGGTTCTTGGAGAAAGCCCATTTCCAGGATTCCCACACCTATGTTGATCAAGCTTTGTCATAGATGGCAACATGATGGCATCCACACAATAAGATTAGCCAGGTCTTTCAGCAATGACACAAATACCTTCCAGCACCATTTAAACTTCCTAATTGTGGAAAAACGTAGATTGCTGTTAATGACAGGATATAGTGGTTCCTGTAAACTTTTCTGTCAGTGTTAGTATTGCTGGAGAAATGTGATGGGACTCTGCACTGTCTTAGCTCTTTAGTTTACCTTGTAGCATTATGCAAATGAGTGAGAAAAAGTGTAAAATCTATTTGAAGTGTGTTTTTTACTTTGCTTCTGTTTGAGAGAGAAGTAGTTGACTAAGCACATCTCGTGATAACCCAGCATATGATTAACCATTTCTAATAACTTAGAGATATATTGCTGCTGCCTATTTAGTTTGGCAGTTAAAATGTTCTGTAAATGGCTATGAGTAAGTGGAGTAGCAGAAGGTAGAAGGAATGAAGTAATTTTTTAAAAAATAGCAGAAGTTACAGTCACTGTAGGTATGCATATGTACATTGTGCATATAGCCATGTGTCAGTCAGAGAGTTTACTCAGCTAATTTGCCAACTACGATGAGCAGGAAGTTCACAGATCATTATTTGGTAAAAAAAAATGTTAAAACATTTGAGTGGATTCAGGAGTCCCAGGGTGCTCCTTGTTTCATCTCAAGGTCCTGTTGCTATAACTGTCCCCATTGGACAGAGGCTCATTTCTAGGATATCATCTTCCTACAGGATCAATAGTTCTCTACAGTCAGCATTGAGATCCAGGAACAGTTCAGTAGTTAGACTGTTCTGGAGTCCATTACAACAGACAGTAGGAACAAAACAGTATGTCCTCCAAGACATATTGTCATCCCTGCAAGAGTTTGTCCTCTTACAGATTCTTATTCACCTTCCTTCCACCCCTCCTGCCCCTCCTCCTTCTGCACACACAACATATTCTAGAGGCAATTGCTTAAAAAGTGCAAAAATCACAGGCTATGATCCTATTATTATTCACCTCTTCATGAAGAAATGCCCATTTTTTGAGTCATAATATTCCCAAGGTGTCTGCGACCCCAAGAAGGACATGCAGGGCAGGGGGAGAGCCAAGCTGTTGTGACAAGGCTGCTGTAGCTGTGGCCATGTAATGTTCATGACAGGCAGGAGCTGTCACTGTGGCACAGAGCTTACACAGTGTGGGCATCTGGATGGACAGGGTGAAGCCCCAGGGTGAGGGTACTGGTCCAGAGACACCTCCACGTGCTGTATAGTGGGATCAGAAATGGATCATTCCTTGAGCCCAGCTAAAAAGTTGGTGAGACACATCCTGCCTCATATCAGAAGCAAGAAACTACAGCAGAGAGGGTGGATAGGAGGTGGCTTACAGACGTAGAAACAAAGAGAAAGTTGTCAGATTTGGAAAATGGTCTGCCATCATCACTTCATTTACTCGAAATTTGTTGTTTCAGAAAAATCTTTGCTGGGCATAAAATCTTGCTGATGTAAAAAAGCAAATGTTACGGTTTAAAAAAAAAAGGAGGGGAGAAGGAAAAATACAGAAGACAGTTTCCAGTTACAACACAGAATATTCAGTTTCTGTAAACTTAGAAAAATGTTTACAGACAGATTGGGACATCAGAGGTCTTGAATATATATTATGTAATAGTGTTTCAAAAAAATGGTACAGAATCTTCAAGCAGTGTGTACAACACTGTGTTGTGAAGCTATCAACTATGTAAATGAAACTAGCCAGTACTCTTTTCACCTTTTTGTCTTATCTGAATGCAAGGGAAACAAAGGAGAATTTTCTTTACTTTTATAGTCAGCATTTGCAGCATTTGTACTTTGAGTAAAACCAAGAATAATAGTCTTTCTAGAGCAAATGTCCTTGCAAGTAATTTGAGTTTTTGCAATTTTTAATTTTTAATATTATTTATCACTAATCCTCAAGTAGGTGTTCCACAACATCTCTAGCCTATAACTTACAAGAAAATAATTAAAATTCGTTGTAATATTAAACACAATTCTTGTTCAGGGGGAAACATGACCTAATTACAGGAAAAGAAATTTATGTGCTGGGAACTGACACTCAATATCTTCTTTTTCATTGCTATTCAGGAACCTGGAAAATAGATTATTATCTGTGACAGGTTTCTGGCAGTCCCTCTTGGTTTGACAGTGTTATTTTAGAGAAGAAGAGAAAGTCACTTTTGTATATAATGAAAGGAAAAGTTGTCAAGCATTCATACATATTTTATGCTGCATAAAACTTAAGTGCTAGAGGAAAGATTCTGTTTTCAGTCATGCCATTGTAAATTCATGTTGCTTCTGCTGACCTCCAGGCTTGCTTCAATGACACAGAATGGCATCTAGCCCAAAGGACTAATTCCATTTTTTTTTACACAAGCAATGCAGCTCTTGTAAGTCAGCTTGGCCCTGATTGGGTTTTTTCTTTTTTGGTTAGCACAGTCATGCATAACTGTGATGTGTATTTTGGCATTTTGGTATTTTCTACTGACATTGACAGAACTAAAAGCAATTTCTATCAAAGTACTTTCTTGAAATGGCATCAGGCATAGTCTGTATTGTCTATTTTTTTTTTGATGGAAGTGGTAACTCTGCTGCAAAAATTGACTTGGGGAGAAAAACATTTTCTGGTTGTATGTTGCTAGCTCTGCCTTTAGTCTGTTTTTGTAAAAGATGGTGAGTCCCTTCAGGCATTTTTGTACGGTGTTTGTTTTCATTTCCAAATGTTGCTGAAGCAGCATCACATGAGCACTGAGGTGAAACAGAGCAACCAAAGTAGTTTGGTTTCTGTAAGCTGAATGGAAGATGATATTGTCTTTAAAAAGCTTACTCATTAAGTTTATATATTAGATAGGGAGAAAAAAAAACCTCAGTTCTCTACTGTGAGTCAACCACTGCAAAACACATATTTTATTTTAGTAGTAACCAGTATCCACATAGACACTATTTCAATGAGGAGAAAAGCAAAATTCTATCCTTTGCAGAGTATTTCCTTACTAAAGAAAAACATGTTTAGAGTCATGAGTTGCCCTATGTTTTTTCCAAGAAATGTATGAAAGTACAATGAATTTGAGGAATTCATTATTTTAAAATACAAAAATAATTTTGCTTTCTTTTTGGAGATTGAAAATAGTGGAACATGGTATTGTATGCCCTCAAGTATAAGGGTTTCATTGGTTGACCTTTTGTAGCTTATTTAACAGCTCATTTTCATAATTAGCACATACATTAAAACAAACTGCCAAGTGGAATCAACTTTTCCAGAGCACTAGCAGGAGAAAATAACAGTCTTAACATTTTGGTGTTGGTACTTAGATAATTACCTGTGAAAACAGTAATAGCTCTTGCCATGTCTCTCAGTTCTGGAATTTGCAACACAGGGATGATATTCTTGACTGTACTGAATCTGGGAAAGAATCATGTGGTGCAGAGGAATCTTTGGGAGTCCTAGACTGCTTTCAATAGCATTGGAAACAATTGATGGTTCATCTAATTTGCTGTGTCATAAAGATTTGTCGTATGCTAAACAAGAACATACTGAGCACAACACAGCTCTGCCCCCTTTACCTTCTCAGGTGCCTGTGAAACATATGCATATATATATATATATATATATATATATATATACACACATACATACTTAAATATATATCTACACAGAGAGAGAGAAATATGATGCTTTATTGGCAGCCCCCTGAAAAAACAAGAAAACAAAACTAAGCTAAACTAAAACAAAACTAAAAAAATTATTAGAGCATTTTAATTTTCCTTTGGTTGGATGGCCCTGAGTTACATTTCTATTGAACAAACTTGGAGCACTAAGAATGCACTTATCTCTTCTTCTACCATTTTCTTTTTTGTTCTAACTTTGAGCAGTACAGTATGAAGTGCTCTTTTCTGATTTTGTTTGCAGGAAAATGATGTTATGAATGTGATATTTGTTTCATCTTTCTTTTAATATAATATTTCCTGAAACAGACTGCTGTCTTTGGGAAACATTTTTTTTTTTGGCTTCATAAGTATGGCATTTTAGAGTTCTATTTCTTACTATAAGTAAGGATTATAATAACATTATGTTAATACTATTAGCTAATTTTGCTAATCATAATAAGTAATTATGTTACTAGAAGCATTATAGTCCAGCCTGTTCCCTATACCATTCAGCTGGATTAACATTTTGAGTTATTAGTTAATGATTTATTTCTTCCCCATGTCAGGAATCTTTGATCAGTGTTAAAGGTTATTAGTTTGCACAAGGCTATTTCATAATTAGAACAAGGTTTTGTGCTTTTAAATAATGACAAAAAAAAAAAAAACGAAGCAGTAAATATATGAAATAAAATAATCCCACAAGAAAAATCCACTTACATCATCCTAAGCAGACACTGTTCTCACCTGTTGCTCCAGGTGCTCTGCAGCCGGATACGACATCTTAAATTCTTTTTTGGCAGAAAGTCTGAGTGTCCATTACATTTTTGGAAGGCTTCATCAGGCATTTTCAGTATTAGGTCTCCCTGCCATTCCTATCATCATGAATCAGAGCCAATGCAACCGGGTTTGGTTTTTTTTTAAGTGGTGAGCCATTGATTAGTCCTATGATAGGGATATGCAGCAGGGCTGTGGAAAAATTTTAGGTTTTCCCAAGCAGGATTTTTCCTCAAGATTTTCATGTCTTACTTTGTGCTACTGGTATTCCATCATTATTTCTAAGAGTGAGCAGAAAAGGGTTGTACCAAGGAAAGAGATGTTAGATGTATGATTTAACTGTACACTGAGGCAGAGAGAGGTTGGGAGAGGACTTAAGTCAATGCTGGATAAAGACTTTTGGCAAACATAATTTTATATATATAAACAATATTATATTTTTTTACCTTATATTGGTTGCTCTGCAAGAAGTTAGAAAAAAATATGATCGGTTTTTTTAACTGATTCTTTATGGAATCTTTTGTTCCACTTTAGTTTGTTAACACAGATGTACTACTTATTCCTCAGTTACTACAGCTTCCTTAGAAGTTTCCTAACATATGGTGTTAAATTCCCATTGACAAATATTCAGAGAATATAAGCTTTGCTAATGTACAGGCATTTGCCACATACAAACAAGTGAAGAAAATAGCTTAGCTATTTTTACCTTTTAAAGTGTTATTTTTAAGGAAATAATCTGAGGTCCAGTATGGTGTCCTCAGAATATGTGCTCAAAACAATTTCAGCATCAACACTGAATATAAATGTGCAAGTGAAAAAAATAGTTATACAGTTCTAAGTAAAGGCTAAATCATAGTGGATTTTTCTTTTTTTTTTTTAATTTTTTCTTTTCAAAAACAGTTATATTAAACATGTAGCTCTGTAGTTTGTTCCTTAGAGTAAATTCAAATCTACAGAACTTTTTTTAAACCATAAGGATGCATCCTTATCAAATTCTAACAAAAGACAATTTTAAAAACTTGAAAGAAGTCAGTAAAATTTGGAAATCTCTTTTAAATTATAACAGAATAATATTCAGTACTGATATTGCTTTTATATTAATAGTACATTTTTGTATCATATTTTACATGCACAAGAGGAACTTTTCCTTTCATTTTAATTATCTATGGAAAAGACATTTGTATGTTCAGTTATGTCACCCAGGTGTTGCAAAGTAGAATTATTTTTAAATTCTATTAATAGTTTCTGTGAAATTAATTTTCATTTATGAGAAAATAGATATGCATTGTCAGAAAAGTGATGAGCAAATTGTGGTAGGTGTAAAATTAAAGAACATACCTTAAATGATTCATAATTTAAAAGAAATTGTATTCTTAACATTCTTAATTTTCTGGGTATCATTGACATCGCTATAACAGAGGTAAGTAGAAGGAAAGCATCATATTCACTAGCTCAAGTTCAGTTTGGATCAAAACTTGCACCTCAGATCTGGTTTTGTCATTAGTTAAGTTTAACCAGGAATTTAAATATTCATAATCATAAGCAAACATGAAAATTTATTGACTTGAAATTCTGATTACACTGATATCCTGGACTAACAATGGGGTATGAAACATTGCAGTAGATCAGTTTTATGACCATTGTAGGTAATGGTTCATACACTTAGCATACAGAAGCCTGAAATTACATTTGTTTCCACTCAAAACCAGCACAGTCTCATAGGAAAAGTGGTATTATGTTATTTTGAGTTGCTGAGATCTCTGATAGCTGCCATGTATTCTCAGTTCACACTGGAAACAGTAGAAATTTGTGCATTGTAGTTAAGAGCCCAGAAAGGCTCTGATGCTGACACTTCCAGTCCTGAAGTCAAAATCAGTGAAAATCTCAGGCCAAATTAAGTCCAATGAGAATTTGAATCTGACTGCTTCTGGGAAAGGCTCTGCCATACATCTTTTTTTGAAAATCCAGTCATTTGAAAGTTACTCTTCAGATTATCTAAGCACAGCAGCAAAAGGTCCAAGAATGTACAAGGTCCTTTCCTCTGAGTATTCACAGCAGCTCACACCATGTCAATGATGCCTGTCTGGTGCTTGTCAGCACTGTCAGGACTCACTGCCTGCCTCTAGAAGTCCTATTTTCAGTTCATTCCATATTCATTTAATGTAAAAGGCAGGTGAGGAGGAGTGACAACAGGGATCAGAAAGTCCTTCTCCAGAACCTCTCATGTTATCATTTGATCCTTTGAGATTTAGCCTGTCAACTTAAAAACTTTATTTTACAGTATTTGAAGTTTTTGCATTGCAAAGAGCTGGTTGGGGGTATAAAATTTGACTAAGATCTGCAGTGCCATTCTCGTTACAATCTGATTATTTTTATTATGGAAGTCAATTTGGAACTGGAAGTACTGCTTCCTCAAGAAGGAATATGGTATAAATATTTTTTTCTGCATGTAAATTAGTGATATTCAGTAGAAAAATATGTACATGCTCTGACTGGTTAAGTCTTATGAATGTTTCTGTAGCCAAGCAGGAAAAATAGGAGTTGTTATTCATTTCAGATTAAACAGGAGTTCAAAATAATTTGTATTTTTATTTAGTGTTGCAGATTCATTAAACTAATACTTTTTTTTTTGTGTGTGTGTTTGCCACAGATTCTTTGAATAGGACATTTTAAAGGTTGTCACTGCTCAGGGTAGATGACTACTAGATGGAATCTAGCAGAGTTCTACCACCTATACTCTTGAGAGACTGTCTGAAAGGTTACAAAGAAATGCCACATGTCACTCATTCTCATGTGTCAGGACTTTCACTTGTCCCACTCTGAAAAGGAGGGGGAGCAGTGTTTTAGGACTTGTAGGAAAAGATGTCATTGGCACTAAACTGTCAAGCCTGCAAGGGCTGTTGAGGACATTATAAAGATAAAAACTTACTGGAATAAATCTCTTGGTTTCTATAAATATAAATGTTCTTATGTTAAAAGAAAACTGCTGTTTTCCCTCATTCCTAATCTGTTCAAGCCCTCCAAGTGTTACATCTCCATGAGAGCACCCAGACATGTATATGGACACAGTCCTTACTGCGTGCACCACACTTTAAAATAAATACCAAAGAAAGCAGGATCCCTTGACACCTTTCCTTGCCATTCAAGCTCCTGAAACACACGGTGTGGAAGAGTTGTAGCTCTGCAGAAGGTTCAGTCTTTACCTCTTTTCCTTTCTCCTGTTGTTTGAGGCAATTTTATTCCTTATGGCTCAATGAATGTATGACTTCAAATTCTCTTGTAGTGATAAAATTACTTTGGGAATAATGCATGATACACCATTCTACTTAGAAATGGGACATGTTTCTGGGTAAGTGTTTAGCTCATCCTTATGAATTTCAGCATTGGTAAAAGGTTTTGTGCTATCAAAGGACATTAAAAAGATGTGCTGAGTTTGTTGGTTTTGGTTTTTTTTTTTTTAATTAGGAATGACCTTAATCAAATTTTAATGTTGTAAAAGCAAACATTAAGAAGTTGTTCTCTCATTGAAAATATGCTGAGTTACATTTCTTGTCCCATGCCATCATAATCAGTCTTTAAAATTATTTTTGGAATAGTAACTATGATGGAAAAAAGCAACATATCATATGCATAATGTAGCCAGATCTGATGGGTTTACTATATATATCTCATCAAGCAGACAGAATGCATTGAGGATTTTACTAGATTTTGTCCCTTAGAATCAAATATTTAGTATAAAGAAATAAATACATTAAACAGAGAGATTCATCATCATTATTTATCCTTATGAGAAACATATTGCACTTTGAAAAATAATCCTAAGAGAATAATTAATTTGCTTTCACAAACTGATCATTGTTATGTATGACTGTGTTGTAATTAACTAATATATCAAAAAGCACTAGCATAATAAAATACTTATTATTTTGGCATGAAGATTCTTGCAATGTATAAACACACAGACAGATGGGAAATACATCAATTGGAAACCTATCCTGTGAATGTGAATATCAGAAAAGTCTTTCGGATTTTAGTGGGCTTTAACAAAATATGAACTGTTTAGCATCTTTTTCTGCATTTCTACTTCATCCATCATCTGAAGCCTGACATAGTGTCATTCTTCTGAGTCAGTCTGGCAACAAATCAGGAAAACCCTAGTGATTACTCAAGCAAAGCATATGTAGAAGGTGGGGAAATAAGAAAGGATCCAAACCAAAGTCCAATAAATTGTCTTTAAAACTTCAACTCTCTCCCAGTTAGGTTGGGAAAGTACCAGATGAGTTTATCCACAAGCTGGCAACCCTTCAGGCTAAATATTCCAACTGTCTCTGTGGTAGGGAAATTATCTAGATTCTCAACATTTTTAGGAAACTGACAGGAAGGTAAAGTCCCAGAATGTTTCTATGCAAACCTCTTTATGTAAAGACATTAGGAGAATACATTCTTCAATGATAAAAATCTGTGCCTGAGCACACTAAGCATCCTGTGAAACAATATTAAGAGGAGTAGCACAAAAAGATACATTTTAAAAATTCATGAGCCTAGTCCTTGCACATTGTGAAATGGCCTTTTAGGTTGAAACTGGATTTAGGACTTTTCATGTCCTTTGAGCTTCTGAGAACTCAACAGCATACAATGATTTTGTTTTTTCAGTTTATTTTTTTTAGCAGTAGCTGAAATCCTCTTGTAATCACTTTTCTCCAGAAATTTTCACCTTAGTAAAGCCTAAGATATCAAGGTGTGATAAAAGCACAAGTTAGTGGCACAAATTGCTGTCTGTTGTAAGGGCTGGGAGGAATATGCACTATATGTCTCTGCTTCTAAGTTTCTGGAAAAACCTACCTTTTCCACTACTGGTTCCTTATTCTTCAAAAGGCAAAGCAAGTGACAAGAAGCTTATGCCTCAGAAAACACAAAGAGAAGGATCATTCAGTCAGCTAGCTGTGGGTAGCAGAGGCCAGATAACGTAGCCAGCCATTTCCAGCATTCTGCAAGAGCTGTGTACTACAGACCTGAGATATCAGGAGGGAGTTTCCTTTGGAAGGCAAAGCTGAAAGGGAGACTATTTCCTTCAGCAGCAGGGAACAGCATGAAAAAATGTTTGTGGAGAGCAGTGCAGGAAGATGGAATAAGGAGAATCAGAGTATCTCTTTGAGGATAAGAGTGAAGTTGTGCGTTCTTACAAATAGACTGAGGTGAAATGTTTTATTTCTTTTTCTTGCTACTTGAGAGTGACAGCTTTCCTTACCCAAAGTAAGGAGTCAATTACATTGTTACTTGTATGTTTCTATCAGTGTATTATGAGAATACTGGAATGATATAGGAATGATAGATTAAGTATAGGCAAATGGCCTGACTTTATTCCTTACCAAAGCGGAGGGATAATTTTCATATTCCACACTGAGCTTCATGATGTGTTACACTGATGAGTAGTACTCTTGCAGTGCTTTTCATGTCATTTATGTATGAATGTATGATATAAAAAAGTACCTTTGGCTGAAGTGCAGCCATGCCTTCAGTGACTAAAGTAAGGATGCACTGGTCCAAAACTGCTAGGTGTTCTCCTGTGTCTGATTCAAATGTATTATAGAAATTGTCTATATTTTTTTTATGAAGCTATGAAGATAGAAACAGCTTACAATTGTCAGAGATTTGTCGAAATATTGAGAAGAAAAATTAGTTTCACACAATTATAAGAAACAAATTCTTCTAAAAACAAGCATGAAGTTGTAGATAACACTCCCTAAACTTACAGTCTTGCTGTAACTTTCTCTTCATCACAGTTTTCTGTGTCATATTTCTTGCAGATTCAGATGCTAGAATAGTTGGAACATCCTTGGTTCAGTACATGCTCTGTGGCAGTCTTATATTCTGGATTATTTTTTTTTTTGTAGTCTGTCATTAGTGTGGGTACTCAGGCTGGGGACACAACATTCAGCATTGTTATGAAAAATACATAGTGCAGTGATTTTAATATATCACCAATAGTGTGTAAATTTCCAAAATTTTCAATTTCCAAGCCATAAAAAAATGGTTTACCTCTTAAGTGTTTTATCCTTAATGTTATAATTTTGATGACACTTGATTGTTCACTTTCCCCAAAAAAAAATCTCTCTGCATCATTGTTTGTATCTAATACCTTACTTACTCAGATCTTTTTTTTAATCCATTTGTGGACCACACCTCAATCTAACATTCAGCTCTCCATATTTTTTTTTCCATTCATAGTATTTTCCTTCTCATCTTCTTCATTTTATGTATGTAAAGGAGAGTAAAACCAACAGTGTTATGGAAACTAAGAGAGAAGCAATGTAGAAAGAGAACTACGCATACTAATTTTAACAACATGGATGGTTTTCCAAATACATTTAGGAAATTATATTAATTTTCTGAAAGAACTTCAGTAGTGTAGCCATCAGGGAGATATAACATCATTTTAAGAGTAAGGATAATTATTGGGATAGTAATAAGTAAGAAACTGCCCATGGATCACTTCAGACTATAATTCAGAATAGAACAGAACAAGTAGAACAATAATGCTCTGGTGGGCCCAGATTGTAGCAGCTAGAAGGTGTCCCATCAAGTCCTGAATGTAAAATGTGTATCCTGCAGAACTGAATTGACAACTGTAATATAAAAAAAATTATGCTGGTTCTTCATATCCTTTCTCTTCTTGGCAAACTCATCTTGCAGCATAACTGTCTGCATTTATTTTTACAATGCAGAGTTAAACTTAAAGTCAAGTTCTGTCAAGTTTGCTCTTTTGCTTGTAGTGCATTAGTGTCTCAGTTTTTATTCACTGATGATTTGTACTTGTGTGAAAAAAAAAAAAAATGAAAACAACAAAACAACCCTAAACTCAAACAAAGCCTCCTATAATTACTTAAGCACATTTCTTCAGAAATACTCTTTGCACCTAAGCAAGCAATATGCTTCTATGTGCTGCTTACAGACCTTTTCACTAGCCTCAATTTTCTTGCCAGGCTGAGCTTCCTATCTTTTGGGCCAGATTTCGCATCCCTTGCATAAATTCTTTTATCTCTTCTACCCAGTCCAGTTAGCAAGGTCTTAAAATATGAACATCCATTGATCTTTTGTCACATACTGTATCTTTTTGCCTCTGCGGGCATATGGGTCATTTAAATCCATATTTTTATCTGCTCTATGTATTTAAGGTTTTTTTACCATTACTACTTTTATTTTCTGCCCAGATAATGTAGCTTTTTCTCTGTCTGGAATCTTCTGTATGTTTTTGCTTCTTTGCTGCTTTTCATTTCATTTTTATTTCTAACAAGGATATTGAACAGACTAAAATTAATGTTTGTCAAGTTTATATTAATTTTCTTGAGTTTTTAACCATGAGCTAAAAGTTTTGCAGCATTTCTTTTTAATAACTCAGCACTATAAATTATTCTTTTTTTCCTAGGCAAGAAATGGAACAGTGGACTTTCTCACCCAGATTTACTACACTGGGTTACACATTTTTTATCTGAAATGCAGTGATGGCTGAAGATAGGACAGAAATTCTCTTAGATGCTACAGATAGCTGAAAAACAGATATATAGGTTAACCTCTGCTGGTTTGCAAATACCTGTAATAGATATACCACTTTTCTATAACTAGCAGTGTCCATTAAATGTTGTTAAACAATAGTAGATATATCATGTTCCCATAAGTAGTGGTATAATTTTAATGTTGTTAACATCACATAATTTTTGATGTCTAGTCATCATAACAAGAGTAAGAGGCAGCTTTTCCTTAGGGAGCAGCAGATCCATTCCACAGAGCACTGCACAGTGCAGCCGACTGCTAGATCACGGTGTTTTCATAGAGAAGTTGACCATGACTTCTATTGCTTCTAAATTTTCTAGTATTTACTCTGTCTTAGGCAAATTAGGTTTTTTTAATTCAAGTGTCTTTTTGTATCTCACAACACGGTTCCCCTTTAGAAACTCTTTGTAATTACCTTTGAATTTGGTTTTCACTGTTCCTGAAATATACTCTTCTTCTCACAGTAGACTGATTCATTAGATTGGATTTCACTCACAGGCACAATACAGCATATACTCTCATATGTTCTGCCTGAAAAGAACTGGTGTGAACAAGCATGGACTTGCACAAACTCCTAAGAGGTTTATAAAAAATCAAATGGAAATTTTCCCATTACCTCATACTTGTTTCACTTCTTTTTAACTACAAAATACATGTTGGGGATTACTTTCTCACTCAACATATTCCTAGGAGTAAACATCTCAAACATAAGTATACTAGTTCTCAACAGCTCATTAAAAACTAATCCATTAACATATTTTTACATACATCTTCACAATATAAATTATTTATATATTGTAAAAAAAAAAAATTAAGCAAAAGGAAATGTAAATCCAGTGCTTGGTAAAATTAAGTTTTAGAATTTTTTGTTAAACAAAATTTTAATTTGTATTTCTTATCATTATTTAGAGTTAGAACAAAATTTTTAGTCAGCTTTTCACCTATGAATGATTTTTTTTTAATTTTTAAACAGAGATATTATTCTTTGAGCATAGAAAGTGTTACATTGTTGTCAATATATTTAACTCCTGTTTTCTGCTGAAGTCCAATTACACATGTAAGGCTAAATTAAAAACCTGCAGCCAAATAGCCAACAATTTCATGACACTTCTAGGAAAATCAAATAATCATCTGAATGAATTGTGGCTTTGACTAAAATGTATCATTTTTGTTGCGTTTGCTATTAATGATACACTAGTAAGCAAAAGGCTATTTATTAAAGTGATAGAATAACTGTAGTTTCTATAAAATTCCCCTGCACACTTCTATATGCTCTGTTAGAAAATAATGAGGTCTGAATGAACTTTGAACAGAGCTGTATTTTAGTTTTGAGGAAATCTGTCTCTGTGTAGAAACTTCACTGTGTCAACTAAATAAATAGTCCTGTTTAATTAGCTATCCCATCACATTGGGCAGAGAGAGTAGGTTTGCCACAGGAGAAATCTAGTTCAGTTGGTGACAGAGATGAGATCAGGGATTGCTTGGTTGATCTGCTGTTCTCTCCTTCAGCAGACTCATGAGGAATAGGAACTTCAGGGTTAGTACCAGGGACTTGCTGTGATAATACCAGAAAGAGACAAAGCAGGAATATGCCTCCCTTTACTTGTTTATATGTGCATATTTCAAATTAGAATATCTGGTTCATTTGGGAAAAACATGCAAAACATGGAAAAAAAATGCAAAATTTCAAGTCCATTCTTCAAGCTCCAAGCCTGAAATTGTGTCCAGTTCTCTAATTTTATCCCTTTATGGAAATTATTATTTTTGCATATGGATTTTGTTGTTCTTACATACTTTAATCACCACTGCTGTTGCACTAGTGTAAATGGTAAAGGGAAGTAAGCTTCTTAATAATCACTGGTGCTGATACTTATGTGTTTACCAGGTACAGTGTATATTCATATATTTTTTCAGGGTGCATTCCTATCCTTCAGTTTGTTCTCATTCCATCAGAGCAGATGTTTTGCAATGTCCCTGCCAGAATAGGAAAAAATTGCTCCCTGTGCAAGTCACGTATGCGCAGATGTTTTCTTGCAAGCTGAATTCCTCCTGTGTTTTGCTGATAACTTTTGCAGTGGGGAAAAAATGTTGTCATTTACAGCCTGTGCTACAGCAATGAGAATTCTCTTCCAGAGTTTGCATGACTAAAAACAGTTCAGTAAGACTGGTTTTGCTTTTAGTTATTTTTGTCTTTTTGTTTTTCTTGAATATAGAAGATGAAACTCTATTTTTTTGGTGTATATCTGCTTTTTAGAAAGATAGACAGTATCTACTCTTGTTACCATATGATTATTAGAAGATTCAGCGGTGTCAAAAGCAGTAAGCAATTCCCCTGCCAGAAGAGAAGCACATCCCTAAATGCATCATATCCCACTCTTTACTGGTGATTATACCAGTATGTCAGCAATTCTATTATAACCCTGTAGTTTTGAAAATAAGTAACAACTTTTGAGAGTCCCTTTGGGGCTAAGATTGGCCAATTCTTGATCAACAAGCTAAGGCTTTGAAAAGAAAGGAAAAAGATCCTAATCCCTAGTATAACTAACTCTAAGGTTTATGCTTAGAGGAAGAAGAGATGAGATTTGATGAATTGAACTCAGAAACTGGGATTTAATTGCTCTTAGGAGCAAAAGATAGAAACTTTTAAAAGAGGCTGTAGTGTAATCATATTCTTTAAAAACTACTTTTTAAGCCTAGAAGAAATTATCTGAGTTTAATTTGAAGAGATATTTTTATTTGGATGCATTAATTTTATTCCATTTTATGCTGATGTGAAATTTGATCATCTATAAATTATTAGGTTTTGTAAGTTCAGTAACCATTCAATTATGTCTACCATGAGTAGACCAAAGTCTTCTTGGCTTTTTTTGTGTATGATAAAAGCTTAACATTTATGAAATTTTTGCTTGTTTTGATTTCCTTTTGACATAATTTAAAGATTATATTATGCGTGTTTGAAAGAAAAAGCAATACTTTCCATACCTGAGGAATTAAATGTTTCAATTCACCTAAATCAAAGCCGCTGTAACAAAGTCACCTCATTATCTTAGTGATGTGTGAATTTGAAATATAATGCTGGGTCTTTTAAATGCTGTATGAAGGACTAGAGCATCTTATTTTTCAGTGTTTTATTAAAAAGAAGAGAATCAATAAAATAAAATTAAAACCAAAGAAAGTTTACTTTCTCAGTCAGCTTTTAAATGAAAAGCAGCTCATGAGATGTGCCTCTGCAGTAAAAACAAATGATAAAATTTTGCTTGCAGATGCCACACATCTTTTCTAATCATATCACTTAATTATTATCTGTTGTATAAAAATGGCTGATATTGGCATTAAAAATATGAAAAAACCTCACCCTGATGATTGTCCTGATGCTTGGCTAAAATTTAGAGGCTTACAGTCTGTTTCCATTCAAAGCAGAGATGGTTGCAGCTGTTTACTCTGTTTACACTCTAGTGTTCCCCCAGTGCAGTCCTTTTTGTTTGTTCTGAATGGCCAGAGTCCCATTGCCCTGGCTCAGTGGGAACCAGGCAAGAGAGACGATTTCTTTTCTTGTGTTGTCAAGTTCCTTCAATCACAAAAGCTTACTTTCTTTTGACTTTTTACCACTGTAATCTTAAAAGTGTTTTCTGACGGCCTCAATGTGATCCTCCCTGCTTTTTTAGTGGATTTTTACCACTTTTCCTAGACACAAGAAAATATATTTGTGCAACAATGTCTATCTCTGCTAGGCCTAATCTCATGGATAGAAGAAAATAGACTACAGGCATCATGCATTGTCCAGCCTTGCACACTGCCTGATTTCCCACTGGCATAATAGACATTAAATTAGTGAATACATGTGT